>JAYESA010000006.1:193395280-193750280 GCA_036927795.1 Iris macrosiphon
AGGGCTCACTGTGATCCTCGATGCAAGGAATAGGTAACATTTTGAGAGTCCTCCAAAGCCATCCGTAAAATATGACGCTAGAAAGCGTCAGAAATACTGGTTCGATCTTGAATCAGAAACACTTTTGAGTCGTTCTGCGTTCATAGGTTATCTCATCGATTAACTCAAATTCAAAAGCCTCGGAATAAGAAGGTACTGTGAGTCTATGAGAAGGATTCTTTCACACACCACTCATTTCTCATAATGCTTTCCATGTATATGAGACTGGACTTCTCACTTTATGTTCCCCATTACTCCATTCAACCCAACCAAAGGCCATTCCCGCAGGAACCCCTCCCTTCTTCGAGGCAAAGCTAATACTATACCGTAGCTTATTTCCCACCTCTCTGAACACAAGTTTGGTTGGCTTCACTGTCACACGAACACCATCCGGTCCACTGTATTTCACAGAGTAAACCGAACCACGTGAGCCAACATTTGTGAGCTCCCGGCTGTACTTCATCTGCAACCTCCGGCGGTTAAAGACAACCGAGAATGATGGGTAGTTTAGATTGCCAGGGTTTGACAACCTCCGGGTGCACGAGGCATTGAGGTTCTTGGAGATCGCCTGCACTTGCTCAGCAGTGTTTCCTACAGAGCAGAGGAAAGCAATGTAGTCTTCAGTAGTGGCGTCGTAGACAAGGCCAGGGGAGAGGGCTTTCTGGGGATCGACATAGCCTGAGCCATAAGCTAGTGGGTTTGCAACTGAGGCATCAGCGGCATCGAGAAGCTGGGAACCAGTATTGTCAACTATGTATGCAGTTGTCATCAAAGCGGACTTGATGGCAGCCGGGCTCCAATTGGGGTGTGCAGCCTTCAGCAGTGCAGCGACACCACTGATATGCGGGCACGACATGGATGTTCCTGCATTATACATTTTGTTGGATCATTAACAAGACAAGCTAATATCATTTGAATTTAGTATTCTTGCTTGTAATATATATATATATATATATATATATATATATATATATATATATATATATATATATATATTAATCCTAATCTAAACACCCCCCCCCCCCAAATGTACCGTGGTGTTACCACTATACCACATATATATATATATATATATGCTCCTCTCTCAAGTTTTAACCATCAGACTTGAGTCTAATGGTTTATGGGTATCAGAAAAAGTAATTCATATAAAGGCTATGCTATGACTACAACCAAATGCCTACAACCCTCTTACAACCGCCACGTGGCGGACGCCCATTGGAGGAGGGGGGAGAGGTGGGACCCGGTGACTGTCCGGGTGGTCGCCGTCTGGCCGGAACGCCACATGGCGGTCGTTCATTGGGGGAGAGGTGGGGCCGGGGTGGCCCACATAGCAGGGAGGGTGAGAGGGTTGTAAGAAGGTTGTAAGCATTTGGTAGTAAAGTTAGCATTATTGTTCATATAATGTTGGTAGATGTACTGAATATTCTGAGTTCATTGTACAATTTGAATTTTCAATCCGAAGATATTGTGGTAATATTCAAGCTAGGGTAGAATCATCATCATTCAAGCCTTCTCCCATCAGAATGGGGTCGTCAATGGTGCATAAGAAATCTCCATAAAAGATTTTAGAAAGTTTTTATGATCAGCTTTCTACCTTATGTAAACCCTCTATTTTGACGCCAAAATTCATAGCCAAGGTAGAGTATGAGAGGACCAGACCATAAAACCTAGGCAACCAATTGACGCCTAACTTTTAGATATGTAGTTTAAGCTGATGAAACCAAGGAGCATTCAAGCTATGGCAGAATATAATTCAAAATTCATAGAAAAACAAATCAAAGTAAATAAAGGATCGTGGATGAAATGTGTAACTGACATCGATCAGCTTCCACGGGTTTAGTGAATATCTCCTTCCCCTTTTAAAAATTCAAAAAACTCAATCCATCACCTGCTTTTTCTGATGATCTATCTAGCTGCAGATTTAAGAATCACAACCACTGTGATTTCAGGCAAAATATGGTGACTTCATAATCACTGTGATTGTAATTGTGATTCTTGACAATTATTTTTTAATAAAATCACATGCAATCTTACGTATATAATAGTATACTTTTATTAATTCATATGATAGTTTTAGATTGAGAATAAGCATTTATTGTTAAAATTAGTTAATTTTCTCTCTCATAAACTCACAGCTGCTATCATTTCCAATGTGGGTTATATTCAATTGAAACAATACAAAATAACACCAACTTCCATATTCGACCAATAAGTGAAGATAGATTCATGTTAGGCTGTCTCGACGCACAACCGCTTAGGATCCATCAATTTAATTTGTGATCTAGTCGGATAACAAGATATCCAAAGAATAGGAAGGAGCAAACTAGCGGATCGTTGAGTGATGAAGCAGAGAACTGATCTTACCGTCTCAAAGAAATGATAATTTTGAAAAGAAAAAAAAATATCCAAAAAAAAAAAAATTTGAGAGAGACATGATCAAAATAAATTGAAGATCTCGAAAGTAGAATCCATTTATCCAAAAAAAAAATAAAAAAAATCTTTCTATAATAAAAAGAGAAAAAAAAACGTCCATAATCTTATTCTATTTCAAAAAAAAATTGAACATTTAAAAACCAAAACAATAAAAAATACCTAAAATGAACAAAAAAATCCATCTTCAAAAGAAGATCATATCAAAGTTTATAAAATCTTTTTTAAAAACAAATTTGATTAAAATAAATTGAAGATCTCGAAAGAGACATTCATTTGTAAAACAATAATCAATTTTTTCTTTCTACAACAGAATAGGACAAACATTCATTATCTTATTCAATTTCAAAAAAAAATTATGAACATTTAAAAAACAAGACAATACAAATTGAAATTGATCAAACTAAATTGAAGATCTAAAAAAGTAGCCAAGAAAACTATATCCGGTCATAAAGAATAAATTGTTAGAAACAACGCTAGGTATGGAGGTAGAAGAAATATAACACGAACGAGGTCGTGGTTAGAGCCAATTTGCAGTATCGGCCGATATCGATCCTCTACGCCCGATATCGATACAATTTGGCATGTCCCGATCTGATATCGATACCGACCAATACCATCATTGAGGGTCTCTTTTTCGGTCAATTCGGCAAAGAAAATTGAACAAAACAGACCAACCAGCAAGGGTGTAAAAGCATAGTAAGGTTTTAAAAACATGTAAATCTATCGCATGTAAATCTATTGCATGTAAACCAATCGGAAAGGGTGACTATTGTTTCATTTAATTCCAAAATTACTAAGAAACAACATAGAAAATACTTAAAATTATGCCTAAATATATAAAATATTTTTTCTAAAATTTTAATAATTATTTGTTTTCCGACACCAAAAACTCCGATACTCCGATCCGATAAAACTCCGATACTCCGATCCGATACTGCCAATCTCCGATCCGATACTGCCAATCCCGATACTTGTAGGAAGGATCCGATATCGGTACTGCAGGTTAGGCAACGAATGAGACAGAGACGTGCAAGAAAAGTTGAGGCTGTCCGCGGGAGCCTAGGTCGTCATCGTCGATGTTAGGGTCTAAATCCTTGACAACATTTGATGCTATGGGTGAGAGATCATTGTCGTGTTCCACTAGTGAAGGAGATAAAGGAAGAAGGCAAAAAACGAGGTAAAGAAAGACTTTGAAGGAAATTGGGCTCTCGATTTAGCTAAATAGAAAGAGAATTCTATTGGAATTTCAGAATTCACACATTTCTGGAGGTTGTGGATATCATGAACAAAATAGATGAGAGAATCTAGTGTAATTTAAAATTTCTCATGTTATTTAAAACTCCCATCAAGAGTAGATATTGAATGTCAATTAACTAACCCTTTGGTTGCAAACCCATATCTTCAAATCCTATTGGACTAACACTATAGTTTAGTTGACATTAAGTGATTCTTAAATCCTTATTAACTAACTGACTCCACCTTGCTAAAAAGGAAATAAGTTTATAATCAGTTAGTTACCTGACATTATGTTGAACTTTGACCTCCTGTCATCCTTGGCCAATCCGGTCGGTCCGACCGCGCCTGACCACCCCGCCAAGATATTCACCCCGGGGCCAATCAAATCCGGCTTGAGTATCTCCGGCGTGGCCGTATTCGGCCCCCTCGAGCTGAACGCGGCGACCACCGGCGACGGCTTGACATTGAGCGTGGTCCCTGCAAAACTGAGCACGGCCCTGGCGTCGGTACCGGACAGCACGTACTTCCTGATCTCGTCCCCTTCCTTCTTCCCCACCGCGACGGCCGGCAGGAGGTGGCTGTCCGCCACCAGCTCCTCCCCGCTGGCCGCATTGTTTGCCAGTATCATCCCGACCCCGCCGGCCTCCTTCACCACCAGCCCCTTCTCCACTCTCGCGCTGATCCCGCGATCGCAGAGCACGACCTTCCCCTTCACGAGCTTGGGGTCCAGAGTGCCAGTCAGGCAGAGCTTGCTGGAATTGCTGCTTCCTCCGTAGACGAGAGGCGCCATTCTGTTCCCCATCCCGTTCCCGCTGTAGAGGGACACTCCGGCGAACTTGCGGCCGTTGCCGAGCGATGCGAAGGCCGGGAAGTCGCGGTCGAGGGTCCCGGCGCCGACGGTGGCGATCCAGGGGGCGGTGTTGGTGAGGGTGGCGGGGGCGGGGCCGGAGTTGCCGGCGGAGCAGGCGACGAAGATGCCGCGCTGGACGGCGGCGAAGGTGCCGAGGGCGATGGGGTCGCGGAGGAGGTTGGGGGAGGGGGAGGCGCCGCCGAGGGAGAGGGAGAGGACGTGGACGCCGTCGGCGACGGCGCGGTCGATGCCGGCGAGGATGTCGGAGCCGTAGCAGCCGGAGGACCAGCAGACCTTGTAGGCGGCGAGGCGGGAGAGGGGGGCCATGCCGCGGGCGAGGCCGGGGGCGTAGCCGAGGAGGCTGGCGTTGGGGGAGGCGGAGCCGGCGGCGGTGGAGGAGGTGTGGGTGCCGTGGCCGTCGCGGTCGCGGGGGGAGGAGAACTCCGGCTGCTTGGGAGGGGGGGAGGCGGCGGCGTTGGCGGTGAAGGCGCGGCGGAAGCTGCGGGCGCCGATGAGCTTGCGGTTGCAGAGGGAGGGGGAGAAGTCGACGCCGGCCTCGCACTCGCCCTTCCATTTGGAGGGGATTGGGGGGAGGTCGGAGTCGGAGAAGGAGGGGAGTTCGGGCCAGACGCCGGTGTCGAGGACGCCTATGATGACGTCGGAGGAGGAGGAAGGGGAGGAAGTGGAGGAGGGAGTGGAAGTGGGAAGTGGGGGGAGGTGGAGGAAGTGGGGGGAGCGGGTGGTGTGGAGGGAGAGGAGGGGGTCGGGGAGGAGGAGGAGGAGGGAGGGGGAGGAGAGGAGCGCGGGGAGGTGGTGGGGGAGGAGGTGGGCGGAGAAGAGGGAGGGGAGGGAGGAGGGGTAGGTGTAGAGGAGGTGGAGGGAGGGGTCGATGCCGAGGGACTGGAGGTGGGAGTGGAACCAGGCGCCGTGGGTAGGGTGCACGGAGGGCTTGTGGGACGGGTTCATGAAGACGAGGTAGGTGTGGTTGGAGGACACCATGGTGGTTTTCATTATCATGAAGAAGAAGAAGAAGAAGAAGAAGAGGAACAAGTGACTTGAGGAAGAAGCAGCAGCAGCCATGGTTGGAGACTTGGAGAGTGAGAGTGAGTGAGGAGGGAGTGAGTGACTGTGTATATATATACACACAGATACAATATAGTCTGAATTTTTGTTTAACAAAATTTGCTTACGCATAAATTTATTTTATTAATATAATTGAAAAATATATAAGTGGAGATTTTTTTTCCCTATTTGGATGGTTGTTGGAAGTGTTGAAAGTTAAAAAAAAAAAAGTAGTTTTAAAGTGTGCAACCAGACAACCACTTTATCTCTATTTTTCATTTTTTTTTAAAAACTGTCACTTTCTCTCTCTTTTCCAGCCCAATTTCAAGAAGAAGAAAAAACGAAGGTGAAAGTGGTGGAATAAGAGTGGAGATAGTAACTGCGAACGGTTAGATCAATACTTTTGCCTACTTTCAATGAAACGATCAAAAAATCTGAATTGTGCAAAATTCAGCTGACTTTTCAATGTTTGCAGATTTTCAACACACTTCACTTCAACCAAACACTGGCCATTGATAAAATCAAAATGTTTTAGGAAACGTCACTCGTTATACGTCTATATTTATTGCTAGTCTTTTGTTAAGTTAAATGTACATTTTATATTGATATCTTTATCACCATATTTATCAATGTACATTTTATATTTATTACATTATCACATTTATAAATGTACATTTATATTTATTAATATATTTTTTAAATAAAAAAGAGGGCGGGTGAGAGTACCCATCTAAGATACACATTGGATTAACATGTGTTCTTAGGACACATGTTAACAAAATCTTTATTGCTATATATAGAACTGTTAAAATTTAAATATTGTTAAAATTTTAATAGTTATGAATATATACAAGATTATTAGATTTTTAGCCATTTAGGGCTGACAAAATTATATTACTTTCTAATATTTTAGCACATCTATAATATATTTATCAATACGTTTTTTATTTAAAATATATATTAATAAATATAAATTTATATTAACAAATGTGCTGATAAAAATAATAATATAAAATACATAGTTATCAATATGATATATTAACAAAATTCTATTTGTTGATGTAGTTTTTTTATGGATGGCCTTTTGCTTTAAGTAAGAGCATAATTAGTAAGGTCTATCCCACGTTCTAGATTCTATATTTAAATATAGGAGTTCATTTTGTAGAATAGTACGTCTTATTTCTAGTTTTAATTTCTAGATTTTGAGTCTCATCTCACCCATGGAAGCTATAAGTTGGACCTCCCAATTTTTAGATTCTAGATTGTATGAACCCATTTTGTAGAATACTAAGTCCTAATTTGGAGTCCAATTTTCTAGATTCTAGATTTTAAATTATTTTTCTTTCATATTAATTTTTGACCACATAATTTTTGGAACCGGAGTTCACTTTATCATTTCCTATTATTCTCATATAAATTTAATATATATATATATATATATATATATATATATATTTTGAAATTTTGAATCCCAAATTATATTAAAAAGTCTCAAACTACTGATGATGGTGTAAGACAGTGGGAGATTTTGTTTAAAAAAAAGATGATTTGGTAGAGGTTAGTGGTAATGTGGTGTGGAGTATGTAGTGGAGAGAAGAGTGCAGAAGTGTCAGAAAACAGTGAGAAAGCAAAGGTCACTTGGCAAAGAGCATGGCAAGCTAAACTAAACAATGTTGCAGTGCAGCACAGTAAACAAATGCAGACTTGCAACGTCTACTATAGTGCTGCCAACTAAAAAATTTCACACACCCTTCACCAGGTATGGGCGGCCTCATACCAAATAATAATAACGGATTTAAAAAAAAAAAAAAAAAAAAAAAAAAAAGGAACTATAGCATAATTGTAAAAAAAAGAAAAAAAAATTAATATTTTGCAACGAGGGGGACAACTTGCCAACTTATTTGGCGGGGTCAAACGTAACTGGACATGCTCGCCAACTTATCTTGTGGGGGGTTGGAGGAAGGAATTATAGCCGTTGCACAACGACTAATACAAACTTCTGCATATTTTTCGGTCTCAACCAAATCATCCAGCACTCTCACTCTCACTCTCTTTCCTTTAGCAAAGCCTACAACACTCTCTCTGTCTTTCTGCCTTTAGCAAAGCTTCCAACACTAAAAAAATTTTTGCCTGCAGCCAAAGTTCATCTGAGTTTCTTGTAGCAAAAGTTCTCAACCGTCATGGATCGTAGCGTAAGAATTGTATGCTCGCACGACGGTAAAGTAAATGGGTTAAATTACGAAGGAGAAGAAAGCCAATTTTTTTTTCAACTTATCCGAAGTTTTGAAAATATACGTAATCATATTATTGAACGTTGTTCTATTCATTACAATTTTATTCTGAAGTCTATTTTTGGTTATAATTGTTTTTTGATAGATAGTGAAGATGCATGAAATTATATTCTTGAGATTAATTCACAATCACGGTATATAAAAATATATGTTATTAAAGTAGCAGCAACATTAGATAATAGAAATAGTGAATATTTTTTTAAATACCAACATGTTAGTTCGGGTGCTAGTCCTTCTCAACAAATTGTTTCATTTTTCCAAGAAGGTCATTCATCAGATAATCTAACCATGATGATGATAGTGACAACGACGATGGAAATAGTAATGATTTAGTTAAAAATGTAGATTATACGGTAGATGGTGATGTTGTAAAAGCTATCACTGATAAAGTATTTAAGGGACAATCATTTCCTAGTCGTTCTCACTTTAGAAGCTTTATAAGTAATTTAGCAATTAAATATAATATTAGTTGTTCAGCTAGTGTTATGAATAATGCTCGTGGAATTATATATAGTTATGATCAACCGAATTGTAATTGGAGAGTATATGTCAAATCCATTAGAAATGACGATATAGTTAAATTTAGTACATTAGAAAATCGTCATTCTTGTTTAGGGAGACTTAGTACATGACGTTATCGACTAGCTACCACTGCATGGATTAAGGCAATGATAATTGACATTATTAGAGATAACCAGTCATATAGTCCATCACAAATTGTTAAAGATATATATAGGGAGCACCGTATACAAGTTAGTTATTCCAAAGCCTGGAGAGCCCGAGAGACGGCATTAGCTGAAATTAGTGGTAGTTATGATGAGGCATACGCTAGTCTTGAGGAGTATTGTTATAGAATTCTGGAGACGAATCCAGGTAGTACATGTTTTATTAAAACTGCCGAAAATAATAGCTTTCAACAAATTTTTATTTGTTTTAAGTCATGTATTGACGGGTTTTTAAGGGCTGTTTACCGGTTATTAGTACTGATGCTACATTTCTTTCGTCTAAATATTAAGGTATCTTATTTATTGCTTGTGCTCACGATCCTAACTATCAATTATATCATATTGCTTATGTTTTTGAAGGTGAGAAAAGTGATTCTTGGTCTTGGTTTTAAACTCTCTTAAAATATCTTTTGAAAGTTTTTTTTAATGATTGGAGTATAATTTCATTTATATCTGATAAGCAAAAATGATTAATAAATGTTATTCGTGCTATTTTTTCTGCATCTTCTCATTTTTTTTTATTCAGCATTTTAAACAAAACATGAAAAAAGTTACGAAAGAACCAGCATTTCAACACTTCTTAGACTCGCTTGCTAGATCATATAATAAAACAGATGCAGATAGTGTGTTTAATATAATTAAAGTCGAGAATATAATGTTGTACGATTGGCTTATTGGTATAAACGATGAAAGTCATCGATTTGAACATTGGATAACAGCGTATGCTCCTTGTCCTAGATTAGATATTAATACTTATAATCTTGAAATTACGAGATAAGCCAATAACAATACTTTTCGATGGTATTAGAGCCAAGATTATTATACTTCATGACAATCGTAGAAAGAATGCTGAAAATATAGACACAGATTATTGTCCGAAGATGTTAAAGACTGGCTTGTATTATCAAAGAGAAGAATCACCTAGAAATATTAGCTATTGACAGTTATAAGTTTGAAATAATAGACCGTGCAACAAGTAGAACCTATATTGTTAATATAACCGACAGATCTTGTACATATTTTAGATGGTACCATACTTATATACCATGGTATACATGCATGTTTTGTTTGTAGATATTGCAATATTAGTATTGATAGTTTTTATCCTGCAGTATTTTTGATGGAGACCTTGAGAAGTGTATACGCACCAAAAAATGGAGCCAATTCCAGTTTCCTACAAGATCCAAGCTTCTTTGGTTAGAGGAGAAATTGTAGTGCCCCGTTCTCCCTATTTGGGGAGCGCGGCTAAGAAATACTCGGTATCGTTCGATCGGGACAGATTGAATCAAGATCATTTCCTCGTTATGGATTGGTTTCTTCGAAATCAGGTCCCATATTCAACGGATCGTGCCTCAAGGAAGGACTCGGCGGCAGAGTCGAGAGGGGCCTTTCTGTTGCGCTGGTTTCCTTGTCCGTTTTTTATGTCGTTTGGTTGCTTTCTTGTTGGTTTTATGACTTGCGTTTCTTGAACGGTTTCGATAGATTTTATTACCTTCGTTCTTAGGATTTCGTATTTCGTATCGAACCCTTGGAGACTGAAGAAGGAGATATTGATCATCTGTTGGTGCATGCAGGTGATCGTGTAGGCGACACACAAGTGGAGTCTCAAAGATCTCCCTTTTCTCTCCCAGTTCACCAACTTGTGAGTGGCCTTACTTCGATTAGCTCCCTTCTTCTAAGCCTTCATTCTAAACAATCTGACTCGTTCGTACGATCCGATCAACAATACCATATAAATAATAATTCATGAGTCAAGATAACATGAAGTAACTTGGGATATTGATGCTTTTCATACAAATTTCATACGATCATATTTTATGCGTGCTTGTCCGTTATGCACATATATATGTTCATGTTTCAGTTATACGTAGAACTTATTCTTTATAACTGTACAAATGTGTTGTGCAAATAATTGAAATGCGATCACTTGAGCAGGTAGACTATGCCATTGTACTGTGCTAAAGTAGATATGTACATTATGTTGGCTTGAAATGCTTCATTTATTAACTTAGTGTTGATACGTAGTTCGGTCGGACAACTTGTGCACAAGGTTTAGTTCCTGCGAACGGTTCCCGGGGCACCGGGGCCGATTCGTTCTGGGCGGAACTCGGATAGCTACGCTAGCAAGACTAGCACGGGTAATGCGAAGCCTTGTAGTGGGGCTTGCTACCCGCGCTGCAAAGGTCACCGTCTTACTGTAGCTATTATCCACGGTGGAAACGCGTTCCATGACCCAACATATTACTGCATTATTTGTTCAAGCTAATAATGTCTTCTTGACAGGGAAGTATATGGTAAATCTTGTGCAGGTGGGTGAAATACCGCAAGTAAAAAGCCGTCGAACGGTGGCACAGTTATTAAAGTCACAGATATATATATATATGCATTGCATTGCATGCTGAAATTCGAACTAAGGCGAGATAGAAAATCCACATCAATATTATGTTTGCCTTACCTGAATACTGTGTCGATTTGGTTAGTTGGGTTAGCTCGCCCTCACCGGTACTTTTCAAAGTACTGACCCTCGTTGTAGCAGGTTCCCTGAGCCCAAGCGACGCGGCGAGGAGCTGAAGATTTCTTCCCCAACCAGTCCAGTACTCGACGCACCCCATTCGTGACTTTTGGAACTTGTACAAAATACCCGGAGCCCGTGCAACCCTTTATGTAGCTCCGAGGAAAGGCGATAGCTTCACCAGCAGGTGTCTATAATATTTTAAAGTTTTAGTAAATGATGTGATGTATGGAATGGCTATCTCATTTTGTATCCAAGTTGTAAGCCTGTGTGGTATCCTTATCGCTTTTGGGTCAATAGTCTGTAACCAGATGTTCATTATCAATAAAGAAAACTTTTCTATGCCTCAAATGTGTGTTATTTTATTTGCGTACTCTGTTGCATGTGTTCTAAAAAATATATCATTATGCCTAGGCCTTGTGCACGCGCGCCTTACGCGTGCACGGCATCACGTCCTGGGGACGATTATCGATTTAGCAAAAATTGGGACGTGACATATTGGTATCAGATCCTAAGCTTCAGATCCTTTTATCTCGTGTCAGAAATTTTTCTTAAGACGACCCTGCCCCTTCCAAGTTGAACTCTTGAAATCGTTTGGGCAAAATAAGATGTGTTCCATACAGTGAGTTTGTAATACTCTATGAGACTGATGTAAGTTCTTTGTTTTAGCAGGAATGGCTCAAACACAAGCAACAGGGCAAGTTGATGCAAGTACTTCAGACACTTCGGCAAGTTCTGAGAGCTAACGGCCTGCGCCCTGCGCCCTCCGTCGATCCGGTCAAACGAATGATGCAAATGCTTGAGGCGCAACAAAAGAGGGATGAGGCCCGACAGGACAAGTTCGAGAAAAATCTAGAAGCCCAATTAGAGGTCCAACAGAAGCAGGTGGATGTCCTGCAACAAATTGTTCAGACCTTAGCTTCCAACCATTCCGCAACGACAGTAGCGGCACCGGTGGATCCACCAACAAATAAAGTCAAAATACCCCGAACCCCAAAGAAGAAGGATGTGACTACCTTCAACTTTGTCGACTTCAAAAAGGTTTACAACACGTCCTTCCGAGGGACCGAGGACCCCGTTGTGGCTCTAAATTGGTTGGTCGAGCTTGGGGATCACTTTAAACTCCTAGAACTACCTGATGACAAGCAAGTCGCCTGTGCCCAGCTCCAGCTTCGTATGAACGCGCACGATTGGTAGGATGTGCATCGTAGATCTCTCTCCGCAGACGATGATGGCGAGACGATCCCTTGGGCCACCTTCCATAGCGTATTCAAAGAGAAGTTTATCCCCCCACCCATTCGTCGTCAGAAGGAGAACGATTTTGTGCGTTTGTAACAAGGGAGCATGACAGTGAAGCAGTATGCTGCAGAATTCAACCGGTTGGCCAAGTTTGCTAGTTCTTATCTGCCCAATGCAGCAACCCGAGCCAGACGATTTGAAGGCGGTCTGTGAACTTCCATTCACGCGCATGTAGTCGCTCCATAGTACGAGACGATGAGGGAAGTCCTTAATCATGCCCTCGTCCTAGAACCGTAATATCCTTCTACTACTGCCAGTTGTTTGTGGTATTAAACGAAAGAATGGAAAATGTATTCAATATGGGGTTTACACGGAACCCGCCTTCTTTGGTTTACAAACAAACTTGTATAATTTGATCCTATACGAGGATATGGGAGTACAATTTATTTAATCTGGGTAAATATTGCTATAGGTGTCTGATCTGCAGTCGATCACTTTAGCCCTTGGATCACACGATGTTGAAGAAGTATCGTATAAGGCAGGAAGCAGCTTCGAAGGTTGCAGGAGGGGGGATGCACGATGCCAAAGTCGTCGATCCCTACTCTCTGCCTGAGCTCCGGATTCTCCCTCTCTCTCCCTCTCTCTCTCTCTCTCTCTCGACCTCCGGTTCAATCTTTCTTGGAAGTTCGACCTAGGATCTGATATTGGTTTCTTGACCAATTTTTCGACCTTCCAATTTGTCGACCTTCCAATTTGTCCCCCCTGTTCCTCATTGATAGAGGTCTCTATTTATAGAGTTTTAGTGACAGTGACCACTCCGTCGGTGTAGAAACCGAGGAGTGGAAAGTACATCACCCTTTTACACAACGGTTAAAGTAACCAATGCCTGCGTATAGATGATCCTTTGAATGAGCGTGTGACGCGGGTCCAACTAAGGGACAAAATGCGTATAATCGCTACGAAGATCACTGTGTAGAAGCCACGTAGGTAGGTATCCATTATGTAGAAGAGGTTGGCATAGAAGCCAAATGTCTGCCACCATGGCATAAAAGTCAAATAGTTATCAAACCGGCATAGAAGCCGAATAGGCGTAGAAGACGAACAGGCGTAGAAGCCGAGTGGTCATAGAGACCGAGCAGGCGTAGAAGCCGAGTGGTCATAGAGATCGAACAGGCGTAGAAGCCGAATGGTCGTAGAGGCCGAGCAGGCATAGAAGCCGAGTGGTCATAGAGACCGAGCAAGCGTAGAAGCCGAATGGGCGTAGAAGCCGCTGCGTACTGTGTCAGAATGCTGATGGGGACGTCTTAGCCGAAATTACGGCTTTTGAAGATATAATCAAATCTCTTGCATTAAGTGCCGAGATTTGCCACCATCCTGTGCATTAAATGTGGAGGCGTGTCTTTGAAGGTTTACAACCCCTTCTGCGCATCAGTCGCAGAGACGTGCCTTGAGAAACTGTCACCGCTCTGTGCATTAGACGTAGAGACGTGCCTCGACCCCGTACGGAGTACAGATTTTGACGTGGCAGGCGGTTTGTCTACTACAGAACGTAAAACAGCTCGTGTCTGCCTGTGTAAAATAAAGCAGCGTATCCCTTCGTGCTTGTAAAAGCAGTTTACGCAAAGGGGATGGCGGTATTTAATGGCCTGGGTCGCAGTGCTGTGCCATCATTATAGCCGTCGTCTGGGTAGTCGAGCCGTATCCCTTTGTCAAAAGTCCAGACGTCAGGTTCATTGCAGGATCTTCATTGCAGGGTTTGACAGGTTCACCTCGGAGAATACGAAGCGTCTCTTGTACACCTTAATGCTGCGTCTGAAAGAGGATGAGTTTTACGCCCTGGAGGCGATGAAGCACCCTGTTTATGCTGAAGCGGCTTGGACGTACTGCCTTACGCGGATGGTCCTTTTGAGCTTTCATATTTCCTGCTGCGTTTTGGCGGAAAGAGCTCTATTGCACGCTTGATGGCTCTTAAGGCCTCTGCTTATGCTGCTCTGCACCAATATGTCACGTATAGTCATCGGCGTATTTTTTATGCTTCTACAAGACCCCCTTCAAAGCTTTCAAATTCCTCGGAATTTGGAACGCTTTGAATGAAGCATGAACCGCTCCTCGTGACTCGAAATGTTTCTGAATGGAGCGTTAAAACGGTCGATGCTGACTTTATGGCGGATTTATTGGGGACCGGTGTGACCTCTTTCGCCAATAAAAAGGCTGGGGGAGTTAACCTGTTCTCCCCATATTTCCATCACCACGCAGAGATGATCGCGGGAGTTCGTAGGGTCGATCTGAGGAAGAAGGAGATCATGTTCTTCCAGCGTGTAAGAAGCCGAAAAAGACGGCGTCTTCGAGCAAGTATCTACTGCAACGATGGATCATGAAAGGATATCTTAGCCTCCCTTGCTCGGGATAATCAGCAACTTTGTATGGTGGTTCTTCGGGAGAGAGGAAGGGTCGTATTTGACCACATGGCTTGCAAGCGGTGTATTTTCCCCTGAGACCTCCGCGAACAAGAGCAGACAAACTATAACTGCTGTCCTCGATCGAGTTGGGTCTTAAAGAAGCCTCAACTGGATCGGTCATGGCGTACGGAGCATGGGATCTGCATCATTTATGCAGGCCCAGTTCTGTATCCTCCCGCCAGCGATCTTCTTATTCATGACTGTGGTGGTCGATGAACTGCCATGGAAGAAGAGGAAGACCTGCACCGATGCGAGAACCCGGTAGAACAGATTCTGGGGGCGATCTTCCGATGACGATGATGAGGAAGCCCTTTGTAGACGGAGTTTTTCTCAGTTGTAATCATGAAAATGAAGAAAAACCCTTGTAGATTGGATTTCCCTCATATGTAATCATGACTTTAATCTTTAATAAAATCGTCTTTCTTCTCTGCATATGATCGTCTTGCCATACGTTGCTGCGAAGTCTGAATATGTGTAGCTTCGACACGTCTGATTCTTTATGCCGACTCTGTAGAAAGAGTGCTAGGTCCTGTCCTTTTGCGCATAGCAAATAGTCCATAGAACGCTGTTGAGCATTTTGAACATTTAGAACTGTCCTGTTGCTAGGACTGAGGAACCGCGTAGAATTTTTGTTCAGACTTCGTCTTCAAGAATGACTTCTCGTAAATCCCTTGGAACAGGGTCGAGAAATGGCTGCCAAACTGAGTTGCCATCTTGACAGACAAGATATTCAGACCGGAGCCTGGATGAACCTCCATTTGACCCGAGAAGAGTAATTTCTCAATGTTTAAACTCTGTATGCTTCGGGTACTTGGGATATGTTGAGGTCAAGAAGGAGTATCTTCTGTGTGAACTCCTGTAATCGACCGCCTTGCTGTTCGAACATGCGGAAAGTCAGAGATCCGTAGTGTAGATGAGCTGAAAATCCTGGGTTCGTAGTCTATTGAGCGTAGAAAGCCACCGAGCGTGAGATCGTTGATTCGGAGCTGCTGAGCGTAAAGTCATAGGTTTGTAGCCTCTCGAGCGTAAAAGCTACCGAGCACAAAGGCATCCGGGCATAAAACCATAGACTAATAGCTGGCGAGCGTAAAAACCGTAGATCTGTTGCTGTCGGGCGTAGAAAGCTCCTTAGCGTAGAACTGTAGATTTGTAGCCTGTGAAAAAGAAAGAGATATTCCGAGCGTAAGGTTGTGGATCTGTTGCCTCTGAGCGTAAACGCCATCGAGCGCGAGATCATCGATTTGGTATCTGATGAGCGTAAAGTCGTAGGTTTGTAGCCTCTCGAGCATAAAAGCTACCGAGCACAAAGGCTTTCGGGCATAAAACCATAGACTGATAGCTTGCGAGCGTAAAATCGTAGATCTGTTGCTGTCGAGCGTAAAAAGCTCTTTAGCATAGGGACCGCTGACCTGCTTTTGCACGAAAAACTCTTCGAATTTGCTGACTGTCCGTCTTTCGAGAGTAGTGGGCTGACGTAGTACCCAATCATAACCAAATATTTAATTTGTGAGATTTGGTTGGGGTTTCGAGGAGCCCATCTGAGGATTCGAGGAGTCGATCCGAACTCTATATATATCCCAAGCTTTTGAGAGAAAAACTTTTTACCCGTCTTCTGCGAAAGAGAGCTTTGATTGCTTGAGTTTTTCCCCTCGTTCTTTCTCCGAGCACCTCGAGTTTTCAGAAATGGTGCCGAAATAAACCCCCTCCACCAAGGGGAAGAGCACAGGCTCTTCTTCTCGTTCTTCTGCCCCAGCGAGAGAGTCTTCGGTCGGGCAAGGTGAACTTCCTTCTGAGCGAAGGATCCTGCCGACGAGTAGCGCACCCGGCCTTAGAGGTATAGCCATTGGGGATGACAAAGAACGACGAAAAATCTTTCGCACACGTTGAACGTGACCGCGCTAGGTCGTCTTCTGTGCTGATAGCCTCTTTAAGGAAGATGACGCACGGAGACGTTTTTATCTTTTACGCCCATATTTCTAATGTGCTAGCGTAAAAACTCCATGTTTTTTGCAGTTATGAGCGTAAAAGCTCTGACTGCCAAAAACTTGGTGTATACTATAAAATTTTAGTTTTACGCTTTGGATGGGACCTCCGTCGTAGTAACTAGAATTTTGGCAGTCTGGCGTAAAGCACGGACAGTATACCGCCAATTACGCTTCAGGATGTGACTTTCGGCATAAAATGACCAAATTTTGTACAGTCTTGGCGTAAAGCACAGACTGTCGTTTCTTGGTCTTTGCGTTTGCAAGATTTGTAATGACGTATTTTTCTTGCACTTTTTGCAGTTAACTTGCATGAGTCTCCACTGGCTGAGGTGATGGGTTCCGCTGTCGGGATGCTGCACTTGAACTACCTGGAGGATCTGTCGCACGTGACATTTCCTATCTCCGGATTCCAGTACCCTGAAGGAAGGGGGATCTTGATATCGGCTCAGGGCGAGCGAATGCTGCTGAGCATGATCAACGGGGAGCCCCTAACGTACGTAGACGGGGAGCAGTACATCAAGCCGGCCTTTCTCTTTGGGGACATGATAGACAAGCAGTCCCAGACGAAGCCCAAGAGAGAACCCTGGGTTTTTCCCGCCGAGAGTGTGGTCTTGTATCTGCCCACAATGTCGAGAGATTATCCCATCTCGGCTTTCTTTCATGCCACACATTCCAGGAGGATGTCGTGGACGCTGACTCCCGATCTTTACGGCAAGCCGGGAAAGATCTTTCATCTGAAAGGAGCTGACCAGGGGTCGTTTGTCAGCCGTCCTTCTGGCGTCGTGACGTTGTTCAGGGGACTGTGCCCGGACAGCGTCCCGAGTGAAGACAGTTCAGTGATCCAGCCGGTCCAATTGCCGACTTTCTGCAACGACTTCATGGTGCGAGGGGGAGTATACCCCAAGGAGAATCCTCGATGCAATGGGTGGATCACCCCAGCAAACCTCCGATGGACTTGCCTAGTTGACTGGGCTCTGAAGCGTTTTCGGAGAGAGCTAGAGGTCATAGGACTGTATGCTGCCGTGAGCGTGACGAGTGTTGGGTTGCCTCCCAACCCTAACCTGTTTCTGGCACTGATGGAGCGATACATTTCGTTCACCGGGACCTTCGCCACTCCACTGGGGGAGTTGGGGTTGGCCCTCCACGAAATAGCAGCGATCTCGAGACTGCCGATGGGGGATACCCTGTATGAAGAGTATGTTCCCACCAACCGGGAGTTGGAGGACTCGGACCCTCGGGTTGTGGAGGTGTATCAGGAGCTGATGTGCCACTACTTCGCGTACACTGCTTTTTATAATGAGCCTTCTGACTTGGCTCACACCACTAAGTGGATGTCCTACCTCTTCTTCCACCGGGCCAGGGCCGTCAAGTCGGAGAAAGTTTCGGGGGGCAAGAATGAGCCCGTGAACTGTTTGGGCGTGCTCAGTGCCCAAGTCGTCGAGGATCTTATGGAGGAGGCTAAAGCTCCAGATCAGTTTCTCAATGACGGGGTAGGAAAGTACCCTGAAGGCACTAAGGCCTATAGTTACTTGAGGCGCTGCCGCAGGCCTTTGTCTGAGGAAGCCAAGCTGGCTAGCTTTCTCTCCCTATGGCTGCGTCGAGTAGTGGTGCCCGACATCACGTCCGCGGACCGCATTCACCGGAATATCCTGTGGCCCGCCGTTCGTCTGGTGTTCGGGGCAAGACTGGGCTTGCTCCCTGCCATGGTGTGCCGCATACATGCTGGACTGAGAGCCTTGACTGTCGGACTGCTCGTCGATGAAGCTCGACGTGATAGCTTTCCTCGGGTAGAGTTACCATACCTGTACTTGATGGGATGATTAATTCTCCACAACCCCCGGGTGATGTCTCCCGTCCCTGGTAGCAGCACGGGGGGTAGTTTCTTGCTGAACTACAAGAACTCCCTCTGGAACGTGAACACAGTCGTATACTGTTGTCATGACCCGCACCCGGTTATTCGGGCACGAGTGCGTGGGTACGTCCAGCCTACGCCGCAGTATCGGCGGTAGTACGCTGTCTAGGTTATTTTCTGGGATCAATAAATATCTATCTCATCCACAATAATGAACATGTAAGAATAATCATAGGAAATAGGAATGCTAAGATTTCATAATATTTAATCTGTGACAACCAAATCCACAGTTAATACAGCCAGAAGATAAATCGGGGACAAACCCGAGTATATGCTGAAAGGAAATAAAATAAGTAGCTACTGTTAACTACTCTGCAGGAGTATCCTCCTGGGTGGGAACTGGCTCCTCATATGGGTCACATGCTAACTCATAGTGGGCATAATAGGTAGGGGCAAGGTCCTCATCATCGCCTAAAACAACGGATCCAGTCAGGAAAGGAGCAAAGTACACAATGCACAATAAGATTAAACTAAATATTTATGATAATTAACTTGAGTATCATTTTGAGAAAATTTGCATAAAAGAAACATCAATATCTCAGAGTTAATGCTATAAACAGGAATATGAGAAAGCAGGAGTAATATGAGACAGGGAATGAAACTACAACAGTCAGCAAGAACTATAACAAGACCAGAAACTATCTGTGTGAACTTGTGTTTGTTTTAGAATACATAGTTGGCATGTAGGGGTTTATAAGGCTAATCCGGCCATCATAAACGGCTATTAAATAGGAATAATTGAGATTCGGCTGAGGGTACAGTCACGTACCAACAGCTATTAAACATGGCAGGGGAAAGGGTAAACTACATGCCTTCTAGTATTCTTCCACCCGACATGAAAAATAAGACATGAACTCCAATATTCAAGACATGAATCTAGTATTCCTAACACTAGGTGTAATAATCAAGGGTACTAGTAAAGCAGGGAATTAATTATCACAATATAAAGATTTAACTTGAAGTGCAGGTACTTGCCTATTGTTTGGATCCAAATATGGTTTGTATCTCGAGAAAATTCCAAAAATGACTCCGGATGCTGAAATAAACATTACCATCATGCTCAGAAAATATCAAATAGCTAGAAATGCCTGTCCTTGAGTCCAATTTGGAGGGCAAAAACGGCAGTTTCGGGTCAAAACGGGGTCCGTAGCGCTTTGCACTGAAAAACGTGTTCGGGTCAACGGTCTCCAAATTCACCAAACTTAGTGTCAACAGGTCAGGAACGCTGATACGAACCCAACGAAACTTCCAGAATTGGATTCCGATGAGCCGATCACAAAATCGCCCATCGAGCGGGGCCTGTGGGGCCCACGACACGCGATTTTGTCAACGTTCTCAGAATTGAACCAAACTTGACCCAAAGGACCAGCGTATCGCTACGAGTCCGATGGCACAAGTTTCGTCTTGATCCGACGTGTGTGCACGAAGTTAGGGTAAATTGCAGAAAAGTCGGATACGGGGCGATGTCCGCGGATACGCGTTGATTCCGGTGTGCACGCACACCTGAATCAACTTCCGCAAAATCTCATATGTCCGTATCGACGGTGCACACGTATCTGTGAAGACCGCACGCGACCAAGTCGTCCCGTTTGGGGGGACGTACTCAGTTCCGGGGTAAAACAGGGTCTGGTTTTTTCTATTTTTGGATCGCGGTGTACGATCACCACAGGACGCGATGCCCCGAGCGGTTTATCCGGACACCGAGAGGGTCATACAGGCTTCGCAACGTAATTTGCGAAAACAAAAACGGAGCTACGAGCAAAAAGTTACAAGTACCTGAAGGGGACCCGAAAACCGGGGTCGAACCGTGTCCGACACGGTCGGACACAGGAAATCGAATTAGGGTTAGGGTTTGGGGATTCCGGCGAGGGGCGGCGCTGGGCGGCCGGGCTGAGGCGGAGGGGGCCGGGGACGACGTGGCGAGGCGGCGGCCGGGCTCGCGGCGGCGCTGGAGGCGGCGCGGCGGCGCTGCCCTAGCCGCTGCTGCTGCTGTCGAGCGGTGACCGGGGACGGCGGAGCGGGGCACCGGAGGGGAGGAGAGAGGAGGGAAGAAGAGGCTGGCCGCGGTGGAGGGGTGCTGCGGGCGGTGGTCGACGGAGGGCGTAGCGGCGAGGCGGAGGGCTGGAGGCGGAGCAGGGTGGTGATCGTGGGGGAGGTCGACGGCGGGGTTCTTAAAGGGGTTGGGGGAGGCCGGCTAGGCGGAGAAGGCGGAGGGGAGAGGGGATCGTGGGCCGAGGGTTGCGGCAAGGCGGGCGGAGCGGCGGGAGGAGCGGCGCCGGACTCGGGCCGAGGGGAGAATGGGTCAGGGGCTGCGTGATCCGGGTCGGGTTGCGGGTCGGGCGGCGGGCAGACCCGACCCGACCCGGTAGGGTGAACGGGCTGGGCTGGCTGGGGGAAATGGGCCGGGCCGGCCCAACGGGCCGCGGGCTGGGTTTAATAATAGAAATATTAATATTAATAATAATAATTAAAAACAGTAATTAATTTAATAACTATATAATTAATTAAATAAATAGTTTAGGTGTTTAAAAAAATAGGTCCGAGGCCCAAAAAAATCCAGAAAAATTATCCTAAGTCAAGTTTTTCATTTTACACCCAAAAATATTATTTCCATGATATTTTAATATTATTTATTAATAATTAAAAATTATTCAATAATTAAAAACCCTGATTTTAATTACAGAAAATTCCAGAAAATTGTGAAAAATCCCAATTTAATATTTTTTGAAAAATCAAGGGCTTACAATCTGCCCAACTTATAAAAATTTTATCCTCGAAATTTAAAATTAAGCCATAATCTGTTAATCCTTTATGTACATAGGGCAAGTCGATCGCCATCTCTTTGCGATAATTAAAAGTCTAATCATATCCACTGCAATCACTTCAAAGTTTAAGACGACTACTTGTTCCAATCAAGAATTCAACCTATGGTTATTACTTCTTACTTCCTCAAATTATCCACAAGCAGATTTTAGACTAAGTCCATATAGCATTTTCAAGATTTGCACATGACTTTGCCTCTAATTATCATAAATTCCTCTAGAAGTGATTCGAGTCCAACAGTATTCCTATTCATAATTGTATGCTTCAACTCTTTAAATTCCATTCACATTCTCAATATTCTAACTAGGTAGTCCAACCCTCAAATTTTAATTCTTAAATCAAATCATCAAATTGAAAAATAATTTAAATGTAGTTCACCGATGTTCAAGTCTGAAATTCTATAATTCTATCCTCTAAATTCAAATTGATGATTTTACTTTCATTATTCAAAATTTAAATCATGTATCCAAGATACAACTTATTGGGTCCTCGATATCAATTCATTAATCATTTTAGTCACTCCTCTAAATTTTCAAAATTATAATGGCTTGCTTCTTCCAATCTAACCTTACTCGGTCACGATCCAAAAGACATTCCTCTCGAGTTGACGAATACATTGCTACCCAACTTAGAGTTTACCCATTCATCACAAAAGACTATATACCTTAAGAAAAATATTCCTTAATATGTTTACCTATGTCATTCAATCCTCGAACTTCAACGCCGATCATATCACATATAATATGTCCTCAATTACGAAAGTTTAATCCTCAAGTATGTGATCGGCCTATGTGGCATATCTAGTACTATCTATGTACTAACTTATACCAGGCACGAGATTTCATCTTTCCGAAATAAGGGAAGACGAAGATCAATAATAAAGAGTTCAAGGGTGGGGTGATAGAAAAGAAATATCGGGGTCAAGGCGTTTTAAAGTGTTCAGGTGGGAATTGTCAAGCGATTGTGGATTAAATCCTATCTCGGTAATTCCTATTCACATGCTCGTATTAATACAGTTATGTAATCGATACGATATGTTCAGAAATGTCTAGGACAAGTATACTAGTCAACTATATCTCAATCCACGTAAAGTATTAATTCGAAGGGCGAATCAAGCGCACTATGGTTGATCAGACCGTAATACACTGATTCTGAAATGTATCATTGTGGGCCTCCCCAATAATACACTTGTCATGAACAAGCTCGATAAAGAGTAAGCTTGCAAAACTAGGCTATAGACTAGCAGCATAAATCAAGTACGGCAAAATTAAGTGCGCTAGATGATGATGAAAGGAAGTACAAATCATTGAAGTTCACACAATAAGCAAAATAACAGAAGACTCTACAAACTCTACAGTTATTAAATATAAAAGTATACTAGGTTATTAGCAAGTTTAAAGTTACTAGGCTGGGGCTGAGGTCACGAACCAGTAGGCACAAGCTAAAACAATACTAGAAAATGGTATCTACGAATCACTTACGCGCATTAGTTACTCTAAGAGTCTGCACGTTCTCCACGGTCATCGTGTAAGCTTGTCCGTGTTCTTGAGGTGGTGCCCTCCGCTGCGCTGCTGGGGCCTGGCCTGAACTGGAACTTTTGTGCAGTTGTGCGTCTTTGAGCAGCAGGACAGTCCTTCATTTGATGTGCTGCTGATCCACAATATAGACAGGCACCTAGCCTCTTTCTACAATCCTGCCAAATATGACCTTGTTTTCGATAATAGCCACAAGTAGGAGCTTGTTGGTTCTGTCCTTGAGTAGGATTCATCAGTGGTCATTTTGCAGCTTTTTCCTATTGTGCTTGGTCTGGTGTTGACGCATACGGCCGCTTCCGGCTGGACTCGATCCTTGTGGTGCCCTCCACAGGTCGCGCTGTAGTAAGAACGTCCTCGTCGAAGGTAATTGTATTTGAACTGCTTAGCTTCTGTGACTCCGAGCTAATTCTGTCGATGAAGTTCTCCGCTTGGTTTTGCTGAGTTTCTTGTTGAACCTTCTGATAGGCTTGCATCATTATGTAGAACATGCGGAACATCTGATGTTCATCCATAGGCGGTCCCGGTGGGAAGGAAGGCATCGGTGGAATAGGCTGCGTCGAGGGTGGAATGCCATCTCGATGGATTATTGAGGCAGGATGACTTGCTTGACTGCCTTGTGATGATTGGCCTTCACCGACTGGTATCACATCGTCTTCTTGGGTAACCACAACGGTTTGTGGTATTTCTGCATGAGCCTCGTTGCTGGCTTGTGGGTCTATTTCCCTGTATCCAAAATAACCAATAAGAGGCGCACAGGAATCAAGGCAAGATGCAAGTTCATATTAGTTCGAATACGATACAGATATCAAAAATGATTCAAGCAAGTGGATGAGATCCTATAGACTTATCCTAGCTTTATTGCAGGCCTGTTCGGTCCCTGAGTTGAAACCGAACAATTTAGTCGTTGACCTGCATGGGCCACCACAAAAACGTGTCATGACCCGCACCCGGTTATTCGGGCACGAGTGCGTGGGTACGTCCAGCCTACGCCGCAGTATCGACGGTAGTACGCTGTCTAGGTCATTTTCTGGGATCAATAAATATCTATCTCATCCACAATAATGAACATATAAGAATAATCACAGGAAATAGGAATGCTAAGATTTCATAATATTTAATCTGTGACAACCAAATCCACAGTAAATACAGCCAGAAGATAAATTGGGGACAAACCCGAGTATATGCTGAAAGGAAATAAAATAAGTAGCTACTGTTAACTACTCTACAGGAGTATCCTCCTGGGTGGGAACTGGCTCCTCATATGGGTCACCTGCTAACTCATAGTGGGCATAATAGGTAGGGGCAAGGTCCTCATCATCGCCTAAAACAACGAATCCAGTCAGGAAAGGAGCAAAGTACACAATGCACAACAAGATTAAACTAAATATTTATGACAATTAACTTGAGTATCATTTTGAGAAAATTTGCATAAAAGAAACATCAATATCTCAGAGTTAATGCTATAAACAGGAATATGAGAAAGCAGGAGTAATATGAGACAGGGAATGAAACTACAACAGTCAGCAAGAACTATAACAAGACCAGAAACTATCTGTGTGAACTTGTATTTGTTTTAGAATATATAGTTGGCATGTAGGGGTTTATAAGGCTAATGCGGCCGTCATAAATGGCTATTAAACAGGAATAATCGAGATTCGGCTGAGGGTACAGTCGCGTACCAACAGCTATTAAACATGGCAGGGAAAAGGGTAAACTACATGCCTTCTAGTATTCTCCCACCCGACATGAAAAACAAGACATGAAATCCAATATTCAAGACATGAATCCAGTATTCCTAACACTAGGTGTAATAATCAAGGGTACTAGTAAAGCAGGGAATTAATTATCATAATATAAAGATTTAACTTGAAGTGCAGGTACTTGTCTGTTGTTTGGATCCAAATATGGTTTGTATCTCGGGGAAATTCCAAAAATGACTCCGGATGCTGAAATAAATATTACCATCATGCTCAGAAAATATCAAATAGCTAGAAAAGCCTGTCCTTGGGTCCAATTTGGAGACAAGGGCAAAAATGGCAGTTTCGGGTCAAAATTGGGTCCGTCGGTGGGCCCGCTTTGCACCGAAAAACGTGTCCGGGTCAACGGTCTCCAAATTCACCAAACTTAGTGTCAACAGGTCAGGAACGCTGATATGAACCCAATGGAACTTCCAGAATTGGATTCCGATGAGCCGATCACAAAATTGCCCGTCGAGCGGGGCCTGTGGGGCCCACGACACGCGATTTCGTCAACGTTCTCAGAATCGAACCAAACTTGACCCACAGGACCAGCGTATCGCTACGAGTCCGATGGCGCAAGTTTCGTCTCGATCCGACGTGTGTGCACAAAGTTAGGGTAAATTGCAGAAAAGTCGGATACGGGACGATGTTCGCGGATACGCGTTGATTTCGGTGTGCACGCACACCCGAATTAACTTCCGCAAAATCTCACACATCCGTATCGACGGTGCGCACGTATCTGTGAAGACCGCACGCGACCAAGTCGTCCCGTTTGGCGGGGCGTACTCAGTTCCGGGGTGAAATCGGGTCTGGTTTTTCCTGTTTTTGGATCGCAGTGTGCGATCACCACAGGACGCGATGCCCCGAGCGGTTTGTCCGGGCACCGAGAGGGTCATACAGGCTTCGCAACGTAATTTGCGGAAACGAAAACGGAGCTACGAGCAAAAAGTTACAAGTACCTGAAGGGGACCCGAAAACCGGGGTCGAACCGTGTCCGACACGGTCGGACACAGGAAATCGAATTAGGGTTAGGGTTTGGGGATTCCGGCGAGGGGCAGCGCTGGGCGGCCGGGCTGAGGCGGAGGGGGCCGGGGACGGCACGGCGAGGCGGCGGCCGGGACGGCGGAGCGGGGCGCCGGAGGGGAGGAGAGAGGAGGGAGGAAGAGGATGGCCGCGGTGGAGGGGTGCTGCGGGCGGTGGTCGACGGAGGCCGTAGCGGCGAGGCGGAGGGCTGGAGGCGGAGCAGGGTGGTGATCGTGGGGGAGGTCGACGGCGGGGTTCTTAAAGGGGTTGGGGGAGGCCGGCTAGGCGGAGAAGACGGAGGGGATCGTGGGCCGAGGGTTGCGGCGAGGCGGGCGGAGCGGTGGGCGGAGCGGCGCCGGACTTGGGCCGAGGGGAGAATGGGTCAGGGGCTGCGTGATCCGGGTCGGGTGGCGGGTCGGGCGGCGGGCAGACCTGACCCGACCCGGTAGGGTGAACGGGCTGGGCTGGCTGGGGGAAATGGGCTGGGCCGGCCCAACGGGCCGCGGGCTGGGTTTAATAATAGAAATAATAATATTAATAATAATAATTAAAAACAGTAATTAATTTAATAACTATATAATTAATTAAATAAATAGTTTAGGTGTTTAAAAAATAGGCCGAGGCCCAAAAAAATCTAGAAAAATTACCCTAAGTCAAGTTTTTCATTTTACACCCAAAAATATTATTTCCATGATATTTTAATATTATTTATTAACAATTAAAAATTATTCAATAATTAAAAACCCTGATTTTAATTACAGAAAATTCCCAGAAAATTCCAGAAAATTGTGAAAAATCCCAATTTAATATTTTTTTAAAAATCAAGGGCTTACAACTATCGACTGGCGCTGAGCCTCGGCCATTGCTGAAAGCTCCTCTGCACTGTCTCCTCTGTACATCGTAATCAGTCAGGGATTAGGCTTGAGGATTTAGGCGAAGAAAAGACCAATCTTTCTCCGGAAGCTTTTAATTGGTTGGTCTGCATCAGACCCTCCCATCTGCTGTACAGAAGCGAAGATCATTTCTTCTTCGAGCCTTACTTGCCCAGTCGGTTCGCCAGGCAGTTTGGGTACGATCAGCTGCACGTGGGCAATGCCATCAACAGCTTCAGGTCCAGGGGCGGACTCATTGATGGAGCCAGAGGATGGCGGTACTTCATCATGGGCTGCACGGGAGCAATCTTTATCGTACCGGTCGCCACCCTCTCCACGGAGCTGCGCATCCTCCATTCTTATGCTCAGTTCTACGTGGCGATCAACACCTTCCATCGCGATTTTGACATCCGTGGAAGCTTTAGGGTGCCTTCTCCCAAGCCTGGGGAAGAATCGAAGTCCCCTCGGTTTTATCTGACGAGGGTGAGGAGTCCGTCACTCCGGATGAGTTTTTGGTGTCGGTGCCGAGGTGTGAAGTGCCTCCGCCTGCGGGGGCTTTAGCGGTCTCTGGGAAGCGAAGGGCTCCTATTTCGAAGCAGACTTCCCCTCGTAAGAGGAAGAAGAAGACGGTTGATCGCCCTCTCCGGATTCCTGGCATTGAGGCTCCTAGAGAAGAATCTGCTGCCTCTCCTGTTGGGGATGTCCCTTTGATTGGCGGAGAGGGACCCTCAGTTTCGGTTGGCGGTGCCGGAGAACTCCAGCTTGAGGCTGTCGTTGTTGCCACTGCCTCCGGTAGTGGAATAAAATCGCCTGCGTGGCCGAGGCAAATGGGAGAATCTTTTCCTGGACCAGCAACGGATGAAACTCCTGCCGCGTCCGTGAGCATGACCAGCGAGATTCCAGCTGACGAACCGCGACCGCGTCTTGGTGAAGGCTTGGTAGATCTCCTAGCGATGTCGGTTGGTCCACCTCCTTCTCCAGGTATGACAGTTCGTATCGCGTCATTAAGGCGTGATATAGCTACATCGGCTGCAGACGCGGCATATACACCGTTGGCTACGGGTAAAGGTCATCTTTATGTCTCCTCTTAGAAAGATTACTATCATATTGATATCAACTTTCTTGTCCTCTTCTCAGGGGATGGCGTCCACGGGGAGTATAGCGCTGAAGCGCCTTCTGGCTCTACTCGGGCTCCTGACGATGATACGGAGACGTTCGACTTCGAGGAGGAAATGCCGTCGGGGGCCAGCTCGCCCGGAGTAGTTTCGTCACCTCCAGAGGAGGACGAACCCGTTATCGTGTCCTCGCCTCTTGCGAGTATGCCGATGATTTTGACCGTCGTTGTCACACATTCTTCGGTCACACCACCCGTCGAGGCGGCGGCTGTGGCCACCTCGTCTGCAATCATTCCTGGAGGGGAACTCGCCAATATCGCGGACACTCCTGGCGTTCAACCAGATCTGGTTGCGCTGACCGAGCTGTATACCAGCCTCTTTTACACCAGTTTGAACACGCTGATATCAATGGTGTTGGCGAAGAACCTGGATTTTGATCGTCTGAAGAAGGCTTCCCAGTTTTTGATTGGGGCGGTCAGGGAGTTTGGCGATTCTGGGGTAGCCGACGCCCTGGAGGCGATGGTTAATGGGTTGGAGCAACCTATTAACGAATACTTGCAGCTGACTCGGGGCAGTTTTGAAGCTGAGGTCTAGGCCAGATACGACTTCATGACTGCGCTGCTTACCAAATAGCTGGAGAGCCTGGATAACTCCATCAAAGCACATAAGCTGGAGATGGATAAAAGAAAAGTTGTCGTGGAGGAGGCTCTTGCTCTTCAGACGAAGTGCCAATCCGAGCACGAAGGGAACGTAGCTAGGGCTCGCAAGTTGAAGGAGAAACTCGCTCAGGCGGAGGAGTGGGATTCTCAGTCGCTGGCAGGTCTAGACGAGGCGACTGGTCGACTGAGCACAGCACGACGGGACCTGGAGCGTGCAGAAGCAGCCCGAGCTGGCTCTCTTCGGGCAACGGCCGAACTGTCCTTTACGAACAATCCCGAGGCACGACTGGAACAGGCCCGCGCTGATGCCTTGGTCTCCAGGGACGAGAGGGTGGCTGCACTGGCGAAGCTGATTCGCGATCTGACTGCTCCCCCACTATGATGTGCCCTTCCTTATTTTTGCTTCCCCAATGTAATTCTTCTCTTTTCGGGAATAAATAAAGTGAATCTTTTCTGACTTTGTGGACCAATCATTTCAGAATATAAATGACAGATTTGGGCGAGAGTGATATCAGAGGTAGTATGGACATGATAGACTCTCGATAAACTTTTTAGCAGGACATATCTATTCAGAGGTCATACGGACATGATAGAATATGACCTAACTAGTTTCGTTCTGAAAGTAGTTTGGTCAGACTTTGAGATTCTCGCTATATTCCACTTGAGCAGAGGAGGTTAAGCATAGTACCTCTTCAGGAATTTACCGTTGATAGGAGCCATTAATAGGTCTCTATTAGGCTGGGCTAACCTGTAAGCGTCGTTCGAGAACGTTGTCTCGATCACATAAGGGCCTTCCCACTTGGGCTGGAATTTGCCTTTACTCCTGTGAGTAAGAATCATCGGCCTTCTTACGGCTAAAACTAGCTCGCCGACTTTGAACACTCTTTCCTTTACTTTATGATTGAAAGCTCTGGAAATGCGTGCTTGGTAGAGCGCGATGCGCTGTTGAGCTTGGAGGCATTTCTCGTCTAATCTTTCTAACTCTTGAAGCCTTAGCAGGTCATTCTTTTCTCGAGTCAGCTCATTAGTGACGG
Organism: Iris macrosiphon; assembly: GCA_036927795.1. Lineage (NCBI taxonomy): Eukaryota > Viridiplantae > Streptophyta > Magnoliopsida > Asparagales > Iridaceae > Iris > Iris macrosiphon. Next base: position 193,424,824 of record JAYESA010000006.1, read on the forward strand.
CTATCCTGAGCGACGGGATCTGGATTTCAATGGAAAGAACTGCTTCGCTCCCGTAGACCAGTGAAAATGGGGTACAACCTGTCGGTATCCGTACCGTTGTGCGGTATGCCCAGAGACATTCGCCCAGCTTCTCATTCCAGTCTCTTTTGTTTGAAGAGACGAACTTCTTCAAGAGTTTGATAATGGTTTTGTTGAAAGCTTCCGCCAAACCATTAGCAGCTGGATAATATGCCGTAGAGACAATATTATGTATTCGATTTTTATCGCAAAATCGATAAAACGCTTGGCTGATGAACTGAGGTCCATTGTCATGGATTATCCTCCGGGGAACCCTAAAGCGATAAATGACGTGATGCTTGATGAAGCTGATTATGTCAGACGCCTTTACCTCAGCGAGAGGGATTGCCTCTGCCCATTTGGAGAAGTAATTTGTGATGGCTAGTATGAATCGGTGACCTCTGGAAGAAGACGGGTGAATGGGACCAACGATATCCATACCCCATGCTTCGAAAGGCCAGGATGCAACCGTAGGATGTAGATATTCAGACGGTTGATGTATGAAGTCTGCATGAACCTGACAGGCTCTGCATTGTCTTGCATAGTTGATCGCGTCTGTGATCATAGTGGGCCAGTAATAGCCCATCCTCCTGATACGATCCTGTAGCTTAGGACCGGGCTGATGCGCTCCGCATACGCCGTCGTGAGCTTCCCGGATAATCTGCTGTGCTTCGTCGTCAGAGAGACATCTTAATAGCAGTCCGTCGTAGGTCCGGCGATATAGGCATTGTGAAGATGCATCGAAGTAGAAGCGTAATGATCGTCTTTTGACGGATACAGCTTCTTTGGGGTCCTCCGGCAAGATTTCGTATGCGACGAGATCTATGAAGGGACTTCTCCAGTCTCTTCTAGGGGGATCCGTGTTCACAGCGTAGCTGCGTTCTATGTGAAAGTTGTTCTTCACGCAGAATAGATCTCTGTTAAGAAGGATTACCGAATCCTGCCTTCTTATAGGAGTGTCTAAATCCACAGCTAAACTGGCTAGGGCATCAGCTTTCAGATTCTGAGATTGAGGTACATGCTCTAGGAAGAACCCTTTGAATATCATGGCTATCTCGACTGTTTCTTGGTGATAGGGGATGAGGTCTGGATTTCGGACTTCATATATTCCCCTGACTTGATTGACGATAAGCAGAGAATCACCGAAAGCTTCCAGGAACTCAACCCCCAGCTCTTTAGCGACTTGGAGCCCGATTAACAGAGCGTTATATTCTGCCACATTGTTGGAACATGGTTCGTTAAGAGAATATGCTCGGTAGATGACGAGTTTATCAGGAGTGACCAGGACGATTCCTACCCCTGAAACCACGTTTCCCTGGGGACCAGTCCTGGAGGCGCTGTCGAAGAACAGTTGCCACGCGTCACTTTCCATTGCGGAATTATATTCTGCAACTTCGTCAAGAATGTCTTCGTATAATTTGGAGGCCTCCGGGATCGGATGAGCAGCTAGGAAGTCGGCCAGCGCTTGGCCTTTGATGGACTTCTGCGGGACGTATACCATGTCATATGGTGTTAACAGCATCGCCCAAGTTGCGAGCCGGGAATTAAGAGCACTTGGCTTGCTCATCAGTACTCGAAGAGGGTTGATCCTAGAGATGATATGGATAGTCTGGCCGGTGACATAGTGCCGCATCTTCTGGATAGCGAACATCAGAGCCAAGCATTCTTTCTCTACTGGGTTGTACCGGTGTTCGGCTCCGACCATCATCCTGCTGAGGTAGTAGATGGCCTGTTCATGCCCCACATCGTTCTTCTGTGCGAGAAGAGCTCCTAACGAATGATCCATCGCTCGGACGTACAGCAAGAATGGTCTTCCCATGATGGAAGACACCAGAACCGGCGGACTGGTGAGGTAGCGTTTGATATCCCTGAATGCTTGCTGACAGGTTTCGTCCCATACGAATGATACACCTTTCTTCATGAGATGTGAAAAAGGCTGGCATCTTCCCGAGAGGTTGGATATGAACCTCCGGATATAAGCCAGACGGCCTTGAAATCCCCGGAGTTCCCTCAGATTGCGGGGCGGTCGTATTTCTACGATGGCTGGACTTTGTCAGGGTCCACTTGGATGCCTTTGGCGGTAATGACAAATCCCAGGAATTTGCCACTAGATACACCCAGGAAGGACTTCTTAGGGTTCATCTTGAGTTGATGTTGGCGCATTAACTCGAATACCGTCTTCAAGTCTTGAATGTGATCATTTTTGAGGCAGCTCTTGACGGCTATGTCGTCCACGTAATATTCTACTATTTTGCGTAAATGTTCATGGAATATTCTACTCATAGCCCGTTGGTATGTAGCACCGGCGTTCTTCAATCCGAAGGGCATGACCGTATAGCAATATACTCCCAACGGGGTCCGGAAGGCAGTGTGCATCTCGTCTTCAGGATGCATCTTGATCTGATTGTATCCTGAGAATCTGTCCATGAAAGACATGCGTTCAAAACGCAGGTGTTGTCGATCATGATGTCCGTGATGGGAAGAGGGAACTCATCCTTGGGGCAGGCTGCATTCAGATCTCGGTAATCGATGCAGATACGTATTTTCCCATTTTTCTTCATGACTGGTACAACATTGGCGACCCAGTCGGGATATTGTTCTTCCCGGATGAAACTGCAGGCTATCAACTTCTTGACTTCAGCTTCGATGGCGTCCATCATGTCCGGGCGGAACCGGCGTTGGTGCTGCTTCATAGGATTTGAGTCGGTCAATATATTGAGCTTATGAGTAGCCACCTTTGGGTCAAGGCCCGGCATATCCTCATAATTCCACGCAAAGACGTCGATATATTCTTTTATCAGCTGGATAACTTCTTCCCGTTCAGCTGGGGAAAGATTGTTACTGATGAATATCGGTTTTGGCGAAAGTTCACCCCCAACATCAACCTGGATAACTTCGTCTTTGGTGGGAGGTTCCCTCTGCTCGAAGCAGAATTTCCACTGCGTATCCATTTTGTTGAGCCCAAGAGTCATTCTCAAACGGCTCAGAATCCTGTTCGTCTGCTTCGAGGGGATCTGCCATCACCATATTTGCTGATAATGCTTGCTCGAGAGCGTAAGGTGAGTCGGAGGGCGACGAGCCGTTCTGGGAGGAGGAAAAGATATCCTCGTCTGACTTAGAAGTCGTAAGGGAGGTGGCATATCCTAACCCGAAACGGGTTTGCTGATAGCGGGGGGCGCCGTGCAGCGGCGTTCGTCTGCCTCTTCCGTAGTTGAGGCCTGGCTTCCGCTCCAAGTCATAGCCCATGTTTTGCATGATCCTCAACGCTTGCGGGCTGTATCGGTGAATCTGCATTTTTTTAGTATCGTCATCGAAAGGATCTTCCTGGATAGCCGGTTGATTGCGCATGCGGCCGAAGACTATTGAACGATGGCTGCTGCCGGTAGGCGGAACAATGAAGATAGAATCCTCCTGTGGTCCATATGTCGTGACGACGTTGGATGATGACGCTACTTCCCAGACATACGGACGGTAGGAGTTCATAACTTCCAAGAATTTTTGTGCTATGGGTTCTACCTCGTCACGGGAAGTGGATTCCTGATTTGGAATTTGAGCGTTAACGTACTGGAAAAGAGGATGTTTATTATCATCTGGAACTCCGTTCTACTACCAGAAAAAGTCAAATTAGCGACGTCAAAAAACGTCGCTAAATGACAAAAAAATGTCGCTAATCATGTTTAGTGACGTAATTAGCGACGTTTTACAGAAGTCGAAAATCGGCATGTCGCTGAAAGGAAAAATGTCGCTAAACGTCGCTATACCGACATTTTTTAGCGACTTAAATGTGTCGCTAAATTAGCGACGTTTAGCGACGCAGCGTCACTAATTAGCGACGTAAACAAACATCGCTAAACGTCGCTAATTAGCGACTTATATAGCGACGCGACAACGACGTCTTTAATGACCTGGCAGTACTGCCATGTCAGCAATTTGCGACGTACAGCGACGTATTTAGCGACATTTATTAACGTCGCTAATTAGCGACGCAGTTAGCGACGTGTATAAACGTCGCTAAACGTCGCTAAAAACGTCGCTAGTTTTACAGAAAAAATAAAAAAAAATACTAAATTGTTTCCAAATTATTATTCCTGCAATTTATGAAATTTTAATTAAAAATAGACCCAGAGCAACTCTCCGTTGAATTCTCTGGGTTCGCCGACCCCTTCGGTGGAACACTCAACACCGGTAAATTAACATCATTTAATATGAGTAAATAGTATCACAGTCGTACAATACACACAAATATTATAGACAGACCTAAAGCAACCCTCCATTAAAAATTTTTGGTACGAAATAACACAAAAAATATATAAAATATCACAGTCACACAATACACACAAAATAGAAGTATCACAGTCACACAAAATGCATAATATATAAGTATCACAGTCACATAATGGACATAATATATAAGTTGTTTGTATCACACAATAACTACAATAAAAGTATATGAAACATCACAGTATCAATCTCGAGGATATCCAATACGCTGGGGCACATACCAGTCCCTCAGATACTGTGCATAAATAGCGTCAATGTGATCAATCTCCGCTATGGGTGCTGGGTGACTGGAACTCCCCGTCTGAGATACAGCCGCTATAGGTGCTGGATGACTGGAACTCCCTGTCTGAGATACAGCAGATGGTATCTCTTCCTCCTTAACAGTATGAGGCATCACTTCCTCCTTAACAGTAGGAGGTGTCTCTCTCTTGGGTGCCATCTGGTAAGATAGATAAAAACAAAAAATATAATTGATAACATATATTACTTAAGACATACCCTTAATAATGCGGAATGGAAGAAATAGATGACTCACAAAGAATATAATTGATAACAGATATTAATTAAGACATACCCTCAGCAGCCCTGCCTATAAATTGTTTGTTGTAGTATAATAATAATACGAATCATAAAACATGAGAGTATAATAATGATACTAATCATAAAACTATTCAAACACAAATCTCATACATATGATCTGGTTTATCAGTCACAAGTTGCTTCTTATAACTATCTGTATAAAACTTGTTTATAAACTACACTAATATTGATCACAAATTAGTAGGAGAGATCACAGTTTTTATCACTCACTAGGTGCAAAGCCTCTTTGCCATGGAACAAGAGATATGGGGTTCATAGGAGACTCTGGCCTTTGGGATGTCATTGATCTCAAAACAAAGTTTATAAACAAGTTTTCATGTCCTTGCTGCTACAACTTCTGAGTGCAATTTGAATAAAAATATTACATAATTTTAATAGCTGACACCAGTTTATATACTATATTTATACTGTACTCCCGACGAGGTTTTACTTTCATAAATCACCCATCAAATAAGATATTCACACCGAGTTTGATCATAAAATTCTATATGACTTTGAAAAAATATGCCAAATGTAGTTTGGTACACTTGATATGAGGCCTGGCATCTTCTTGAGGTTTTTTTATTAACTTTTTTATGGGTGCTAAGGAATTTTCCAATCCCCAAAGATATGGTTTTTGAATGATAGAGATTCCCTTCTATCGCTCTTAGTATCTATTTGGACATCAATTAGTATGGACATCAATTAGTATCTATTTGATTTGAGTGACATCAAACCAATAGTTAAGACTCTAATAAAAAGCCCACTATACCATCTTAATGGGTTGACTCCAGGACCAAGGTGTTCAAGTAAATGACATTACTGATCGACTAATACAAGTGATAGAATAAAACATTATAAAATTTCTGGGAGGATATATATATATATTATATTCTTTTTGTTTATTTTTTTATTTTTTTATTTACTTAATTCCTTCGGGGAACAATAACTCAAAGGATTTATTTACTTATTTTTATATACTTTTGTTTTTATTTTAAAAAAATTTCTTTTTTTCTTTCTTTTTAGCTAATTGCTTTCATATATTCTTTTAGATAATTATGTTATAATTACTTTATTACTATTTTTTATTTATCTACTACATAATAATTTTATTTGTTTACTCGATATTTTATATATTTATATTTATTTTAATATTTGTATTATAAAGCATACATCTATTCACCTCATTTATCTATATACTATTTGTTTCTTAGTTAATTTATATATAAACCATTACATGTTTATAAGCTTTTATACTAACGTATATATATTTATATATACCTTATTTGAGGGAGAAATCCTTTGCTGATGTCGTGTGATCTTCACAACATTAAGGTCCCTCCCCTCAACTTCCTAACAAAGCTCCTTCTTTATTCAGAGGCGAACCTGCATTGGTGATCTCTGATAAGGAGGAAAAGATCATGGCTGCTCCTTTAAAATTGGCTTTGTCAAAAAATTTTCCTATGCAAGGCCACCTATTGATGCTATTCGCAAGGCCTTTGAGGCATTTTGTTTCTTGGGTTCTTGCAGAATAGGTGTTCCTGATTCCAAACATGTGCTTATTGAGCCTTCAATGTAGAAAGACTTCCTGCGTCTTCGTGTTAGAGATTCCTGAAAGAAGAATGGAGCCTTAATCCTGATCAAAAACCCTAACCCTAACCCTAACCCCAGGTCAAAAAACCTAACCCTAACCCTAACCCTAGGTCCTCATCAGTGTCTGTGTCTGTGTCAGTATGTGTGTGTCGTGTCTGTGTCAGTGTCACATGTGTGTCCTATGAGAGGGAGAGAGAGAGAGAGGGGGGGTTAGGGTTTACCTAGAGGAGGAGGAGGAGGAGGGGGGAGGACGCGGCCGGAGGGGGGAGTACGCGGTTGGAGGCGGGTTGCCGGGAGGGAGGAGGGGGCACCGGAGGGAGGAGGGGAGCCGGAGGAGGAGGACGCGGCCGAGGGGGGTCACCGGAGGGAGGAAGGAGAAGCCGGAGGGGAGAGATCGAGAGCGGATTTGAATTTTGGGAGAGGGAGAGGGAGAGATCGAAGGAAATAGGGGGAATCAGCCCTAAGTAAAAACTTTAGCGACGTTTTTAGCGACGCCAATAATGACGTCGCTAATTTAGAATTTAGCGACTATTTAGCGACGCCAATAATGACGTCGCTAATTTACGTCGCTAATTTAAAATTTAGCGACGTTTTTATAGACGCCAATAATGACGTCGCTAAATTAGCGACGTTTAAGACATCGCTAATGACGTCGCTAAATGTCCAAAATATAAACGTCGCTAAAAACGTCGCTAAACGTCGCTAAATAAAACATATTAGCGACGTTTAGCGACCTAAATTGAACTTATAGCGACTAATCTTTTAAAAACTAAATAAAAGTCGCTAAACGTCGCTAAATGTCGCCAATTAACGACGTCTAGCGACGTTTTTACATGGAGTCGCTAAATTAGCGACGTTTTTAAATAGAGTCACTAAAAAATGTCGCTAATCCCGCTTATTCTAGTAGTGGTTCCTGGTCGCATTTACATCGGTCGGCTGCCCGTTGCGCCGAAGGTTGATGACCAAAGGTGGAGGCTTCTGGTTCGGAGTGGCCGCTAGAGGATCGCTCCCTTTTCCTGACCTGGTTTTGTTCAGGTGAATAGCCATAGGCTCCATGGCTTTTGGACGAGTGGTTCGCCCTTTCACTCTGATTGACAGCGGTAGTGCGGCAGAGGGTTCTCCTGGCTCCCGATGGGATTCCTTCTCCGTCTCGCCCGACACTTCTTCCGTGTGGTCTTGAGAGTATAACACGGCATCGGAATAGTGGGATTCTACTCCTTTAAACGGGTTTAGGTCGGCAACCTCCGTCTGTACCGTTCCTTGGGGGTCTACATATTTAGGACATTGATGTAGAGTTGAAGGAACGATGTTGTGGTCGTGGATCCACGGTCTTCCCAGCAAAATATTGTAGGACACCTCTGAATCGATGACGTAACACGTGGCCACCGATCTGAGGTTGCCAATCTGGATCCTCAGGCGAATCTTCCCCAATGGCTTACTTCTTCCGGCGTTGAAACCCACGATTATAGTGGAAGTGTAAGCCAGTTCGCTTGTAGGAATCCTCAATGGTCTGAGCAGACTGTGAGGGATGATGCTGATCGACAATCCCGGATCTATGTGAATCCGATCGACCTCCATGGAACCGACGTACCCGGTGTAATAGAGGGGCCTGTCATGCTTGTTATGTTTCAACAGCATGTCGTCTTGGGTGAAAGTGATATTTGGGACCACTTCCATCACACTGTGGCATTGAGGACATGCCAGTGGTTCTTCGTCGGGGTACTTGAGCTGGGTCAAGCATGCCTCCGCCTGCATCAGTGCTTCACTCAGGGCTAGACGAGTGTCTTGGGAGAGCCTGAGTAGCTCGAAGATGGAGAGCCTGGCTGGTGTATTAGCCAGTTGGGCCAGGATGTCAAAGTTGTACGGCTTCTCAAAACCTTTGTTTAGAATATTTTTCACAGGTTTATCAAAGCGCACTTCTCTTTGCTTCCCTTTGTCCTCCGGCGTCGGTTTTGAAGGGCTGGCCTCTGGTACGGCGGGGCCTGGTCCTGAAGGTTTGGCAGTTGAAGCGTCCGCCGGTGCATCTTCCTGACTTGCTCCGTAGTCGTTGAGGTAGGCTTTCCCTGAACGGGTTGCGGAAAATACCTCGTCTTCGTCTGATGGCGAAGAAGTTGCGACCATATGGCATGGTTTGAATTTGGAGCTTTTTCTAGACGTACCTTTAGTAGATTTAGTCTCCTCCTCGAGCTCTGACACCAAATCCGGATGAACCCACATAATCTCGCCCTGCCGGGTGGTTAGGGGTACCAGGTCATGATTTTGACCCCTAGCTGGAGGGAGATTGACGATGTCCATCGTGGTCCGGGAAATGGGTGTGACACCGTCCATAACTTCTTGGGAAGGCAGATCACCAAACCGCAGAGAGATCATGTTGGCCGTGACCGTCTTCTCGGCGTTGTGCAGAGTGATGGCCTTAGCATCGATTAACTCCTGGATCTTCCTTTTCAGTATATAACACGCCTTTGTTGGGTGGTGTACGTATCTGTGGAAGATGCAGTATTTGGGGTCGTCAGTACTGCCGACTTCTTGGGGCCGCCTCAGCTCCGGAAGGATGATCTTGCCACTCTTGACGAGACACTCGAATATACTTGGGATATCGTCGTCGTCAAAAGAGTAGACTTCGACGGGCCTGGAAGTCCCGGGTCTCATCTGCGTGGTCGCCGCAGTCTTTTGTCTGGACGTATTGACCGCCAGAGCTTCTTTTCCCTTGGAGCTGCGAGGATGGTCGCTGCTGGGAGATAACCTCTTGCCTCTATCAGAGGCGGAGATCATAATGCCATTATCGCGCGCCTTGCGACTGTTGTCTTCGGCGGCCACTGCCGAGATGATGAACGAGGGCCAATCATGGAACTGATATGGTCCTGTAAACACCGAGACCACGGTAAGGAGGTTCTTCCTGCAAATGTCTACTAACGTCGAGTCTGGAACTCCGGGAGGCATCTGTTAGGTGGCCTGACGAAAACGTTCGACGAAGGTGCGAACGTCCTCCTTTTCCCTCTGCTTGACTTCGATGAGAGAGGACATAGACATGTCCATTCCACCCTCGTAGAATCGCGTGAAGAATAAATCTTTGAAGTCTTCGAAGGAAGTAATGCAGTTGTCCGCCAAGCTACGGTACCACTGATAGGCTACTCCTGAGAGGCAGCCTTTGAACACCCGAGTGAGGAGGACGTCGTTCCCTTGTAGCAACACCGTCATCAAACTGAAATAGTTCATGTACTAACTTGGTGATGTTTTTCCCTCGAACAGAGCAATGGTCTGAGGTTTGTACCTCGGAGGAAAAGGGACTTCTTCCCAGATAGCTGGGTAAGGCTGGTAAATTCCCAGTTTCTTGAGCTGATCTTTGTGCTTCAAGGCGTCTAACTGGGCTTTCAACTCCCGTACTGCCTGTATCAGATTTTCAGTTGGAAGCGGGACTACGGTGTAGCGCGGAGTTGGTTGCATCGTGACTCCAACGGGAGGTAATATATTCTCCGAGTGAGGAAGCGGAGGAACTGCTGACTCTTGATCTAGAGCAGGCTCTTGGCTCGGGTTGGATGGTGGTAAGTCCACCCCCATACGTATCTGAGTCGGCGGGACTGACGCCTGAGCCATGGCAGCTGCGTGCTGAGTTAGCATCATTTGGTGCATATTCTCTATCATGGATTGTATTTGTTTCAGAGATGTCTCCAGCACAGTGATGCGTTGTTCCGCGTTTCCTGACGGCGAAGCTTCCTCGCGTTCATCTTCAACGGCGTAAACTCCCATTTCCCTAGGCGTCATCGAAGTATTAGTATAGGTCATTGCAGAAGTCGACTCTATACTCTCAGCGTATGATCTGGGAGATTGGCGACCCCCGGTGTCGGAATTAGACGAGTACGAAGCTGGTTGTTGTGACCTTGCATGGGTGTTTTGGAACATCCCAGCTTCAGTGTTCCTGAGGAGGTCTTCGAATCTCCTTCGGCTCGGAGGCCCAGAGGGATGACGTCTTGAGCTCGACCCTCCTCTAGGTATGTGTGAAGCCATATTCACGGATGCATGCGCAGGCTCTTCTTTCGGGAAAGATTGAGAGTAGCTCAATCGGTCGAAAACTGACCGTTTTGCTATAAAACAGCAGCAGTCAATCATAATTTTATGACTATTACAACATCACTCGCTAGGGGGCATAATAGACATGTTGGAAGGTCCCCTTTCCTTACGCTTCTGGATTAGATATGCGCGCAAGTCAGGGGGAGTAGAGAAAGAAGACGACGGCTTGTTCCTTCTGTTCCCATCAGTGGGCATGCGGAGATTGGGCACCATGGTTTTCCCTATGCCACCTGTGTACAACAGGTTGGCCATCTGGGTGACGGATAATCCCCGGGGAGGGTACCTTCCTGCAGCCTGAGCTTGCTTTACGTCGTGGGACTTTGCCTGGCGTAATTTGGAGGTTTGCTCATACTGGCGTAAAGCTAAAGAGGTCCCCAGTCGGCCGTCGGCTTCCCGCGTAGTCTGGAGGGTAGGCAGATTGCTTCTTCACTGGCGTAACGGCCGAGAAGTTGAGTATTCCGCCGCTTGCTTTCCTTCGCGGAAATCACAGCGCTCATCTGGTTCCCCGTAGAGGTCAGATGTTGTCTTGCGCATGGAGCATAATTCGTACTTCCGACTTGGCGCTGAGGCATCATCAGAAGTTGGGTCTGTACCGCACGTAACGGAAGACTGGTTCCTACGCGTATAGCGCAGTGGATACTTCTGGGTTAGCGCTGAGGCTTTGCCCGAAGGTTCGTCTGTACCGCACGTAGTGGGAGACTGGTTCCTACACGTAGAGCGCAGTGGATACTTCTGGGTTAGCGCTGAGGCTTTGCCCAAAGTTTCGTCTGTACCGCGCGTAGCGGGAGACTAAATTTTACGTGCAGGGCACGGAGGGAGCAATGCTACAACCTCATTGGTCGGAGAGGTCGGAGAGATCAGAGAGATCGGAGAGTCCACAGGAATGTTAGAGGATGTCTTGGGCATCCAGACCTTGCGCAGCTTCCTGTTGTCTTGGACGGAGAGAGGGTGAGAGCTACCCCCGGTTCGAAGCATGTCTTCGTAGGCAGACTGGTCGAATTGGACGACCAGTGTCTTCTTCACGGTTCCTATAGATACCGCATCGTGTTGAGCAATTGCTTTCTCATCAGAAGAGAAAGATGTCCCCAGCAGAGTCGCCATATTGTTTGTGGTATTAAACGAAAGAATGGAAAATGTATTCAATATGGGGTTTACACGGAACCCGCCTTCTTTGGTTTACAAACAAACTTGTACAATTTGATCCTATACGAGGATATGGGAGTACAATTTATTTAATCTGGATAAATATTGCTATAGGTGTCTGATCTGCAGTCGATCACTTTAGCCCTTGGGCCACACGATGTTGAAGAAGTATCGTAGAAGGCAGGAAGCAGCTTCGAAGGTTGCAGGAGGGGGGGGGGATGCACGATGCCAAAGTCGTCGATCCCTACTCTCTGCCTGAGCTCCGGATTCTCCCTCTCTCTCCCTCTCTCTCTCTCGACCTCCGGTTTGATCTTTCTTGGAAGTTCGACCTAGGATCTGATATTGGTTTCTTGACCAATTTTTTGACCTTCCAATTTGTCGACCTTCTAATTTGTCCCCCCTGTTCCTCATTGATAGAGGTCTCTATTTATAGAGTTTTAGTGACAGTGAACACTCCGTTGGTGTAGAAATCGAGGAGTGGAAAGTACAATACCCTTTTACACAACGGTTAAAGTAACCAATACCTGCGTATAGATGATCCTTTGAATGAGCATGTGACGCGGGTCCAACTAAGGGACAAAACGCGTATAATCGCTACGAAGATCACGGCGTAGAAGCCACGTAGGTAGGTATCCATTGTGTAGAAGAGGTTGGCATAGAAGCCAAATGTCTGCCACCATGGCATAGAAGCCAAATAGTTATCAAACCGGCATAGAAGCCGAATAGGCGTAGAAGCTGAACATGCGTAGAAGCCGAGTGGTCATAGAGACCGAGCAGGCGTAGAAGCCGAGTGGTCATAGAGACCGAACAGGCGTAGAAGCCGAATGGTCGTAAAGGCCGAGCAGGCATAGAAGCCAAGTGGTCATAGAGACCAAGCAGGCGTAGAAGCCGAATGGGCGTAGAAGCAGCTACGTACCGTGCCAGAATGCTGATGGGGACGTCTTAGCCGAAATTACGGCTTTTGAAAATATAATCAAATCTCTTGCATTAAATGCCGAGATTTGCCACCATCTTGTGTATTAAATGTGGAGGCGTGTCTTTGAAGGTCTGCAACCCCTTCTGCGCATCAGTCGCAGAGACGTGCCTTGAGAAACTGTCACCGCTTTGTGCATTAGACGTAGAGACGTGCCTCGACCCCGTACGGAGTGCAGCTTTTGACGTGGCAGGCGGTTTGTCTACTGTAGAACGTAAAACAGCTCGTGTCTGCCTGTGTAAAACAAAGCAGCGTATCCCTTCGTGCTTGTAAAAGCAGTTTACGCAAAGGGGATGGCGGTATTTGACGGCCTGGGTCGCAGTGATGTGCCATCATTATAGCTGTCGTCTGGGTAGTCGAGCCGTATCCCTTTGTCAGAAGTCCAGACGTCAGGTTCATTGCAGGATCTTTATTGCAGGATTTGACAGGTTCACCTCGGAGAATACGAAGCGTCTCTTATACACCTTAATGCTGCGTCTGAAAGAGGATAAGTTTTACGCCCTGGAGGCAATGAAGTACCCTGTTTACGCTGAAGTGGCTTGGACGTACTGCCTTACACGGATGGTCCTTTTGAGCTTTTATATTTCCTGTTGCGTTTTGGCGGAAAGAGCTCTGTTGCACGCTTGATGGCTCTTAAGGCCTCTGCTTACGCTGCTCTGCACCAATATGCCGCGTATAGTCATCCGGCGTATTTTTCATGCTTCTACACCAGCATCGTACAACATTTTCATCACAAGCGTCCTAGTAATACTGGAGAAAATAACGCCAATAAGTGTCCAAATAATGGCGGTAACCAGGGCAATCGTACGGGGAAAAATTAGGGGCGGCGTTGTGCAAAATTCAACCGTACTTGGCACCAAGCTAGCGAATGTCAAAATCAGGGATGCTTCAACTGTGGTCGGCTGGGCCATTATGGTCGTGACTGTCTTGATCGCCCAAACCGAGTCCCTCCGCGCCGTGCAGAGCAGCAAAATTCTGTTTAGGGACCCCAAGCTAATCAGCCTGCGCAACAACATGAGCGTCGTCCGAACACTGGGGGGCGGGTTTATGCATTGACGAGGGACGAGGCGCTCACCTCGAATATCGTAGTGTCAGGTATGTTGCTATTCAATAATGTACCTGCATTAGTGCTATTTGATTCTGGTGCCACACATAGTTTTGTATCAACAAACATCGCTAGGGAGCACGAATTTATTTAGACACCGTTAGGCCTAAGGCTTAGCGTCAGTACCCCGTCGGGCATGGACTTGTCTGCTGACTCAGTTTGTCGCGACGGCTGCATTTGCATTAGAGGAAGAAAATTGTCACTTGATGGATAGTTCTAGACATAAGGGACTACGATCTTATTCTGGGGATTGATTGGCTCGACGCTTGCTCGGCGACCATTGACTGTGCAGAGAAGAAAGTTGTGTTTTGGTTACCTGGTGAGTCCGAATTTTGCTATACGTGCAGTCCATCATCGAGAGCTTCGAATGCCCATATGATAATTTCTGCAATATCTGCTCGACGGATGATTCACTCCGGCTGTGTAGGGTACTTGGCGTCCGTTCAAAACACTCAGCAAGATTGCACAAATATTGAGTCTATTTTCATTGTGGCAGATTTTCCTGATGTGTTTCCAGACGAGTTGCCCGGCATGCCACCTGATCGAGAGATACAGTTCACTATAGACACATTTTCGGAACTCGACCAATTTCTAAGACTCCGTATCGAATGGCCCTGGCAGAACTAAAAGAGTTAAAGATTCAACTGCAAGAACTGCTCGATCATGGGTATATCCATCCTAGTGTATCTCCGTGGGGTACGCCTGTGTTATTTGTAAAGAAAAAGGATGGCTCGTTGCGGCTCTGCATCGACTATCGTAAATTGAATGCAGCTACTGTTCGAAATAAGTACCCCCTTTCCAGGATCGATGATCTCTTCGATCAACTACAAGCTGCAACGATGTTCTCAAAAATTGATCTTCGCTCGGGTTACCATCAGCTCAAGATTAAGCCGGATGATGTGCCGAAGTTAGCCTTTCGCACTCGCTACGGCCACTATGAGTTTTTGGTAATGCCATTCGGATTGACCAATGCCCCTGCCGCCTTTATGGACTTAATGAACCGTGTGTTCCGGCCATATCTCGATAAATTTATAGTAGTGTTCATTGATGATATCTTGGTATACTCAAAGAATAGAGAGGAACATGCAGAGCACTTGCGGACCGTGCTACAGACTCTTCGGGACAACAAGTTATATGCAAAACTGAGTAAGTGCGAATTCTGGCTGAGCAGTGTATCTTTCCTTGGGCACAACATTTCTGTGAGAGATATTTTATTCGATCCAAAGAAAGTTGAAGCCATCATCGAGTGGAAGCAGCCTGCATCCGCCAGTGAGATTCGAAGCTTCCTCGGGCTAGCGGGCTACTACCGGCGTTTCGTAAAGGATTTTTCCAAATTAGCATCACCTCTGACTCGTCTTACACAGAAGGGAGTCGCGTTTGAGTGTTCCGTCGACTGCAAAGCCTTGTTTGAAGAGTTAAAGCATCGCCTCACCTCTGCCCCGTCACTTGCACTACTATACGAGACCTCGGGATTCCAAGTCTTCAGCGACGCGTCAGGACAGGGCTTAGGGTGTGTACTTATGCAACATGATAGGGTGATAGCCTATGCATCCAGGCAGCTAAAAAAACACGAGAAGAATTATCCTACGCACGACCTGGAACTAGCGGCAATTGTGTTTGGGTTAAAATTATGGTGATACTAACTCTATGGAGTGGCTTGCCAAATTTATATTGATCACAAAAGTTTGAGGTACCTATTCTCCCAAGCGGACCTTAACCTACGACTGCGGCGTTGGCTAGAATTAATAAAGGATTATGACTTGACGATAGACTATACACCTGAAAAAGGAAATATGGTAGCAGATGCGTTGAGTCGAGTCTTTGCGGGATCCATGTCCGTTGATCGCAGGTTACAAAGGGACTTTGAGGAAATGGGCATCGAACTCCGAATTTGATATCACGACGCGCGGGTTTCTCAGATGCTATTCGTACCCAACCTATTAGAGAGGGTCACATCTACTTAGAGGGATGACCCATTCCTAAGAAAAATATGCGAGCAGATTCTAGCGGAAAAGGCGAAAGATTTTGCAGTAGATGGGAATGGAGTATTGCGAGTTAAGGGAAGGCTATGCGTCCCCAACGACTCAGAACTAAGAAAGAAAATCCTTATAGAAGCTCACTATATAGCCTATACGGTCCATCCCGGGAGCATAAAAATGTATAGAGACCTTCACACTGTTTTCTGGTGGCACGAAATAAAGAAGGATGTGGTGCTCTTCGTATTGTAATGCATAACCTGTCAGAGGGTGAAAGCAGAACATCAGAGACCGGACAGAGAAATGCAGAATCTTGCTATCCCGGAATGGAAGTGGGAGCACATAAGCATGGATTTTATTGTTGGCTTGCCAAGGACGCAACGGAGGAACGACGCAATCTGGGTCATCGTCGTCCGGTTAACCAAGTCAGCACACTTTATTGCCATCAAAACTACTTGGAGCATAAACCGCCTTGCCCAGACCTACCTTGTTGAGATAGTTAGGTTGCACGGAGTGCCAGTTTTCATAGTATCAGATCGGGACGGACGATTCCTATCACGTTTCTGGAAAAGCCTTCAGTCAGCAATGGGGACCAAGTTAAATTTCAGCTCAGTCTACCATCCTCAAACAGATGGCCAAATAGAACGGGTGAATCAGATACTAGAAGACATATTGCGCCTCTGCGTAATTGATTCGAAGTCAAGTTGGGACGTCTACCTACCGTTGGCTGAATTTGCATACAACAATAGTTATTAGTCCAGCATTCAAATGGCTCCGTACGAGGCTCTGTATGGACGGAAGTGTAGGTCTCTGATCTGCTGGGATGAAGTTGGGGAGCGACAAATCCTTGGGCCGGAACTGGTTGAACAAACAGTCCAAAATGTTCGTGTCACTACCGTATTTTCTAGAAAAGGGTATTTTGGTCATTTTATAATTAATTAAATATTGTGCATATTAAATATTTATTGTATTATTTATTTATTTTTAGCATGTTAGATTTATTTTTGGACTTGTATTAGTGGACCTAACTAGTTTAGTTTAGACTCATGGACCAACATATTTTAATTGTTAGAATTGAGCCCAACTAGAAAGCCCATTAATTAGGAGGATGATTAAATTAATTAAACCATTAGACTAGAAGATTCCCTCCTTAATTTATTTATTCATGAGAGGCCCCAAGGGGTATTTTAGACTTTACATAATAGCTTGAGGGAGGGGGCAAGTGAGGCCTATATAAAGGGGATGAAAATTTTCTCTCTCTTCATTTTTTATTCCAAATCTAGATCTAGAATTTTCCTCAACCAAATTCCACCAAATCTCTACCAAATTTTCACCCAATTACTTCCCAAATTACTATTAGAGACTAGAAGAGCAAGGATCTAGAAGGAGGAAGCAAGAATCTACAAAGAGGAGCAAGGATCTACAAGTTGGAGGCCAATTTCACCAATTTTGGAGGTTTCATTGGGAATCCATCTCCCAATAGGTATAATTCAGTTTTTTCTCTTAAAATAGCATCTAAATATGAGATTTAATCATGAATAATCAACCCATATATATTTACTACCCATAGGATTTGGTTTTGTGTTCATAGGAGACCTATGGAGAAAGTTATGGTGCTTTTTGTGTCAATTTTGGGGGAATTTCAAAAATAACTTTTTGTTGGGTGTGTCAATTGATCCTATAGATCAATTTGGCATATGTTTATATGTTTGGGGCTAGTTTCGTGTCCATAATTGGGTACGTATAGGTCGTATCCCAACAATTTGGTGATACGTGTTGTTTTGGAGGTTTTTCCTCCGACACGGGACTTTGTACATGTCGTATTTTGACACAGACACATAGATCTACATTTGACACTTTATTTTATTCATAAATATTATATATGATTTATTTGTGTCCTTCAGGGTACAATTGGATGTGTGGTGGACTCGTGTCGCATGCGTATCCTGGATCTAGTGGGATACGGTGTGATACTCTCCAATTGTTGTGCGTTTATGTGTAGATCTAATTAATTGTGCTTTAATTCTTGAATTATAATTGTGTATGTATCTATATATATTATATATGTATTATGTATATTTATTATAGTGTTTATTGTATCATAGATTTATGTATCATATATGTATTAATAGAATATATATTATGTAGCTTTCTTCTACATGCATTAATATATGTTATAATATATGTTAGGGAAGTAAATATATGTATATGTTTTATATAATATATGTGTATGTTTAATTAAGTAATTAGATTATTTATAGTTATTATATGATTATTTATATATATATATATGTATGTAGATATATATTTATAAGTGGTAGCATATGTATATATAATATAGTAGATATATTTATATGTGGTTATATATATAGTTATATTATATATTGTTATGTATTTATATTATTGTATGATTATATATATGTATACATATATGTATAGTTATATATACATATTACTATATGTGTGTGTGTATGTTACTATGTGGTATTTTAAACAATTTACTATGTATAAGTGTATGTATAGTTATATATAGTTTTATATGTATATTGTATAAATATATATATTGTGGGTTATATATATGTAATTAAATATATATTGTATATATATATATATATATATATATATATATATATATATATATATGGTGGGTTATATATATGTATTTATATATATATATTGTATATATATATACATATATTTTCAGCGACAGCAGCGAGCCAGAAGTGTCGCAACAGCAGCAACAAATACAAATAATAGCAGCTTTTCAGCGACAGCAGTCAGCGACAGTTGCAGAAATCTGTCACTGAAATAACAGTGTATCAGCAGAGTATCAGAAGCTTCAGCGATAGTTTTTAGTGACAGTGCAGAAAACTGTCACAAAAACTGTAGTGTATCTATATACACAACAGCTTTCTGCGACAGTGGACAGGGTATTTAGCGACAGTTTGGCAGTTTTTAATATATTAGATATTAATATATATATAGATATATATGTATATATATATGATAATTAATATATATATAAATATGTTCATAATTGCTATTTGTATTATAGTATACTATATATGTATATATTTAGTTGTAGCATATAAATTTATTAGAATAGTTAGTTATCAATTGTTATGAGTATCTTTTATATATTATATATTTGTAGGTATGTATGTACGTATATATGTATTAATAGTTAGTGTGTAGTTGGTAGTTAGTATTATTCTATTAGTACATAATAGAGTTATATTAGATTGATATATGTAATTATTAATGGGTAGTTAGTATATATATGAGATTTTGGCAATTACCTTGAGATATCAAGGTAAGTATCAAGATATACCAAGGTATGAGTAGTAGGTATTGGCATAAGTAATAGGATAGTTGTAAACTAATTATGGGTTGGTACTAAGGTGACTAAAATAAGGTATATAGTATTATATAAATATTAAATACATAGTAGTTTATAATTATTGTTGGGTAGTTAGTATAAATAAGGTTTTGAATTTACCTTGAGATGCCAAGGTAAGTATCAAGGTATTGGAGGATAATCAAGGTATTGGGTTTTGATATCAAGATAGAGGTTTAGTATTGCGATACCAAGTTGGTTCGAAACCAAGGTATCCATTTAGCATTTGTAATTATGATTTTATATATATAATATTGTTTGATATGTACATATGTGTTATTTTATCCCTTGTTTGCGTATCCTGAGATACGGTATCTTAGTATCCTAAGATGTAACTTGTATGGCCTAGATTCATAGTGTGTGAGCCCAATATCTTTGAGTTAGACTCATGCAACCTAGAAATAGGCAGTTGACCATAATTTGACTATAGTTGACCATAGTTGACTTAGAGTTGACCTAGTTTGACTTTTGACTTAGAAATGACTTTATGACCTAGAAAGTTGACTAGTTTAATTTATTTTCTCTTCCCAAAAACTTGTATTAATGCAATATTTCATATATAGGTCTGTGATACCAGTTCGGACATCATTTTTCATCATTTGCTCTGGACCACAGGCGAGTACATTCTCTGATAGTTTCCATTATTTGATTACCACTATAATTCAAGTATTTAGAAATGTTACTTATGATTCTTGACACGATGGTACACGGATTGGTATTGTTATTGGATCGTCAGTCATGGGATATTACCTTGATTATGAAGATGGTATCGGATATTGTCCTTGTTGGTATTGGATAACATTGAATATTGTAGATTAAACATTGGATATATTGGCTAGTGAGGTATCATGATTCGATCCATCATATCAGTCGGGGTGGGGGAAATACCAATTAAATATGTGATCAAGAAACTATCGGCTAGTAGTGTAATCATTGGCTACTAACTAACTATGCAATTCACGTATGGTTGAGTTAGCTCCTTAGTGTAATCATTGAATCTTCCAGGCCGATCACATATTTAGTTAGTATCTCAAATCACATAGTTATTATAGATTCCATTATTCAGTTCATTGATTACCTTGTTCTATTCTGATATTATAGTTCATTCCTTTATTCTTGTACGCATTGATTATATTCTGTTGTTAGTATTGCCTATTCTCTCATTGTTCTTGATTATCAGTTATATCCTCATCGTAGATAGCATCTTCTATTCTACTGCTTTATAGTTTTTGTCAATTAATTGGAACCGCTATTGGGTTGTACTTCGCTCCATTCCTGACTGGAAAATATTTTTCAGAGGATCCGGGAGATTGGTGTCCGACATACTACGGACCTCAGCCTATAGATGGTGCAGACTTGGACCCACTAGTTCTGGAGTGACTGTCGAGAGATTTAGCCAGATTCACTAGTTAGCATAGTTAGTTCTCTTTAGCATTTTGGTACCGAATTTGTTTTCGGCATAAATTTGCATTTGGATATTATTTCTATTTGTTGTTGTTATATTTTTAACTGCTTAGTTATGTTAGACTTCTGTGATATCCTCTCGTGCCATAGAAATGTGATTGAGTATTGTGTTGAATTAAGTTGATTACACTCTTTTTGGAGTTGAGATATTATTGGAGGATTATGCATTTTGTGAGATAATTAGATAGTGTAGTTGACCAAGACAGCGTTCTACCGCCGATGCTGTGGCGTAGGCTGGGCGTTGTTTCCGACTTGTATCCCTACACCGGGTGCGGGTCGTGACAGTTCGGTTGATCCAAGAGCGATTAAAGATAGCACAAAGCCGGCAGAAGAGCTATGCCGATATTCATCGTTGACCCCTTGAGTTCCAAGAGGGTGACCATGTGTTTTTAAAGGTCTCGCCCATGCGGGAAGTTACGAGATTCGGGGTAAAAGAAAAGTTAAGTCCGAGACTTGTTGGCCCGTTCAAAATTCTCAGACGAGTCACTTCAGTTGCCTATCAAATTGTATTGCCACCAGTCCTGTCAGAAGTGCATGATATTTTCTATGTGTCACAGCTTAGAAAGTACGTGCATGACCCGAACCACGTAGTAGACTTCGGTCAGCTGGATCTGCAGGCGGACTTATTGTACGCCGAAGAACCCGTTCAGATCTTGGATCGTAAAGAAAAGCAGTTACAGAATCAGGCAGTCTTGCTACTGTGCGTTCTTTGGCGGAACCACAACTCGAGTCAGACATAAAGGAAAAGTTTCCCTCATTATTCATTAGGGGTAGGTTCTATTCCTAAGTTTCGAGGATAAAACTTTTTGTTAGATGGTTATGATTTAGTGTCCCGTTCCCCTTATTCGGGGAGCACGGCTAAGAAATACTTAGTATCGTTCGATCGGGACAGATTGAATCAAGATCCTTTCCTCGTTATAGATTGGTTTCTTCGGAATCAGGTCCCATATTCAACGGATCGTGCCTCAAGGAAGGACTCGACGGCAGAGTCAAAAGGGGCCTTTCTGTTGTGCTGGTTTCCTTGTTCGTTTTTGGTGCCGTTTGGTTGCTTTCTTATAGGTTTTATGACTTACATTTTTTGAACGATTTCGATGGATTTCATTTCCTTCGTTCTTACGATTTCGCATTTCATATCGAACCCTTGGAGACTGAAGCAGGAGATATTGATCATTTGTTGGTGCATGTAGGTGATCGTATAGGCAACGCACAAGCGGAGTCTTGAAGATCTCCATTTTCTCTCCCAGTTTACCAACTTGTGAGTGGCCTTACTTCGATTAGCTCCCTTCTTCTAAGTCTTCATTCTAAACAATCTGACTCGTTCGTACGATCCGATCAACGATACCATAGAAATAATAATGCATGAGTCAAGATAACATGAAGTAACTTGGGATATTGATGCTTTTCATACAAATTTTATACGATCATATTTTATGCGTGCTTGTCTGTTATGCACCTATATATATATTCATGTTTTAGTTATACCTAGAGCTTATTCTTTATAACTGTACAAATGTGTTGTGCAAATAATTGAAATGTGATCACTTGAGCAGGTAGAATATGCCATTGCACTGTGCTAAAGTAGATATGTATATTATGTTGGCTTGAAATACTTCATTTATTAACTTAGTGTTGATACGTAGTTCGGTCGGACAACTTGTGCACAAGGTTTAGTTCCTGCGAACGGTTCCCAAGGCACCGGGGCTGACTCGTTCCGGGCAAAACTCGGATAGCTACGCTAGCAAGACTAGCACGGGTAATGCGGGGCCTTGTAGCGGGGCTTGCTACCCGCGCAGCAAGGGTCACCATCTTACTGTAGCTATTGTCCACGATGGCAACGCGTGCCATGACCCAACATATTACTGCATTATTTGTTCAAGCTAATGATGTCTTCTTGACAGGGAAGAATATGGTAAGTCTTGTGCAGGTAGGTGAAACCCCGTAGGTAAAAAGCCACCGAACGGTGGCAAAGTTATTAAAGTCACATTTATATATATGCATTGCATTGCATGCTAAAATTTGAACTAAGGCAAGATAGAAAATCCACATCAATAATATGTTTGCCTCACCTGAATGTTGTGTCAATTTGGTTAGTTGGGTTAGCTCGTCCTCACCGGTACTTTTTAAAGTACTGACCCTCGTTGAAGCAGGTTCCCCGAGCCCAAGCGACGCGGCGAGGAGCTGAAGCTTTCTTCCTCCAACCAGTCCAGTACTCGACGTACCCCGTTCGTGAATTTTGGAACTTGTACAAAAATCCTGGAGCCCGTGCAACCCTTTTATGCAGCTCCGAGGAAAGGCGATAGCTTCGCCAGTAGGTGTTTATAATATTTTGAAGTTTTAGTAAAGGATATGATGTATGGAACGACTATCTCATTTTGTATCCAAGTTGTAAGTCTGTGTGGCATCCTTATCGCTTTTGGGTCAAGAGTTTGTAACCGAATGTTCATTATCAATAAAGAAAACTTTTCTATGTCTCAAATGTGTGTTATCTTATTTGTGTACTCTGTTGCATGTGTTCTAAAAAGTATATCATTATGCCTAGGCCTTGTGCACGTGCGCCTTACGTGTGCACGACATCACGTCCGGGGGACGATTATCGATATAGCGAAAATTGGGACATGACAAAAATTAGAGTACTAGATGTAAAACCCAAAGCCGGAAGACCAAAAAAGAACCGTATCAAACCCCAGGAATCATCGACGAGAGATCTTCGTTGCAGTAATTGTGGTACGATGGGACACAACCGAAGAAGATGTACTAGTCAACCGAGAGAGTAAAATAGAATTGTTAAATACAAACTTAGAAATATTGTAATAGTGAGTCTGGTAATGAAAGTTGACAAATATTGTAATCAAATATTGTTACAAATCATACTTCTAAACATTCATCTACTCATCCTCCTCCTCGTCTTGCTGAGTCTGGGTAGGCAGCGGTGCCGATGGAGTAAAAAAAAACTGTGTGAATATCTGGTAGCTTTCATCTCCAGCGTCCTGGTGACTAATGCCAACTCCAGCAGACTCGTGACTAGGGCCCGTTCCAGCATACTGGTGACTAGGGCCAGTTACGGCATAGTATTGGGAAATATCTTTAGCATATTGGTGAATAGGGCTCGCTCCAGCAAAATATTAGGGAATATCTCCAGCATACTGGTGAATAGGTCCCTCTGCACCATCCCTCCTACGACGACGAGAGTGTCTTTGTCGTACAAAGCTGGTCAGATAGTCTGGTGGAAGACGTGATTGTACTGGAGGCATTTCAGGTTCCTGCCCAATACCGAGATGATCAACATGAGTCACAAGTTCCTCCATAAGAAATTAACTTTGTGGAGGAAAGATTTATCTCAGGTTGTTACAAATATTGTTGGTATACACCACTCTAAAATATGAAAGATATAAATTAATTTGTTTATCATATCTATGTATATATAATTTTGAAAGTGTAATGAAGTCATACCAAATTATGCATACCATCGACAAAAGCACACAAAATATAATAATCTACAGATCTACTCTTGAACCTTTGCTCCTCACATTTGTATACTCGGTTGCTCATAAGAGGGCATCCCCACCATTGCTTATAATCCAAGTTACCAATGTCTGCATAATATAAACAAAATTTGAGCAAACTATTTACACTAAATCAATACGAATAATGAGTAACTTAGAACTTACATTCCTCGGCAGATCTTAGTCCGGGAGACATGTCCCTCACACTATAATTCTCGAACTGATTATTCCAATCAGCAACGAGACCAAAAATTCGTTGTACTGCATTTGCTGGCTCATAACTGACAGTCGGTGGATCATCGAAAATTATTTGACTCATCCCGAATTGTCGTAGAACACGGTCTGCCGAATGGTACATGGTGAACCAATCATATATAATATAAGATCTGTGTAAACTAAATGAATATGATGTCCTCTTGATTTATGGAGCATCGTCATCTTCACATGTATAAGGTAAACATGTAACATATTTAATAATATTGTATCAAATAGATATGATGTTTCTATACGATCATAACTGTAATAATTTAAAGATATTTATCAGATATCTAAATAATTACCTCATGATACTGCAGTGTATCAAATTGGCTACGATAAAGTGATACACTCATGTATTGGTAGTGTTGATAATCCACTACATCTGTGGGCCATCGCATAGCAACCGGAAAGACTCCAACATTATTGAGAATGTTAGTAACAGGTATACCAATATAGAAGTGCTCGTAGTACCAGAACTATAAAACAAAAATATGACATTAGTACAAACAAAATTTGTATTCTAATCTAACTAATTTAGATCTTTCATTCATACCTGAATTAGTGAAATACATCCACAAATACTCTTGCAACTAGATCTCACAAATTCTGTCAATTTGCGTATAAAAATGCTAGAGTAGCAGCTCCCCATGCATGCTGAGTAGGTTTTGTCAAATCATCCAAGAATGGTAGAAGCTGCACATTTACCATATTTTCTGATGCAACGGGAAATAAAATTGTACCACATAAGCAGAGCAAATATGCTGTAGTACAACGAATGACCTGAAAATATTAAGTGTTATATAAACACTAAATTAAGTCATAAATAAATCTTATAATTAAAATACATATCCGTATTTTATCTACATCAATCACCCCGTCAATAGTGTGATGTAGGTCCATGAAGTTGCCACGAAGCCATGTAAACTTCACAAAATTATCGTCTTTTATACCAGATGGAGGGCTAACACCGAGAGACCTCCTGATCAGATCATATCCCTTTAAGTGCGGATCAAAATATATAGCGTCACCTTTAATAGGTAACCCTAGTATATTTGCCACATCAAATAGGGTGATCGTCATCTCGTCGAATGGGAGTTGGAAAGTGTTGCATTCAGGCCACTAACGCTCCGCAAGACTTACAACTAGATGAAGATCGTGGATTAAATATCTAATCCGATCTATATAGTGGAATTCAAAGGATTCCACCAAAGCCTTTTGGACAGAATTTAGCTCCCATGTACGATAGTTTCTTTCGGTCCGCCAATGTACATGGATCCGGGTTCGTAAACCAAGATCATGATCGTATAACTATAAAAAAATATGTGCATTATATTTTATATGCAAATTACTTAACTTGCAAACTTATAATTTAAAAAATTGCCCCTCCAGTAAATATTCGACTAGATATGTGGCCTTCACGTTGCTTA
Source organism: Iris macrosiphon (assembly GCA_036927795.1). Classification (NCBI taxonomy): domain Eukaryota; kingdom Viridiplantae; phylum Streptophyta; class Magnoliopsida; order Asparagales; family Iridaceae; genus Iris; species Iris macrosiphon. The sequence goes on from JAYESA010000006.1 coordinate 193,450,648, forward strand.
ATAAGAAGGTCGATAGTCGGTCCACCAGGAATACGACCGTCATTTTGGTTAGCCATCTACAAAAAAAAGTAACTGTGATCATTTACGACTAAAATATAATAATTCTGTCAACGATTTAAAAAATATCACAAATAATATGTTTACTTATATTAGATTCTTGGATTTTTTTTTCCAGTTGATCTTGCTGCTTGCAGACAGGAAAATGGGGGAGAGGAGAGTGCTGTCAGGAGAGGAGAGTGTTGTGAGAGTGCGGTGAGGAGGAGGAGTTGGGGGCTGATTTATAGAGGGAGTGGGAGGTTTTTTTTTGGGGGGGGGGGGAAGGGGGGGGGGAGATCTTCGAGGGAGGGGGGGTCTTCAAGGGGAGAGTCTTCGAGGGAAAGGTGGGGTCTTCGATGCTGCAGTTATTCCCGCGTGACCCGCCAACTGAGTTGGCGAGGCCCAGAGCCCGCCAACTGAGTTGGCGAGCTCTTCTCGTTCTCTGGGTTGCGTTTGACCCCGCCAACTCAATTGGCGAGTTGTCCTCCTCGTTGCAAAATTTTAAAACTTCTCCAATTTTTCGCAATTATGCTATAATTCGTCCTTTTTTTTGAAAAAAACCGTAATAATAATAACAGAAAATTATATAAAAAGCATTGAAGTTCGGATTAATTGTGCAAAAGACACAAAATTTAGTAAAATTGTAAATAAAGTCCCAATATGTCCTATTAAAGAGCGTATTTTTAGGTTTGATGATGTACGTCCTTCTAAAGAGCATAAATTTTTCATTTATATTTTTTCCATCATCAGCAGAGATTAAATGCTAAAAATTTTAGTAACAATTTTAGTGACAAATTTTGTCTTTCAGTGACAAAAATTATTTTCAGAGACTTTTAGTGATGAAAATAGACTTTTGCTGACGAACATTTTTTTATACTTTTTTCAGAATCTTGGAGACACTTTTCTCCGAAGGTTTTAAAAAAATGACACCCTAAAAAAGGACGTAAATTACCAAAAAAAAAATTAAAACTTTGGTGAAAAATTTACGTCCTTTAGAAGTGCGTAAAGTGTCAAAACAAAAGTTACACCCTTCAAAATGACGTATTGTGGCTGTATCTGTAATTTTTTCAAATTTTGTACTTTTTACACAATAAAACTATTTTTTTATGTTTTCTATACAATTTTCTATATTATTATTATTATTTTATATAATGTCAATTTAAACAACAAAAGATTGAATGAATATTTAGATATTTGCAGAAAATATTAGTCATAAAAGATTTGTCTTGACGTTATCAAATATCTCAAGCAATTGTTAATATATTATGCTACTAGATATTGTCATTAGCAATTTAAGTCCATCCTACATTATAAACAGGTCCGTCACAAAAAATTGAATTATCTTAGTCGAAATTAATTTTAATTGTCCTTTATATTTTAGATTCTAACAAAATCAAATAACTCTAAAGGTTGGTCTATAAAGAAGGATTGTCCAAGTTGAAAGTTTTGCTAGATTTAGTCATGGACCGGCACTGATTATAAGTTTGTGACAAGATATCTTCTTTATATAATTATGTCTGCAATATGAAGAGATCCTATGGCTCCACCACTGAAGCAACAACATAGATCCCTAATTATTAGTATTATCAAGAGTAACAACAACCGGGATTTGGTTGGACGGGTGTGTTATTTTTGGACAGATGTATTCCATTTTGTCCATTTGCGTAGAAACGAGATCGAAGCGTGAAAAAATAAAGAAAGAAAAGTGTGGAAGTGTAGGCTTAGCTATGATGCCATGATAGTGGGTTCACATCACTAAAACAAACTGGGCCGGTTCACTAAAACAAAAAAAACTCACGTCCCACAATCGTCAGCGTAACCGCTCTCTCCCAATATTTCAGCTTCAAATTCCCTTTCTTTTTTCTTTCTTTTTTTATTTCTTATTTTCCCTTGCAGAAGTTACACGCAGACCGTCGGCTAAACCGCTGCCACGCGTTAACTTTCTATTGGCCGTTTTTTTTTTTTTCGTTAGCAGAAAAAAGATTTATGTAAGCGGATTTGTTCCGGCCAATAGTAAGATCTGTTTTTTTCAGTTCAGCCTTTGGCCAGTCAAGAATTTATTTATTTATTTATTTATTTATTTTTGTGGCCTCAGAATTTTTTTTTAACGTATAATAAATTCAGTAATTTGCCAACTTATCTACTTACCATCAACTAAAGGAACTGAATACTATATTTGAACAAATATTTATCCATAAAGCAGGTTATTTGACGTCCTCATTGTATTTGGTACCAAATATAATTATAATCCAACCTAGTCCTAATCTACCAAATATAAATCATTGTATGCTATAGAAAAATAGTCATGTCTGTTACTCCCTGAGGTTACAAAACACGTGAAAAGTACGTAAAAATTGAAAATATAAACTATTACAAGAAAGACAGAAAATAAAAATCACAAAATTGGACATGACATAGAATAATAAAATATGCAACATATTTGCTATAATTGAGAAATACAAAATATTAAAACTATAAAGATGAACCGTTCGCTGGAGTGATCAAAACTACCGTTGTTCAAAGCAAGATTCGACTTATCTCGTCGATCTGCTCCCAAGAACCAGCAAGATCTGAACACGAACTTCTGGAACGCTCCTTTGTCACTTTGCAAGAACTCCTCGACTTGTGCGCAGAGGAACTTGTTCGAACATAACCGGGTTGCTCCAAGAACAGTTTCTGCTAGAAGTCTCTCTCTCTATCTATCTCATGGAATTCTTCCAGTGTCTTTCACAACAAAGACCCCTTAGACAACCACTACTCTATAATGGACATTAATCCCGGAGTAACTATCCATAATGGCAGTAAAATCGAAGTAACTATCCATTAAGTTGGCGGTTACAGTAGTAACCCTCCACTTAAATGAACGGTTACTCAAAAGAAGCAACCGAACAGCCAGTCATGCAATTCTCTGCGCACTCGCACAGAAGCCTAGCGCAGAAGCCCAGCCAGGGGTCACACGCAGAAGCCTCGTGCAGGAGCCTACGCGCAACAAAGCACAAAAGAGCCTGATGTGAAGTACAAAGTATGTCATTAAAGTGCAACTTTGCGCTCTTCGTCCGAGCCTGAATCACTAAGGGCTTAGCTCCTAAGAAATTAACCCAAAGAGAGTGACAAAAAGCATAAATACTTTCTTGAGGAGTTTAAACTTAATCCTATTGGAAAAATATTTCACATGGCACCCACTTGGACCGCCACCCCATTGTACCATATTGAAGGTTTTGCTTAGTGGGAGACACTTCGTGTGCATGTAATCTCAAGCACAAGAACGATGTAGACTTTGTTGGAGTTTTTTCTTATGCTTGTGGGAGATTTTCTCTTTAAAGACTAGAAAGATAGTCCCATATTAAAAAATGATCTAAGTGGGTATCTTAGTATAATATCATGCTTTGCATTGAAAGATGCACATGGAGAGAAACTTTGATACAGATGACTGTATCAAAGTTTTGATACAACCACTGTATGACAAGTGGGCTGTCCTCTCTTCGTAAAGCGTGCAAGTATATATATATATATATATATATATATATATATATATATATATATATATATATATATATATATATATATATATAAACTTTAAGGCGGGGCCCACTTGTCATACAATGACTGTATCAAAGTTTCTCTTCATGTGCATCTTTCAACACCAAACATGATATTATATTGAGATACCCACTTAGATCATTTTTCAATATGGGACTATTTTTCTAGTTTTGAAAAAGAAAACCTTCCACAAAAATAAGAAATTACTCCAACAATGTCTACATCGCTTTGTGCTTCAGATTACATGCACACGAAGTGACTTCCACTAAGCAAAACCTTCAATATGGTACAATTAATAGCCAAATTAATTGAGAAATAATGTTCAAACAAGGAATGGCCTAACTATCACGCCATCACAAGTACAATAGTGGTTTCGTGAAGAGCTCCAATAAAAATAGGGTGTACTAGTGAACATGGGTGCACATGAGATGTATGGCTCAATTCCTATTAGTCATATATGATAAACGGGATATGAGTCACAGTGCTCATATTTTTACATGAGTCATGCACATGTGGACCAATAGGAATGAAGTCATACATCTCATGTGCACCCGTATGCACTAGTATACTCTATTTTTATTGGTCCACATGTGCATGGCTCATGTAAAAATATGAGCACTATGGCTTATATCCCGTTTATTCATATATATATATATATATATATATATATATATATATATATATATATATATATATATATATATTGGCTTTTTTGGAGGCCTACAACTCAGTCCGAAGGTTTAGACCATCTCTATTGGGGTTTCTATCTCCCAATTTCTATGGTAGAAACTTTTCTTTTAGAAAAAATTTCTTACAATGGTGCTATTCCAATTTCTATCCTAGGTGGCATTGAGATAGGAAAGAGAATTTATATGAGAGCTTCTACATGTAGAAACTCTTATAGTGTTAGTCCCGAGACGGATCAAAGATGGTAGAACGCGGGCCATAGCAGAGATGCTAGTGAGACCCGAAGGTTAGCTCTCTACTGAAATCCAAGTTGTCGTCGAGATCAGGAGATCAGGGATTCACACAAGAGTTCCTCATCTGATATTTCTCGATTCCAACGAAGCACGAACCAAGAACAGGTTACAAATTGGCTCCAAAAAAATTAAAGATTACAACATGCAACTAGAAAAACGTTCTTCTCCTTACGTTCGCAGATGCTACAATAAGAAAGAACGAAACAAAGAAAAACTGAAGAGAAGCTCCTTGCTGGGGTGGTCAAAACCACCGTTGCTCAAAGTAAGATTCGCCGTATAGACGATCTGCCCCCAGGAACCAGCAACTTCACAAAAAAACTTCTGGAACGCTCAAAGTCACCTTCGAAAAGACTCAAAAATACCATATGTGAGGGAGATACTCTGGGCCGCATATGATCTATTTTTCTCGATTTTCCATCTGTATTCTTTCTCCTCAAATGAAAGAGGAGGTCCTCTATATAAATAGAAAAAATAGCACCTATGTGGCCTGAGAAAACTCCAGGCTGCATAAGCGCTGACCGACCAGATTCCCCAAATTCGGGTGACAGAGTCGTCGGTGCCGTAAGTCACATTGCACTGCACGAGGCATACATCGTCGCCAAACGCCTAAAGCAACCGCTCGCATCGCCTGACACGTTGTACTGTACGAGGCAGACATCACTGCCAAACGTCGAAAGCAGGCCCTGTCCCCTCCACGTCAGACTCTCCACAAGCCGCATAGGCACCGAGCCGCATGAGCTCATGTTCGCATGGGCACCGAGCCACATACGCACCAAGTCGCATGCACACTGAACGGCATGCGCACCTGGCTGCATGCACTCCTGGCCGTATGGGCACCTGACCGTATGGCCCCTGGCGGTATGCACTCCATGCCACATGCCCTCCATGCCACATGGCTCCATGAAGCAAGCGCCCGAGCAAGCAACCGTGCATGTAACTCGCGCATAAAAAGAGCGCACGAGCGCCATGCGACGATGCTGACGTGCTAATTGCAAAGTGCGCCAACAAAGCACCATTTTGCGCCATTGAGCACGAGCCCGAGGTCGAGTCCGAGTCGCAGCTCCTAAGAAAAACTTTCCAAAGGTGGTGACAAATTAAAGATTATCATAATGGAGTTCACACTTAAACCCTCTAGGAAAAGTTAACCCACATGGGCCTCCATCCCATGTGCATATACCAATACTAAGCATAGCTATATATTGAGATATACACATTGGTGGTTTTCCAATGTGGGACTAAAACTCCCAAAGCCAAGTGGAAAATACCAACAATCCCTCACATATATCATAATATATGGTTGAGCGTTCTTCACAGTGACTGCCATCATGCATTAGGATATATGTCGTCGATGACTTGAATCTTCCCGTATGGGTCAAACAACAGTACGATACAAGAATGGACTGGGCCTTGAATTCTGTACCATAGCTGCTATTCTCCCCACTCAGACAATGACCTCAGCTCTGCCTTTCGGTCGCACGTTAAATGCCCTGTGCTGACCTGGTCTCAGTGTATGTATCTTGGGCGTCTGCAAGCTTTTCCTCAAGAGACAGCCTGTATCTCTATCAATACACTTAGGTGAGTTCTTTCACTATAGAGAGTTTATTATCCGGTATAAAGTATTGTACTTCTGTGCGGTGCTACACCGCATGATTCCCCTCTTGTGGTGTCATACCACTATAGCATGAGGACACATGCCTCTTAGTAGTACCGTTACTACACACAACATGGAGCCTTATACTCCTGTGCGGTGCTACGCTGCTGTGACATGGCTTAAAGCCAAGGTTTACTCCCTCATGTGGTGTCATCCACTGTAGCATGAGGTCACAAGTCTCTTAGTAGTGTTGTACTATCTTCCAGCATGAAGCCTTGTGCTTTCGTGCAGTGCTACGCCGCAGTGACATGGCTCAAAGCCGAGATTCACTCCCTCTTGTGGTGTCACCCACTGTAGCATGTGGTCACATGCATCTTTGTAGTGGTGTACTACCACTCTCTATTTCCTTTCAGCATTGGCTACCTGCCTATATACGGTGCCACTGCCGCTGTGACATAGCCCAAAGCCGAGGTTCACTCCCTCGTGTGGTGTCATGCCACTGTAGCATGGGAAACAAGTCTCTTGTAGTGCTGAAACTACTCGTGCTTCCTGTAACGCATGTCAGACATTCACTCTGCCCAAGAACTCATTAAGGCGTTAAAGCCATCCTCCCACAGGAAATTTTCTGATCAAGAACAAATAGTTGACCACAGCGGTTCCGGGTACGTATCCCATAATGTCCCTGAGGACTACCCAATGTACCTGATATTCTCCTGGTCAATGGTCCTCCCTTGAACCAATAGCTAGATGCCTGGTAGATTTCTCTTTGAACTAATAGTATAAAACTAAATGGTAGAATTTCAGAGACACAATACCAGAGGTCCTCCAAGCCCATATCTGCTCTGTCCTTGACTATGTGAGGTGTTATTGCCGCTGTGACATGGCCTATAGCCGAGGCTTTACCATGTCGAGGTACCTCATACCCCAAAGTAACATGGAGTACTTGGCTCCTTTATAGTACTTGACTCTGACTATATGCGGTGCTAATGCCGCTGTGACATAGCCCAAAGCCGAGGCTTTACCCTGTCGAGGTACCTCATGATGGTGTCACCCCACGGTTGCATGGAATACTACGCTCATTTATAGTACTTACGATAAGCTGACGCTTAAGGCTTATTATGAAGGATCCGCCAGATTCACCTGACTCTGATCTTTTAGCTGCTGTAATGATCCACGCTAGCTGCACTCATTCAGTGTTCTGTGTTTTATCCACACAGTTCTCTTCAGACCTTTGAAGAGATGAATAGATGCCCCTGCTATAGCTTCCTAGTTTTTACAGTATGTCGGTATCACCCGAATATGTGTATTAACCATAGGAAGCTCATCTGAGAGCTTCCAGAGCCATTCTGCTTTATATGCTATATCTGATAGTGTAAAGAAATTTTGAGAGTAAAGACTGCTTCTTCGACTTCTACGATCTAGTAGCACCACTCATGGAGAAGTCACATCCTCATTTGGATCTTTCACTCTTCGTTCCTGAGCACCAACTGGCATCACTGAAGCCTTCTATCATATCTGGATAACTGTTGTAGTGCAGGATATACCACTGAGTCCACTTAAGAATTCTGATGACTCTCTTCACAGCTTCGAGTGTTCAATAACATACATATATAGAAGCATGGAAACGACGCATCCATGGGCCCAACGTCCATGCTCCCCAAATAAAACTAAATATATGATGGACCGTATGGACACCATGCAGCCTACAAAAGGGATACACATGCGATCCAAACAAGCGCCCTGATAACTGGCCGCAGGTCGACCGGACATGATATCCTGACAACTGTTCGCAGGTCGACCTGACATGACGTCCTGACAACAAAGATGGTGCCTGACATAGAATTCTGACAAAAATAAATTTTTTGATCGCCTCGAAGGACGAGAACATGCTAAGAGGCATAAGTCCCAAAGATGGTGCAGAGCCACGTGGACAATACGACAAAAGGAACCCATGCGGCTCTGGTCCATGCGTTCCAGACTCCATGCGGTCCATGCGTCTCTGGCCCCATGTGTTCCAGACTTCGCGCGTCTTTGGCCACATGTGCCCAGATTCTACGATAAAAAAGTCTTGTTGTTACAACTGAGTGGTCATCACCAACCAAATAGCGGCCACGTGTCCATTTGACCAAGTCGTGCCTACACAGTTAAGAACCGCCCAGATACCCAACAACCAACAAAATTCTAAAAAATGTTCACGTGGCAGCAGAGCCCGGATTCTTGTGCATAGTTGTAGCACCCTTCCGTTAAGAAGGGACACGTGGCCAACCCCGCCATCCATGCGGCCCAAAATTCATGCGGCCCAAAATCCATGCGGCCAAAAATATGACTATAAATAGTAGGATACCAGACCCGGACAAAGGGGCTGGCTGGCTATATGCAAATCAATGCTGAAGGGAGAGATAAGAGCTTCTGCATTGGACCGTCTACGGAGTAAAGTGAGTTGAAGCACTCATAACCCTCCATCGTTACCCCCAGAAAATAAATTTGTACTTAGATTATTTCCTAGGACTATTTTTTGTACTCTCTTAGTTTGTTAATCAAATCTAGTTCTCCCGGTTCTTATTTTGATATTAAATGGCGAACAAGGTGGCGAATCTGCTTGGGACTTCCTTATCCTCTGTTGAGAAGTCGGTGATGTAGCCCGATGCGGCCAAGCTCGGCTAGACACAAAAGATTTTGGTGGTCCGCTTCGACCAACAAGTGTTTGAGGACATGCTCTCCGGAGACATCATGGGTCCTTCTCTGAGTCAAGCAAACTCTAAGAGGACCCGCAGGACGTGGGTACCAAAGGCCTCTGTGCTTCACCCAACTACGAAGGATGCGCTTCCTTTCTCTCTCCCAGCCGCAGGGACCGCACATCATGCAGCCACTATCTATGCGGCAACCTCTTCTAACCAAAAGGGAGCTCCCCACTAGAAGACCCACAGAACGTGGGTGGCCAAGGCTGCTGTGCCCCACCCAACTATGGAGTAGACACTTTTAACCTCTCACTCTGTTGCCAATGACGGTCGTCGGACGAACACCCATAACTTTCGCATCCATGCGGCATCCCGTGTTGACGCAGAGATTGTTCAGCACCCAGACTCTGGCAGAGAAAAACACAACGATGCCAGATGTCCGGATGCTGAGGCAGCTTCTATGTGGTCAAGGAGGAGGCCGCATAAGACTGCACATGCGATATCAACTCATAACCGCAGCCAACAGGCCGCATGCTTCCCCAATAGCAACAGAACCTTATTTTTTGATCGTATCTCATACGGCGCATATCTTGTACGATCCACTGGGAATGATGAAAACCCAAAGCTTGACTCTTCATACTACGTGCCTGCGATAGATAAGATGAAGAAGTCCAGGATAGTGCGAGCCCATCAAGCTCAAGCAACTGCTCATACGATGGTCCGCCAACAGACATCGCTAGTTATTATGTGAGCCTCTGGCCAACAGACATTGCCAGTTGTACAATATCGACCCTTGTGTCCATCCCACAGGGACCAATAGACAAGGCCAGTCTCAAAAGTCTTCCACTGGTATCTCGGGGCAAGTTCGTGTACGAACCCCAGCACTGAAAGCAAACACAGCACCTGCACCTCCGTGTGCCCGGAATACCCGTACTTATAAAGAGGATGCAAAGGTAAAATACCCTTCGTATAATTTGCGTGACGTGATTACTCACAAACGCAAAGTAAGAAAAATAATTGCGGCGTGTGACGTGCCCTCTCTGAGGCACAGTTGTGCCAACATCATTATCAACTGCTGCTGCAAGAAAGTAACAGTACTCACAGATAGGCAGTCAGCCTTCCAGGGACTGCACCGGAAAGCACCTACCCGACAGCAACCCGGAGATCAGGTGCAAGTATCAGAAGAGGAGGAGTTGCCCTTTGCCTCATGCTACTCAACTGAAAAGCTTCCCGCCACCAAGGGAATAAAGTAGTCAAACACCTCCAGTCCAGCGCTCTCTACCACTGCATCACGAAGGCAATTACCCGGAGGGCTGACAACAGCACCTGCGGAAGGTGTCTTCCAAGACACCTACTCAAGAAATAAGCTGTCAGCCCTTGTAGGTAGTTCTTCCTCAGAACCTCTGGGGGTGGCCCAAGCTGGGATAGTGTCCCCCTGGACGTACGCAACAACCTATCATTCCGGGGAGACAACGATTCTCAAGGAACGGACTCTGAGATCCCGGAAAGTAGCTACTTCCACCAAGATGACACAATCTTCTACGTTGGGGGTAGTATCCCCTCCGAATCCGAGGAAGACACAACGGCTCCCGCCCTCCTTGAAGACTACTCACTACAAGGGTACGAGACAGGGAGCACGACATCCACTGCCCCCTCCATTTCTCTCCATGTGAGGATGTTGTACATGGCCGAAGAGAACCATGAAGGCCCCAGTGATCGACAACGCCTAGAGATGCTCGAAGCCATGATGTATACAATGAGTGCATCAATGAAATCCTTGACCCAGACAATGCTGGAGATCAAGGCAAACATGGCCTCCCAGCCGGCAAGGCTTCTGGGCAAACAAACCTGGATCTCAGGACCAACGGGGATTCAAATACGACCGCTCCACCCGCGGACGGTGGTCCTCTCCTACCTGGCTCGTCGGCGCCTTCAGCAGGAGATGAAGCTAAGGAAACAAGAAAGGAGGTCCGAGAATTTCGGGCTCGGCTAGACTCCATGAGCAATCGGGACTCACTTCGTGATCTCAGGGTGCAGCAACCATATCCGATAGAGTGGAGAGATTTACCGTATCCGCCCAAGTACAAGCCCTTCAATATTGACATGTTTGAAGGGAAGTCCTTACCTCGCTTCTTCATGAGCTACTTCGAGATCACCACGGGACACTTACCCCGCAGCGACGCTATCCTTACTAGGCTCTTCGTAGGATCATTGGCGGGGGTAGCTTTCGATTGTGTAAGCCCCCTCATTTTAGAATAGAGATAATTTAATACTTTTTAATTTATTTTATTTTATTTTATATTTTAAAGTATTAATTTATAATTTTTTTTTATATATGACACTTTGCCATGGCTTGGATATTTGGAGCAATACAAAATATTTTTTCTTCCAAAAAAAATTCATATTACTAATCTTGATTGTACCTAATATATTTGGGACATGAATATTTTATTTGTTTAATCTCACCTATGCTCCAAAAATATTGACAAACATCTAGAACTACGGTTACCGTAAAATTGCTTACTTTTGACTAGAACTTGACCCAAACCAAACCCAAATACATGTAGGCATTTAGTGCACCCAAATACCCTCATATATATATATATATATATATATATATATATATATATATATATAAATTAATTTTTATTTATAGAAAGTGCCATATGTGTCATCATAGTTGGCCTAACTACCCAAGATCCTAACCAACAAAATCATAATTCTAACAAAAAAACTCCATACATTTTTCTTATTCCAAAATACATCCTACATATAAAATATATTCACAAAATCTGAACAAATCAATTGAAGATTTGAATCCCATATTTTCAAATTAGAAAACCCCTAGTTTGTTACATATTCATATCTTTGGATCAAACCAAATTCTAAGTGAATATTTTTGTGACAATCCCCTAATTTAAATTTTATACCCTTACCATATTAATACTCCAAAAAATCCAACCCATAAATTTTAAAAATTAAATCAAATACTAACCACCCACCTATTTAAACTACATATATTTATCAACTCACCAACATTTAAACCTAATTATTAGGTTCAGCCCTCATTTTTCTCTCCCTCAAAAAAGAAAATCTTTTTCTCATATTCTATCCCTCTTCTACTTCTTTCCCTTTTCATCTCTCCTTCTCCACATGCCACAACTCCACAAAAATCCAAACCGAACCCATTTTTGGCCAAATATTGGCTGCTGGTTGCAACAATAGTTAAGACCCATCCACAGAATAAAAAAACCCCTAAAAACCTATATTTACATCATACTTAAAGTCTCAAATAGCCTTGTCAATTTTTATGAGATTTGGAGTTCGTTTGGTACTATGTTTTGCCGTAGTCACGAAAAAGGTTCCCGCCGTAATCGCAATTGCGTAAATTTTTTAACTTTATTTATTTTCCTATATTTTCATGAATAAAATCTTTCATAAATTTATATTAATGATATATGATGTTTAAAATTATTTTTATGTATTAGATCTATATTTTTACGTACAAAAACTACCCCAAATCAATGGACAACTTTGACACGGACCCGTTGCATCAAGACTAGTTATAGTTCTTTGATAGTTGTTATATTTTACTGAAGTAAATAAATTCCAAAAATTAATGTATATTAATTTTATAATATTTAATATATTAATTTCTTATTTAATTATATTTGGATGCCAACATGGAGGTTGTATATCAAGGCCACATGCCGAAGTTGGTTAGAATGACTAGTTGTGGTCCGATGCAAATAATGGCATGCAATACCGATGTTTAATTATTTAAAAATAATTTTAGAATATTAATTATGATTAATTCAGTAATAAATGATGTTAAAATACATGATTAAGAGGTTTCATGCATGTTAGATGAATATGATAGCAATGGTGCAAGTTCTACGACATCGATATGTTTCTGCGTATATATAGGACTACATGCCAAACACATGTAAGTTCCTATAAGTACGTGTGGTATATCGATGTAAGACACCCTCATAATATATTTTAAGAGTGGTATGTATATCTTGGCACGTTGTTCAATGCTACGCAACTATTAGATTATTGGACAAGAACGTCAACTGAAAATTAAGGTTGTGCAACGATCTTTAGTGTTGTCCTAGAGTAGTTAGCATGTATGATTATTGATTAGAATATATTTAACAGGGTGTCTTGGATCTACTACTCTTCCAGCAGAGGACGTCAGACAGACATCATCGCAGCTACAGACAGCAGGCAAGTGTACCTTGCCAAACTTATAATAGATCATATTATATTATCTGCTTATATTTCTTTATATATATATATATACAGAGAGAGAGAGAGAGAGAGAATAAGGGAGGTGAGATGGTACCTCACTCTAAAAACAAGGGTGGCGGTGACGTGGCACAATCCCAACCACACATTTTATAATTGGCAATTTGCACTTAACCCCCTCCCCTCGTTTGTGTGGTTGAGATTGTGCCACGTCACCGCCACCCTTGTTTTTAAAGTGAGGTGCCATCTCACCTCCCTTATTCTCATATATATATATATATATATATATATATATATATATATATATATATATATTCATGTGATGTGCTTGCTCAACCTAGGGCCGTGAGAAGTTGCTTAGCATCCAAACAAGATTCAGATGTCGACGTCGTACTCGAAGTCGAGTAACGTCACTTAGAGAGTAATACCACAATCCCATTTAACGTATTTGTATCATTGCACGTCAGACATTAGGATACTTGACACTAATTCATGTGACAGAATCCTTCTTGAGGTGTTCATGGTGATTCTGTATAGGATTACATGATTCGTGATATGAGACTTGCATATTATATACATATATCATTATGACTTATTGTACTAGCTAGAGGTCCTGATCTTGCGTGTTATGGATATGACACATCGTGGACATGAGACGTGAGATTACATTGGGTGGGGAGAGATACACCATACTACAGGCTGATTATATATATATATATATATATATATATATATATATATATATATATATATATATATATACTATGTAACTGGAGGTGCCTTAGACTCTGTCCCAGATCTTTGGCATATTTACTGTCCCTACAAGATATTACTTGCTGCTATGGGCTCCCTGACACAGAGCCTGTAGTGGTTTCAACCTGAGTACGAGTGATATCCTCATGTGCATATCGCTTAGATGGTTACAGTAGTTTACCCTTGAGTATGTGGTATTGTACTGTTTTACTTTGGCATGCTATTTTTTGTACCTTGTTACGTCCCTCTGAGGAGCTGGTCCCTTGCCAGTTTTGCAGCATAGATCGTTGTGGAACCTGCCTGGAGTTGCTAATTTTGGTTGCTTTGCAATATGGGAATTGGTACCAGGTACTTATATTATTTCTACCAGAGTTATGCTATTCATTTATATTATTGATTCATCTGTTGGTGTAGCCTATTTTTTTTATAGACTCATATTTCTTTCTCGAGTCTATTCGAGCTTGTGTGTTACTAGGCGGTCGAATTTAGCACATGTAGCTTATTCTTGTTGTATTTTGTTCATTGTGAATTGAGGCATATATATTTATATTTGCTGGATTATTTAGATAGTGACCATTATAATACATCTTATATGTATTCGAGTCGGATCAGAGTCTTGTCGAATGTGTAGCTGGCATGTTACGTATTCCTAGTCCTATGTATTTTGGAACTAGGGAGTTACATGTTTTTGTGGTAGCCCATGCAGGTTCTGATTAAATCGTTTAGGTTGCGTTACTGTACCGAGTGAGTCTGCGTTAGGATAGGTTTGTTAGGATCTCAATCCACAATTGCTATTGGAACTTCCTTTGAATTCTAATTTCGTCCTTGAACCTCAAAATTATATTCATTCATACTTTCTTTGAACTCTTATTTATTGATTCTCGTCTTTCCTTATCTCGGAGAGATGAGCACTCGTGCGCGATAACTTTTCCAGAAGATTTTTGTCAAGACGAAGAAGACATATTTGGTAGAATATTTGTAAGAATAGAGGTACTTGAGTAGGAAAGATTATGGTAGATGATTTCTAGATATTAGAGTTAGAATAGATTAAAAAATATGAGAATTAACATTAGCAGTAGAAACCTAAAATAAGAAGGACTCTATCAATTGCCATAGATTAGAAGTGATGGGTTATTATTAGATAAACATTTTGGACGAATGTGAGTCATTTTATGTGAGGGTATAATATTATGTTTTTATGAGATAGTTTGATCTAAGGTGGGTAGGCTTCTGGACTAGCAAATTTGGTTTGAGGTTATACAATTGATGAAGATGAGAATTGTCAAATTCTGGTACTTTAAGGCTTAAACTTCTATGTGATTTTAAAAAAAAATTGAATGAATATCGGACTATGATAATGTTGAATTTGTTGAGGATAATCAATTTATCAATATTAGAGAAACTTAACTAGATGTGAATTTAAATTTTTTTTGAAGGTTGAATTCAAATTTTTAGATTTTGAGGTTAAATGAAAGATAGATTGGTTGGATTGAAGATGGCTAGCAGCCCTCGAAAGATTTTTGTTAGTTGCAAATAAAGATAATTGATTATTGTGTTAATTAAAATTTAAAATTTTGAAGAAGGATGAGGAGATCATGGTAAGACTGAAGTTGGACTTTAAATTGGAGGATTTGGGGACATAATAGTTGGTGAATTCAAATTTGATAATTTTGTAAAGTTAATTATTATCGTCTTAGTAATTGAAAAAAAATGAAGTAGTAAGTTTGATAGAACAAATTTTGGAATTCAAATTTTAAAAGAGAATATTTTAAAGTCTGTAATTGAATTAAAATTTTAAGAATAGATGTAATTAAATTAAATTTTGAGATTTTGAGGAGATAAAGATGTATTAAAAATTATAAATTTTTAGAATTTGATTTGATCTTAAGAAATTGACTAGGATTAGATATGCCATATACCAATTTTTGTTGGATATATTTATAATTGCTAGGTTTAATGATAGAGGGTAAATTGATTAAGTATGGATATTATGGATTCGAAAGAAAAAAATAATTCAACAATTGGAGGGATTGAGGAGAAGACTATCTTAAGAATTGAATTTAAAATTTTGAAGTTTGATAACTTTGAGAATAGAATTTAAAAGGTATTATGTGGTAATAGTAAAATATTAATTTTTGGAAAGATCATGATATTCTAGATTTAAATTTTCTTTGGATTTGAAGGGTCTAACTCTAGAAGAGTAAATCTTTGGAATTTAAATTTGGAAGATAGAGTTTTGAGGATTGGATTTAAAATTTTGAGTATTGGATTATTAATTTATAATTTTGAAGAATTTATGAAGATTTACATTATAGTCCTTGGTATTTAAAAAAAATTTATTTTGAAGATTGGAATTAAACTCAAGTTTTGGAAATGTTGCGGACTTGGAATCTCATGGATTAATTGTTGAAGAGATAAATAAATTTGATCGAGTAGAAGAAAGATAATTTTAAAAGTGAGGATTTAATTTAATTTAAATTTGAGGAGTTCAATTCTTGAATGGGTTAAAATTTTGAGGACTTAAAATTTTATTTTAAGTATAAAAAATGAAGTTAATATTGAGGAATTTGTCAAATCACAATAAAGGGTTTGACCCCATTGGATAAAAAAAGTGTATTATTGAAAATCTTAAATTGCGAGAACGCAATTCTTTTAAGGTGGGTAGATTGTAAGCCCCCTCATTTTGGAATAGGAATAATTTAGTAATTTTTAATTTATTTTATTTTTTATTTTATATTTTAGAGTATTAATTTATAAAAAAAATTTATATATGACACTTTGCCATGGCTTGGATATTTGGAGCAATGCACAATATTTTTTCTTCCAAATTTTTTTTTTATATTACTAATCTTGATTGTACCTAATATATTTTGGACATAGATGTTTTATTTGTTTGATCTGCCCATTGCTCCAAAAATATTGACAAACATCTAAAACCGCGGTTACCGTAAAACTGCTTTCTTTTGACTAGAACCTTGACCCGAACCAAACCCAAACACATGTAGGCATGTAATGCACCCAAATACCCCCATATATATATATATATATATATATATATATATATATATATATATATATATATATATATATATATATATATATATTATATTTAAATTAATTTATTTCTATTTATAGAATTTTTATTTATAGAAAGTATCATAGGTGTCATCATAGTTGGCCTAACTACCTAACTACCCAAGATCCTAACCAACCAAATTTTAATTCTAACAAACAACCTCACATGTTTTTTTTATTCCAAAACACATCCCACATATAAAATATATCCACAAAATCTGAACAAATCAATTGAAGATTTAAATCCCACATGGGAGTAGCCGAGGAGAAGGATAAGCTGGAGGAATATATATCTGTCAATGTCAACATCCCTTCCCCTGACGATATAATCTCGTCGGAAGAGATATCTTATTTCCTCAACAAAGGACTATCTTTTAACTACTCGGAGAGTATGCATATAAGTACAATCTACTCCCTGGAGCACGGTATGGGCCTTCATCTGCACACACAAGTGGCCACTACCTGCACCGTGCACCGGCTTCGTTCTAGCCATGATTCTTATTTCTTAGTCCCACCCAGGAAGAAGGAAGATAAGATTATCATATTCGGCAAAGTAAAATGCCCCCGGTCCTTCATCCCAAAGGAAGTAGAACCAGAATCCGAGGTAGGCAGAATGTCACTCTACCGGTATAGCTCGGAAGCTCTACATCGTATCCAAAAGATGGGATACGACCTAGAGGTCACTGAAGGATACTACGACAAAGGCCGAAGGTCGCCTTTACGACTTTTCTTCCCCCGCAGACAAACCCGAGGATTACTATCATAAGACTGAGCATGATTAGGATATGTAATGCGTCCTACAACCCCCGGGGGCTCAGATAAAGAAGACGAAGAGCGCTCGCACTCTTCAGAATCGTTAGCCTGTGACTCCGACGTCAGCATCGGGAACATGCTCAGACAAACACTGTCCTCCAATATGGTGTCTGCCGACCTTGAGAAAGACAACGAGGATCCACCCGAGCTCTTTGATATGGAACCTTGGGCCCAACACCTGGGTTCACAATGGGAGATGTGATTTGAGCAGCGAGAACCTTCTACCGAGGATGAAGTCATACAAGTCGATCTAGGTGACGAGACCTCCCCAAAGCATATCTTCGTCAGCAAAAGTCTGCCCGATGAAGACCGAAAATCCCTATTACAACTTATCAGGGAATACATCGATGTCTTTGCCTAGAGTTATGAAGATATGCCAGGACTGGAGCCTCAAATTACGGTCCACAAACTCAATATTTGGCCAGACGTAAAACTAGTCAAGCAACATCAACGACGGTTCCGGCCAGATGTAATGGATTTCATCGAAGCTGAAGTCAACAAGGTGATATCTTGTGTCTTTACCCGCGAGGAACAACACCCCGACTGGGTAGCCAACATCGTGCTTGTCGTTAAGAAGAATAAAAAGATCTGAGTCTGCATCGAATTTCGTGATCTAAATGCGACATATCCCAAAGACGAATTATCTCTTCCAATCACCGACGTAATGATCTACATCACTTGTGGTTTTAAGCGCATGTCCTTCATGGATGGCTTCTCAGAGTACAACCAAATCAAGATATTTTTTGACAATAAGAAACATACGTCATTCCGGACCTCGATAGGCGTATACTGCTATACGATCATGTCTTTCGTCCTGAAGAACACATGTGCTATATATTAGTGAGCTATGAGCACCATTTTTCATGAGCATCTGCACAAGACGGTGGAAGGCTACGTCGATGACATCGCCATCAAGAGTCGCTCCAAAGGTGATCACCTCAAAGATCTGAGGACTGTATTTGACTTAATGTGCGCATACCGCCTTAAGTTGAACCCTACCATGTCCTTTCTGGGAGTCTCCAACGATAAATTTTTGGGTTTCATCATCACTTTCCGGGGTATTCACATAGACCCCAGCAAGACCAAGGCCATCATGGAGATGCACCCGCCAAGGAACCTCCAAACACTCTGCGGCCTCCAAGGGAGGTTGGCATACATCAGGAGGTTCATATCAAACATGTTTATATCAAACCTTTCTGGACGTTGCCGGCCGTTCACACAGCTCACGAAGAAAGGTGTCTCCTTTGTTTGGAATAAAGAGTACCAACGAGCGTTCGACAATATCAAAGAATATCTATCAAACCCTCATGTGCTGGTAGCCTCGGTCATAGGAAAGCCATTCCTGCTCTATGTACGCGCAATGGATCACTCTCTCAGTGCGCTGCTGGCCCAGAATAGTGATTCAGGTCACGAGCAGACCATATACTACCTCAGCCGGATAATGGTTAGCCCAGAGCATAAATATACCATTATCGAGAAAGAGTGCCTTACGTTGTTATTCTCCATCAAAAAAACTCGTCACTACGTGACTGGAGAAACCATTCATGTAATCTCACGGTCCAACCCCCTCAGGGTCCTCATGACCAAACCTGGGGAATACTATTATCTCCATATAATATGGTATTCGTCCCACAGAAGGCCGTCAAGGGACAGGCATTTACCAACTTTATGGCAACCCACCCGGGGTCAGAAATCTCAAATCTCTATGAAGAGATTCCAGACGAAGTGGCAGATGTCAACCTTACCTAAAATGAAGCAGTTTGGCGAATGTTCTTTGACGATGCTTCAAGAGCAGGGCCCAAGGGCAACATCATCGCTGGGGGCGGGATATTATTGATCTTTCATACGGCCTCGTCATCAATCGCGCATACTTTCTTATGGAGCCCTATTTCAATAATGTGGCAGAGTAAAACGTCCTAATCATCGGACTCCAGCTCGCCAAACAAGTCGGAGTATAGTACTTGGAAGCCTATGGCAATTTTTAGCTTATCATCAATCATGTGCGGGGAGTATATGAAGTCCGAAACGAAGACTTAATCCCCTACCACTAAGCTGCACACAACATCATCACGACTTTCAAGATATTCTTTATTGAGCATGTTCCTTGGTTGCAAAATATTGAGGCGGATACTTTAGCCGACCTCGCTGCTTCCTTGGTAGTCCCAGACAACACCCATCAGTTAATCACGGTGATCGATCAAGAGCTGGTCTATCCCAAAAGTAATCTATGCTTATGCCTCAGCTATGCAGTGGATGTCGACATCGATACTCAAAATTGGAGGCTTCGATTCATCGACTATGCAGTCTATGGAATTCTTCCTGAAAACCCAAAGGAAGCAACCTCAATCAGAAGATGCTTCCACCATTTCTATTATGACACGGAGACAAAAATGTTGTATCGTCGATCCTATGACGGCCTGCTGCTCTGATACATGTCGAACGCAGAGTTAAAATAAGCCCTCCGTGAAGCTCACGACGGCGTCTGCGGGGCGCATCAACCCGACCCAAAGCTACATGACCGTCTTCAGAGAATGGGATACTATTGGCCGATGATGGTAGCAGTTGTGGTCGATTACGCAAGAAAGTGCCAAGCATGCCAAATCCATGCGGACTTCATCCACCAGCTATCTGAGTTCCTTTGCCCAACGGTAGCATCTTGGCCGTTTGAGGCATAGGGAATGGACTTCATCGAGCCTATCAGTCCGCCTTCATCAAAAGGACATCGGTTCATCCTGGCGATCACTGACTACTTCTCCAAATAGGGGAAAGTCATTTCGCTCGCTGAAGTCAAAACAACAAACGTGATTAACTTTATCAAGCATCACGTCATATATCGCTTTGGCTTGCCGCATAGGATCGTCCACGACAATGGTCTACAGTTTGCAAGTCACGCCTTCTATCAGTTTTGTGACAAAAATCGAATCCAAAACATAGCCTCCATAACATACAACCCCGTAGCAAGCGGTCTAGCAGAAGCGTTCAACAAAAACATTATCAAGCTCCTCAAGAAATTTGTGTCTTCCAACAAACGCGACTGGAAAGAGAAGCTGTGTGAATATCTCTGGGCCTACCGTAAAACAGTCCAGACAGCTACTGGGAACACGCCATTCTCCTTGGTGTACAGAAGTGAGGCAGTACTCCCACCGGAGATCCAAATTTCTTCACTACGAGTAGCTCTCTCCAACCAACTAACCACAGACGACAACTATCATCAACGGTTACAGGAGTTGGAAGCACTCGACGAGAAATGACTCTTAGCTCAATAACGCATAGAGCTGTATCAAGCGTGTCTCTCTGGAGCCTTTAACAAACGGGTAAAACAGAGAACGTTTCAAGTAGATGACCTCGTCCTAAGAGTAAGAAGATCGATGGTTATGACTCACAAGACGGCCGGCAAATTCTAACCTAAATGGGAGGGCCCGTTTGTTGTAAAAATCGTGTTTTACAACGGCGTGTATAGGCTAGCAAAATCCAATGACGACTTGCTCCTGATGCCTATCAATGGCAAGTTCCTCAGAAAGTACTATATCTAAATTGGACTGGTACTCCTCTATTACCAAACTATATCGTATCTTCCTGGGCGTTGGTTCATGTCCACAGGACCTCTGGACTGTCACTCGAATGCACTACTCCGGTGGAGTCTGCCATGTCCATATTATCTCTGAGCAAACTTCTCAGCCTTGACCATCGATCATCACGTCCATATACCTCTGATATTTATTGTCTTCCAACTTATCACCCGTACCCAATCCGGAGTATGCCCACGGTGTTAAGTTCACAAAAATTTTCATGTCCGTATTACCTCTGGCAGGGCTTATCTCAAACCTATTACTTGCACTAACGTGCACAAAAAGTAATGGATCCATAAAACCTATCACGTCCATATTACCTCTGATAGAGTTTATTTCAAATATATTACTCACACTCTAAAGTGCACAAAAGGGTAATAGATCTACCAAAATCCTCCAGCGGGATGTCCTTATAATCCATAAAACCTATTGTAATGACCCGTTCCGTTCAAACGGACAACCGATTCAAACGGCGTAAGTGCAATGACTCGACCCGCTTTGCGCAGCGAGAAGACTCGTTTGAGGCAAATAATTTCAGACTTGGCCCTTCAGGAGTTCAGACTTAGACTTTCAAAGGCTCGCTCGGAGTTCGCTCGATCGAGACGAATCATCGCTAAGGTGGGTGGCTACGATGAACTTGTCTTTGCTTAGCCAACACACTTAAAATATGGACGATATATGCTAGTCGCTAGGTGAATCACCCCTTGCATGCTAATAAAGAATATAACGCACCTAGCTAATGGAATAATTCTATCTTGTATTGCTTGTGTTAGAACATGAAAATAAAACTTGGCTTATAATCTGTAAACCCCCTCGACCAGAATTTAGTATTTTTAGGATTATTTTAACAATTTAGGATTTGTGGCAATATTTTAATTTATTTTTCTTACCTATCCTGTTGACTTGTGCACCTGTCCATCACCTAATTATTTGGAGCCTTACCTTGACCGTTATTCCCGAACAAAGTTCACATACCTGTTCTAGACATGTCAGACTATTTTCCTGAATTTTGTGCAACTTTCAGATGCTTTGTTTTGAGCCTCGAATGAGACGCACAAATATCGTTACAAAAGTCCGTATTTATTTCCTATTTAATTTCCTGCTCTTTACCCACCTCTGTACCAATAGAGATTTGAGGCCCAACCTGCACCTGTTTTGCCCAAACAAAAATACGTAAATTTTCTACACTGAGTATACTACATTTAGTGTATTGACACCGTAGAAAAATTATGACCCTAACTGCCTCTAAATAAATAGAGAACACCGTGCACAGTATTTATTAATTAATAAATACGATGACCCGTATCACCCAGAAACCAGGTCCAATCCCTGCCTAGACTCACCCCCATACCCCCTCGGGACCTTCCCTCAGCTTTCCCCTTCAATTCTGTGAATTTTAGAATTTTCCGAAATCGGGTGTTTTCCCAGACAATTTCGTAATTGCGCAATTTCCCAAATTATAGGACAATTCCGTAATTTATGAAATTACAGGGACTTTCCTACAAATTGTAGTGCGAGGTGTCACCCCCTCATTGGCTGGTGAACCTGCGCCGTCCATTTGGACGCGGGACCCACCCAAAAAGATCCCGGAAATATCCCGAAAATATTCCAGAAATATCCTGAAAATATCTCTAGATATTTTCCTTATTTTAATAATAAATTTCTTTATAAAAAAGAAAATAAAAGAAAAATAAAAATAAAAATAAAAGAAAAAAAATCCTAATCTACCCAGCCCCAGCCCGAACCCCCCCTGGCCGACCGACCCCCCCCCCGGCGGCTCCGCCGCCCCTGGCCGGAGCTCCCCCGCCGCTCCCCCGAACTCCCCACTCTCTCTCTCCCTAGCTCCTCCTTCCCCCGAGCGTTTCCCCCCCCCCGCGGCGGCCAGCCACTCCCCTCCCCCGCGGCGGCCGCCCTCCGCCACCCGACGCGTCCGCCCCGACTCCCCAGCTCCTCCTCCTCCACCTCCTTCTCCCCTTCGCCTGGGACGCACGGCCTCGCCCACCACCACCTTCTGTCGCCACCACCACCACCATCATCATCACCACTCCTCTCTCTCCTCCACTTTTTCCCCCTGGCCTCGGCAACAGCAACTCCGGAGCCCTGACCGCAGCAGCTCCGGACCACCCCGCAACGACCCCGACTCGAGCAGAACCGGACACAGCAGCTGGACGCGGCCCGGACACGTCCAGGACACAAATCCGGTGTCAAGACGACTCACGGACACGCGGAATTCAGTTTCCACGGAGCTCTGTTCAGGTAACGATATCTCTCTCCTCGTAATTCCGATTTCAATTCCGTCAGTTGCGTCGTGTAGACTATGTAACCACCTCGGTGCCCGTGCAACCCGCTCGGAGCATCGCGTCCTGTGGCGATCGCAAACTGCGATCCAAATACAGGAAAAATAACGACCCGATTCACCCGAAACTGGGTACGCCCCGCCAAACGGGACGACTTGGTCGTACGCGGTCTTTACCAAAACGTGTGCGACGTTGATACGGACGTGTAGGAATTCGGAGAAGTTGATTTGGATGTGCGTGCACACCGGAATCAACGCGTATCCGCCGACACCGTCCCGTATCCGTCAGTTCTGGAACACGCTGCAATTTTGTATACACACGTCGGATCGAAACGAAACTTGCGCCATCGGACTCGTAGCAATACGCTGGTCCTGTGAGCCAAGTTTGGTTCGATTCTGAGAACGTTGGCAAAATTCCGTATCGTGGGCCCCACAGGCTCCACTTGACGGGCGATTTTGTGACCGGCTTATCGGAATCCAATTCTGGAAGTTCCGTTGGGTTCGTATCATCGTTCCTGACTTGTTGACACTAAGTTTGGCGAATTTGGAGACCTTTGACCCTGACACGTTTTCCGGTGCAAAGCGGCCCACATGTGGACCTCGCTTTGACCGAAAACTGTCATTTTTGCCCCTGTGTCCAAATTGGACTTAAGGACAGGCATTTTTAGCTATTTGATATTTTTTGAGACTGTTAGTGATGTTTATTTCAGCATCCGGAGACATTTATTCTGAGGCCATAGTTTCTGACTTTTGGCACTTGACATCGTTACGTTACATATTTGCAGCTCTCTTGCCAGGCAAGTATACCTTGCCTTGTTGTACTGTTTAAATTCAGTTATTGCTAGTTACATGTTTATCTATTTTTATATTATATAAATGTGTGTGTCCGAGAAAACTCGGGTGCAGTCAACGATGGCGTTGACGTTAGGACTTGTGTCTGACCTAGTGTCTAGTAGACCCACCTAAAGTTGTGAAGTTATTGATATAACTTCTCAGGCCTTGACACGTATCATTACACGTCACAGAGTGAGTACATGTAGGGATGCGTGCCTCATGCGCGACTGGCCATCAGTGTGAGCAACACGTGTGGCGGTATTTAGCTCAGTTGTTTATTTTATTGAGACTTGCATCATAGTAGGAGGTGTCCACGTCGTTTTCACGACTTGTACATCTATATTGGGCGGGGAAGACATCTAGTAGGCGTATGGGACACCCCCTTCATTGAGTCTTTATCCTTCGATCCATGCTCCTCGGAGATGGACGATTGCAGAGTTCCCTGAGTCGGGGGCATATGACACATATACTAGCCAGTCCCGACGATTGGTGAATTACGTCAGCATATGTCTAGCCACACATTCCCATGCGTACTGCAAGGTCTTTAAATTGCATTCACTTAGATGGTTAGCACACCCCATTTATTTATTCAGTATTTACATTATGGCATGTCATTTTTCTGTATCTTGCTATGTCCCTCTGAGGACCTGGTTCCCTGCCAGGTGTATATGTTCTTGAGTACTCGCAGGAGCACAGATCCGGACAGGCTACTTATTTTCCGAGGAGGTCTTCTCTTCGAGCCTCGTGATTGTCAGATGTTGTTCTTATATGGTGTGTATTCTGGTTCCTTTTATATTTTATTTCGACAGTAGATTTGATTTCATCTGACTGTCATTCTTAGATATCTGTATTGAGATCTAGTTTCATGGTTATTGGTTATTCATATGTTTATGTGATTTCTGTGGATGAGATTTAGATATTACCCTGTGACTGGTGATTAATTATACTACTGGTGAACTATTGTTCATTATACAGCGTACGCGGTATATATGGTTTCCATATATTGGAGTTACCATATATACGGCCAGCTGGCATGGTTACGTGACCTAGTCCTACGTATTTTTGGGACTGGGGCGTGACATATTTTTAGTGGTGGCCCATGCAGGTCGAGAGCATATTGTCTCGGTTACGTTACTGTACCGAGCAAGCCTGCGTCTCAGAGCATATTGTCTCGGTTACGTTACTGTACCGAGCAAGCCTGCACATAGGATTAGAGGAAAGGATCTCATCCATAATTGACTATGACTTATCTTCCTTCCAGTCTGTCCTACTTACATAATTGCATCCTGCTTGATTCATGTGCTTCCCTGATAAATCCTTAAGTATAGCCCCTACTAGAATATAGGAATCCCTGTTGATAGGATGATAATTAGAGTAGTATTCCTATTAAGAACACAACTAGGGCATTGACATATCATTAAGTTCAAATTACTTAAGGAACCCTAGTCTTCCATATTCCCTAATAAACCCTAGTCTTCCCTACTACCTAATAAACCCTAGCATCACTACCTATCGATTAACTTACCATTGTTCCTTGACGTATTTACGTATGACTTGAGAGTAGTATAAATATTACTAGGATTAGTTAGACAATTGACCACAGTATTGACCCTAGTCTTGAGGATCCAATAGAAATCTAAAGTGGAATACTAAGACTAAACCTCAACCTATGTTTGGATAACCAGAGTTTTACGCCAGAAACCCTTTACCCTTGTTGGCGTAAAACCCATTCGACCCTTGTTGGCATAAGAACCAAACAAACTGCCTAGTTGGCGTAAAAGCCAAATGACTTTATTGTTGGCATAAAAGCCAAATTATGCAGAAGATTATCTCCTTTACGCTGCAGTTATAATAACTGCTATCCACTTTCCCTTAGTATTTCTTATTCTGCATAGGACACGTCCTAAAAACCACGTAGGTAATTGCCCTACGTAAACCTGATGATTCTAGAATAATAGATAACCAGCGTAGAGTAACCTGATTAGGCGTAGAATATAAGGATAGGATGTAAGCGTATTTGTTACAGCCTTAGTTTTCCCCAGCCATGACCCAATCTCGTGCATTAAAGGCAGAGATACGCCTCGAGCCCTGTGCAAAAAGAAACAGCTTTCTGACAGGACATCTGATTTTGTCTCACCTCAAGCGTATGACTTATATCCAATCAGTCACTAAACGACAACCTGGGTCTCCGTGCAAATTTATCGTCACAACCGACCGCTCGATCGTTGTACAAGTACTTTTGTCAGTTGTCAGAATTCACTAATTTTGACTGACAAACTCATAAGTTTCTAGTACAACTTTACGCTGCGACGAATGCTAAACTATTCGCAGGAGACTTTACGCGCGCTAATTTTAGGCGCAGATTTTTAGCGCAAAACTTTTACGCTCAGACTTTCACCCAGACTTTTACGCAGACTGTTACGCACAGACTTATTACGCGGACAGCTCTGAAGCTCTACCTTACACTTCTCTGTTTTACGCGGATAGTTCTGAAGCCATGCGTTACGCCAAATTATTTTGTCTTGGCTTTACGCAGACAACCTCGAACCCCTACTTTACGCGAACTTTCTTGGAATCCCTATTTTAGACGGACAACCTATAGTATTTATTAAGATTATAGAACTTAGAAGGCCATACCTCTTTTAGGTCAACTAGCGACTTAGACAAGGAATTAGAATAACAACTGTAGAGATTGTAGAGTCTTATTTTTTTGTGATTGTGAATTATTTGTAATTTCTCTCATCATAATCTAGCATACTTAAAATTGTTGTCCTACCTTGACTTATGATGCTATTATAGCCTAGTTTTGCAAGCTTATTCTTTATCAAGCTTGTTCATGACACCTGTGTTATTGGGGCCTGATCCACTCCACTAATACAATTGTCTATTCAGAATCAGTGTATTACGGTCTGATCAACCTTAGTACATTTTGATTCGCCCTTCGTATAACTACTTTACGTAGATTGAGATATATAGTGATTAGTAGACAGATATACTTGTCCTCTAGATATGTCTGAGCATATCGTATCAGTTACCTAGCTGTGCTAATATGAATATGTGAATAGGGATTACCAGAATAATATTTCAATCCACAACTGCTTTGACAAATCCCATTGAATTCTTTAAACGCCTTGATCCCCACATTTCTAATCTATTACCTTCCCCTTGAACTCTTGATTATTGTTTTCAGTCTTCCCTTATTTCGGAAAGACGAAACTTCGTGCTTAGTATAAGTACAAAAGTGTATTATTTCTGTAGCCATTTTTATTTGTTTCTTGGGTAATTACCAAACCCTATTATTAGATTAGATTGCAGTTAAACTGTGCTATTTTTTAGAATGATCTTCGCTACCTACCTACATTCCTGGTACGTGCGCCACTATGGCAGCATGAGATTTTTAAATTTTGCCTCGTAACTTGGGTCAAGTTCAGAACTCAAGTATTACGATAAAGAATGTATCATTTTTGCTGTCAGGAGTCTAAATGGATTTCACCTGGATAAACAATTGATTGACTCCTGAATGGATAGCAGCACCTATGACTAGATTGACTTATAAGGATTAAGAATTCCTATGGACCAACGAGTGTCAAGCCGCTTTCGAGGAGTTGAAGAAGCGACTGACCACAACACCCGTATTGCCTATTCTATCCGGATCAGGCGGTTGTGATCTACAAACGCATCAGGAAAAAGTTTGGGATGCGTATTAATACAGGATGGCAAGGTAATGGCATATGCATCCAGACAATTATGAGTACATGAGAAGAATTTGGAACTTACAACCGTCGTAATTACTCTGAAGCTATGAAGACATAACTTATATATGAGACAAATCGTAAGATTGCACAGCATACCAGTCAGCATTGTACCAGACAAGAATTTGCGTGACCAGAGTTGGTGGTCAACACCGTAGAGACAGTTAAGTAATACAAGGACCCTTGAGAGCAGTGCAAGACAGACAACAGTAGTAGGCAAACCGTCATCATCGTCCCTTGGAATTCAAAAAGGACGATCATGTCTTCTTGATAATATCATCTACTAGAGGCACCATTCGATTCGGAGGACGCAGCAAGTTGAGTCCAAGGTATAATGGACCATTGACGTGCTAGAAAGAGTGGGGAGTAGTGGCATATCAATTTGCGCTACCACCTTCACTTGAGGGAGTACTTGCTGTATTCCACGTATCACAACTCAAGCGATATGTGACAGACAGTAGTCATGTTCTCAACCATTCGGAGATCACCATTAGGCCGAGCTTGTCGTACCAAGAGTAACCCGTGGGAATCCTTGATCATCGAGAAAAAGTATTGAGAAATCAGTCTATTCCCTTGGTCCGCGTGGCATAGAAACATGGCGCGCCAGAAGAATCTACTTGGAAGCGTGTGGATGGCATGCGTAAATGTTTTTCGTACCTATTCGTAAGCCAAGATATAAATTACTTCTTTAAATTATATCTTATGCCGTCTTGACTTCTACCCCGGCTTAATTTTAATTTCGAGGACGAAATTTTTATAAGTTGGGTAGATTGTAAACCCCCTCGACCAAAATTCAGTATTTTTAGGATTATTTTAACAATTTAGGATTTGTGGCAATATTTTAATTTATTTTTCTTACCTATCCTGTTGACTTGTGCACCTGTCCATCACCTAATTATTTGGAGCCTTACCTTGACCGTTATCCCCGAACAAAGTTCACATACCTGTTCTAGACATGTCAGACTATTTTCTTAAATTTTGTGCAACTTCCAGATGCTTTGTTTTGAGCCTCGAATGAGACGCACAAATATCGTTACAAAAGTCCGTATTTATTTCCTATTTAATTTCCTGCTCTTTACCCACCTCTGTACTAATAGAGATTTGAGGCCCAACCTGCACCTGTTTTGCCCAAACAAAAATACGTAAATTTTCTACACTGAGTATACTACATTTAGTGTATTGACACCGTAGAAAAATTATGACCCTAACTGCCTCTAAATAATTAGAGAACACCGTGCGCAGTATTTATTAATTAATAAATACAATGACCCGTATCACCCAGAAACCAGGTCCAATCCCTGCCTAGACTCACCCCCATACCCCCTCAGGACCTTCCCTCAGCTTTCCCCTTCAATTCTGTGAATTTTAGAATTTTCCGAAATCGGGTGTTTTCCCAGACAATTTCGTAATTGCACAATTTCCCAAATTATAGGACAATTCCACAATTTATGAAATTATAGGGACTTTTCTGCAAATTACAGTGCGAGGTGTCACCCCCTCATTGGCTGGTGAACCTGCGCCGTCCATTTGGACGCGGGACCCACCCGAAAAGATCCCAAAAATATCCCGAAAATATCCCAGAAATATCCTGAAAATATCTCTAGATATTTTCCTTATTTTAATAATAAATTTCTTTATAAAAAAGAAAATAAAAGAAAAATAAAAATAAAAGAAAAAAAATCCTAATCTACCCAGCCCCAGCCCGAACCCCCCCTGGGCGACCGACCCCCCCCCCCCCCGGCGGCTCCGTCGCCCCTGGCCGGAGCTCCCCCGCCGCTCCCCCGAACTCCCCACTCTCTCTCTCCCTAGCTCCTCCTTCCCCCGAGCGTTTCCCCACCCGCGGCGGCCAGCCACTCCCCTCCCCCGCGGCGGCCGCCCTCCGCCACCCGACGCGTCCACCCCGACTCCCCAGCTCCTCCTCCTCCACCTCCCTCTCCCCTTCGCCTGGGACGCACGGCCTCGCCCACCACCACCATCTGTCGCCATCACCACCACCATCATCATCACCACTCCTCTCTCTCCTCCACTTTTCCCCCTGGCCTCGGCAACAGCAACTGCGGAGCCCTAACCGCAGCAGCTCCGGACCACCCCGCAACGACCCCGACTCGAGCAGAACCGGACACAGCAGCTGGACGCGGCCCGGACACGTCCAGGACACAAATCCGGTGTCAAGACGACTCACGGACACGCGGAATTCAGTTTCCACGGAGCTCTGTTCAGGTAACGATATCTCTCTCCTCGTAATTCCGATTTCAATTCCGTCAGTTGCATCGTGTAGACTATGTAACCACCTCGGTGCCCGTGCAACCCGCTCGGAGCATCGCATCCTGTGGCGATCGCAAACTGCGATCCAAATACAGGAAAAATAACGACCCGATTCACCCGGAACTGGGTACGCCCCGCCAAACGGGACGACTTGGTCGCACGCGGTCTTTACCAAAATGTGTGCGACGTTGATACGGACGTGTAGGAATTCGGAGAAGTTGATTTGGATGTGCGTGCACACCGGAATCAATGCGTATCCGCCGACACCGCCCCGTATCCGTCAGTTCTGGAACACGCTGCAACTTTGTGTACACACGTCGGATCGAAACGAAACTTGCGCCATCGGACTCGTAGCAATACGCTGGTCCTGTGAGCCAAGTTTGGTTCGATTCTGAGAACGTTGGCAAAATTCCGTATCGTGGGCCCCACAGGCTCCACTTGACGGGCGATTTTGTGACCGGCTTATCGAAATCCAATTCTGGAAGTTCCGTTGGGTTCGTATCATCATTCCTGACTTGTTGACACTAAGTTTGGCGAATTTGGAGACCTTTGACCCTGACACGTTTTCCGGTGCAAAGCGGCCCACATGTGGACCTCGCTTTGACCGAAAACTGTCATTTTTGCCCCTGTGTCCAAATTGGACTTAAGGACAGGCGTTTTTAGCTATTTGATATTTTTTGAGACTGTTAGTGATGTTTATTTCAGCATCCGGAGACATTTATTCTGAGGCCATAGTTTCTGACTTTTGGCACTTGACATCGGGACGTTACATATTTGCAGCTCTCTTGCCAGGCAAGTATACCTTGCCTTGTTGTACTGTTTAAATTCAGTTATTGCTAATTACATGTTTATCTATTTTTATATTATATAAATGTGTGTGTCCGAGAAAACTCGGGTGCAGTCAACAATGGCGTTGACGTTAGGACTTGTGTCTGACCTAGTGTCTAGTAGACCCACCTAAAGTTGTGAAGTTATTGATATAACTTCTCAGGCCTTGACACGTATCATTACACGTCACAGAGTGAGTACATGTAGGGACGCGTGCCTCATGCGCGACTGGCCATCAGTGTGAGCAACACGTGTGGCGGTATTTAGCTCAGTTGTTTATTTTATTGAGACTTGCATCATAGTAGGAGGTGTCCACGTCGTTTTCACGACTTGTACATCTATATTGGGCGGGGAAGACATCTAGTAGGCGTATGGGACACCCCCTTCATTGAGTCTTTATCCTTCGATCCATGCTCCTCGGAGATGGACGATTGCAGAGTTCCCTGAGTCGGGGGCATATGACACATATACTAGCCAGTCCCGACGATTGGTGAATTACGTCAGCATATGTCTAGCCACACATTCCCATGCGTACTGCAAGGTCTTTAAATTGCATTCACTTAGATGGTTAGCACACCCCATTTATTTATTCAGTATTTACATTATGGCATATTATTTTTCTGTATCTTGCTATGTCCCTCTGAGGACCTGGTTCCCTGCCAGGTGTATATGTTCTTGAGTACTCGCAGGAGCACAGATCCGGACAGGCTACTTATTTTCCGAGGAGGTCTTCTCTTCGAGCCTCGTGATTGTCAGATGTTGTTCTTATATGGTGTGTATTCTGGTTCCTTTTATATTTTATTTCGACAGTAGATTTGATTTCATCTGACTGTCATTCTTAGATATCTGTATTGAGATCTAGTTTCATGGTTATTGGTTATTCATATATTTATGTGATTTCTGTGGATGAGATTTAGATATTACCCTGTGACTGGTGATTAATTATACCACTGGTGAACTATTGTTCATTATACAGCGTACGCGGTATATATGGTTTCCATATATTGGAGTTACCATATATACGGCCAGCTGGCATGGTTACGTGACCTAGTCCTACGTATTTTTGGGACTGGGGCGTGACATAATCGGACTCTCGCATGCTACCTTTGCTACGTGCAAGTAGACCCCGCTATGCCTCGAGTAGATTATTTTATATTATTTATAGTGTACTATTTCACTTGTTTACACTGCTCGTCCCCTAGATTATGTCGCTCGATATATCCCTGTACGGCGTCACTCCTCGCACTACACCATAGACCGTGCTAACGTAAATGCTTATGTTTTTAAATGCATGTTTGCATGCTTACCTTGTAACTTGTACTCATTTGTCTCATTTCAATGCTTGTCACATAATTCATGCCACGAGCCCGGTAATACTATCTTGTCTTGCATTCATCTAAGTTTCCCAGAAGACTAATGAATAGTCGTTTCGTGCAAGTATAAACCTGAAAGTGTTCGAGACCGTTAGGTCACCAAGGCATCTCCAAACTAGGGGATTGTACCATGTCAAGTTTAACTCGGAACGAGAACCATGTCAAGATAAGCAAGAATCACAGCTCGTGGAGCATACTCATTCTGAACAAGAATCAAGAATTAACATGTCATGTCATGAATCCCATGAATCTGAGACCCAAGACTTGCATGTCGTGGACAACTTGTGCACAAGGTATTCAATCTGTTCCAACGGACGGTCTCCGGGGCACTGGGGCTGATCCGATCCGGACGAAACAACTGTTAGTCTGCCTGTTTAGGGCAGGATGGCGTGTAGCACCTTGTGAACCTTCCTTCACGCCATTCTCGCTCTTAGACTAAGTAGTCGCCTATTTTTGGTAGGATGGATGTGATACCTCGTTCCTTGAATTGCATACCATTCTCGCTCTTGACTACACCCATCCTTTATGGCTATGCCAGCGACTCCTATTCATATAGATAAGTCATCATCGCTTAGCGGCAATCCGCGTACGAGTTATTGTATAGTATAATGGAATTTGAATCACCTGAACGGATATGAGTATAAAATACATATATATAATTGAACACTTGAACATCTTCTGCAACACTTCTGGATAATCTGTGTAACTCATGCACCTGAAACAGAATATCGCTCTTGACACTTGTGTTTGCTTATGCAATTGCCCCTAAATTTTATTATATATGCTCGTGCTTGGTTTAACTTAATTTGCCTTGGACAGAGAAGGACGAATTATAAGTTGGTAAGTCTCGCCTTGTTACTCTTATATAGTACGGTGCACTGCCACACGAGTTAGGCTTTATATTATGCCATAAAACTGATCCTAAGGTAAGAATAGAAAGATAACTAAATAGTTTGTGCACGGAACCTATATAATATGTTTGGATTTGTCGAGCGGACGAGAAGCCTCCCCACCAGTGGATTCATGTACTGATAACTACCAGATTGCTTGCAGGGTGTGGGAGAACCTCGTTCGGTACAAAAACTCCCTTCGTGCGAGCTAAGGTATGTAGTTCGCTTTTGTCACGCCCCAGTCCCAAAATGACGAGGGACAGGGCACGTGGCAATAGCCAGCAGCACGCACCGATGGACAACCCAATTTAATGGATCCATCAGGGCATGCTTAAGCTGTAGTCTAACAGGAATTAGGGCAATTGTTACAAGTCACGGGTTATTCTATTCTCATCCACAACAGATAATCACAGATTCAAAGACAGAGTAATACAAATAGAAATAACTGTCAAATCTCAATAAATTACTCGGGAAACAATCCGAGAATATGTCTGGTACAACAATGCAAATAGATAGGAAATAATCAACTGGAAATAGAAATAACTGACTACATACGGCCAATGCTCAGGAGAAGTCCTCTGGTAAGATCTCGGCCTCAGGTCCTGGTACAGCTCCTGGAAGTGCTCCTGTACGGGGTATCTCTGGATGGATCTCCTCGGCTATACCTGGGGACATCATCCATTCCAGGTCCTCAGGGGACATAGCAAGGTACAGATAATACAAGCCAAATATAAGCAGTGCAGAAACAAATAAGCAATAGGGTAAACTATGTAACCAGCTAAGTGAAATACAACATGAGAGCAGTACAAGAACCCAGGCTGAAACTACTACAAGCTCGGGGTCGGGGAGCCGGTAGCAGTGATATCATGTAGTTGTCTAGCTCACGATGGGAGACTAAGACGCCGGCATAATATAAAATCAACCTGTAGCCTGTGTGTCTCTCCCCACCCAATGTAATCACGCATTTCATGACCATAACGTCTCATGTCCATGTCAGCGGGATTATAGCTAATGCAACAAGTCATAAAGTATCTAGGAACATATGTCAATGTCAAGTCCTGTATCTTATACAGAATTACCATGAATGTCTCAGGAAGACTGTGTCTCATGAATAGTGTCAAGTGTCCTGGGTTCTGGAGTACTTGATAAGACAAGTGCGAGAATTATCGGGTCTCGATATCCATCTCTATGTGACGTTACACAACTCCGCATACGGAGTTGGCACCCGACTGGTAATCGGACGCTAAGTACGCCACTCGGCCCTGGGTTTTAACAGTTAAACAGGTTTATATGCATTTAAACAAGAATTCAGGCAAGTTATATAACAAGAATTACTATAATTTGGCAAGCTTTACTTACCCACTGATGGATAAACAAGTCAAAGAAAATAAGTAGCAAGCTGCAGGGTTTGGCAAGGTACACTTGCCTGTGGTTCCGGCTCTGATTTCGGCTCTGACTTCAGTTGGATTTGCAGGCGGTACTCCGGTTACTGAAACAAACATCACCATCAGATCCAAAAAATATCAATCAGCTAGAAACGCCTGTCCTTGAGTCCAATTTGGAGACAAGGGCAAAAACGACAGTTTCGGGTCAAAACGGGGTCCACATGTGGGCCCGCTTTGCACCGAAAAATGTGTCAGGGTCAAAGGTCTCCAAATTCACCAAACTTAGTGTCAACAGGTCAGGAACGATGATACGAACCCAACGGAACTTCCAAAATTGGATTCCGATGAGCTGATCACAAAATCGCCCGTCGAGCGGGGCCTGTGGGGCCCACGACACGCGATTTCGTCAACGTTCTCAGAATCGAACCAAACTTGACCCACAGGACCAGCGTATTGCTACGAGTCCGATGGCGCAAGTTTCGTCTCGACCCGACGTGTGTACACAAAGTTAGGGCACATTCCAGAAAGTACGGATACGGGCGATGTCCGCGGATACGCGTTGATTCCGGTGTGCACGCACACCCGAATCAGCTTCTGCGAAATCCCATACGTCCGTATCGACGATGCGCACGTATCTGTGAAGACCGCGCGCGACCAAGTCGTCCCGTTTGGCGGGGCATACTCAGTTCCGGGGTAAAACAGGGTCTGGTTTTTCTTGTTTTTGGATCGCGGTGTGCGATCACCACAGGACGCGATGCCCCGAGTGATTTATCCGGGCACCGAGAGGGTCATACAGGCTTCGTAACGCAATTTGCGAAATCGAAATCTGAGCTACGAGCAAGAAAATACACGCACCTGAACGGGACCCGAAAACCGGGGTCCGAATCGTGTCCGACACGTGTCCGACACGTGTCCGGACACAGGAAATAGGAATTAGGGTTAGGGTTTTGGGGATCTGGCCGGAGATGGGCGGCTCTGCGACGGGGGAGGCCGGCCGGAGGGGGATGAGCGGCTGCGGGCGGGACTGGGCGGAGGCGGCGGCGGTGAGCACGGCGGCCGAAGGCGGCGGGGCGCTGTGGAGGAGGAGGAAGGGAATCGGGGCTGGTGGCGGCTGGGCAGCGGGCCGGAGGCGGCTGCGGCGCTGTCGGCGGAGGCACGGGGGTTCAGGCGGAGGCGGCGGCGACCGTGGCGGTGGCTAGGGCGGTGAGGGGTGTCGGCCAGGGGGGGAACTAGGGTTTATATAGGCGGTCGGGGGCCAGGGGTGGCCGGTGAGGCGGCGACGAAGCCGGGGTCGTGGAGCGAGGGGCACGGCGGGGAGGAATGGGTTGGCGGCGACGTGGCGGAGCCGCCGGAGGAGGATTCGGAGGAAGAGTCGGGCCGCAGAGGCGTGGGGGAGAAGCGGGTTCACGGGTCGGGCGGCGGTTCGGGTTTGACCGACCCGACCCGTTAGCCCAAGGGCTGTTGGGCTGGGCCGGGTTCGGGTCCAATGGGCCGGGCCGGGCTGGGTTAGGTTTTATTAATAATAAAATTAATAATAATAACAATAATAATAATAATAATAATATCAGTAAATTAATTAAATAATTAAATAAATAGATTTTAGGTGTTTAAAATAGGTCCGGGGCCCGATAAATTCCAGAAAAATTGCCCTAAGTCCAGTTTTTCATTTTACACCAAAAAATATTATTTTCATAATATTTTAATATTGTTTATTATCATTTAAAAATCAGTGAATAATTAAAACTCTGTTTTTAAATTACAGAAAATTCCCAGAAAATTTTAGAAAATTGTGAAAATTCCAGTTTTTAAAATTTTGAAAAATCAGGGGTTTACAGCTTTGGAGCCTTGGAGCGTTCCTTCCGGAGCTGAAGCGCATATACAAGACATAATGTTGGAACATTATCTATGTTTCTTTCCACAAATGTAGCCACTTGGCACGCATTTATTGTTTTGAGAGAGAGAGAGAGGGCTTGAGAGACTTGTAATCTTGGCCTAACACCGCTTGTAACACTTGTTCAATATTAATAAAGTGTTTATTTTACTTTTATACTAGTGTTATTTAATGCTTCCGCTATTGAAGAATCTGTGAACTTGTTACCAATCGCCTGTTCATTTCTTATTTCGCTGCATTCGGACTATCTGTGCGACTCTGTGGCTTAGTTATTTTATCGTCTGTTCGGATCAGGGCCTTACACGGGCGCAGCTTGTGCTCATGCGGCATCATGTCCATATGGGAAATATTGTCCCGCGGGAGTGCTGGCATGGTGATTCACGCCCAGTTGGGATGACCGATTACCTGCGGGAGATCGGAATATGACACCTATCACGTCCATATTACCTCTGATATGATTCATTTTAAATCTTTTACTCGCACCCCAAAGTGCGCAAAAGGGTAATAGATCCACCAAAATCCTCCAATGGGATGTCCTTAAAGTCCACATTAAAAACTGCCATATCCATATTACCTCTGGCAGGGCTTGTCTCAAATCTATTACTTGTACTAACGTGCGCAAAAAGTAATGGGTCCATAAAACCTATTACGTTCATATTACCTTTGATAGAGTTTGTTTCAAATCTATTATTCGTACCCCAAAGTACGCAAAAAGGATAATAGATCCACCAAAATCCCCCAGCGGAATATCCTTACAATCCACAAAACCTATCACGTCCATATTACCTCTGATATGGTTTATTTTAAATCTATTACTCACACCCCAAAGTACGCAAAAGGGTAATAGATCCACCAAAATCTTCCAGCGGGATGTCCTTAAAGTCCACAAAAAC
Organism: Iris macrosiphon; assembly: GCA_036927795.1. Lineage (NCBI taxonomy): Eukaryota > Viridiplantae > Streptophyta > Magnoliopsida > Asparagales > Iridaceae > Iris > Iris macrosiphon. Next base: position 193,488,341 of record JAYESA010000006.1, read on the forward strand.
TGCCACGTCCATATTACCTCTGGCAGGCTTGTCTCAAACCTATTACTTGCACTAACGTGCGCAAAAAATAATGGGTCCACAAAACCTATCACGTCCATATTATATCTGATAGGGTTTGTTTTGAATCTATTACTCGTACCCCAAAGTGCGCAAAAAAGGTTATAGATCCATCAAAATCCTCCAGCGGGATGTCCTTACAATCCACAAAATCTATCACGTCCATATTATCTCTGATAGGGTTTGTTTCGAATCTATTACTTGTACCCCAAAGTGCGCAAAAGGGTAATAGGTCCACCAAAATCTCCCAATGGGATATCCTTAAAAAGCTACGATATGGTACTACATTCATATTATCTCCAGTACAATACCCAAAAGTCCACAACATACAAAAATTTTAAAAAAGGAGAGACTTCATTAATTAATATTCAAGATCATTAGTACATATAATAGAAATCCATTACATTCAAGGGTTATCATTAGTATTCAAGGTCATGAGTACATGTGATGGAAACATGTTTTAAAGGATTTTCCCTGAAGTCTCGCTGATACAAAACTTTTTCATTAGAAGCACCCCTCTGTGCTGTTATCGCTACTGACACAAGTCGAGCCCACATCAAAACTCAATGCTTTCTGGCTCACTACTCCACAGTAAAAATCTCAGTATATAAAAAATCCACACTGATGGATAGCAAGGGCAGACTCTCTACGACTATGCGGGAAGACCGACGACAGGAATGACAATTAATCCAAATTCTGTCATCGACCACACAGTCTCCCGGCCGATAGGAAACCACATAAAAGGGAGAAAAGAAGCTGACGCGCTGTATGAACAAGGGCAGCTCAGCGTATGACGCGGGATGTTCATCCTTGTCTCCTGGATTCATTCTTGCCAAACTGACCATATCTACTGGAGAAATATCGCATAAGGTTGGTTTTTATCCCGAACAATGGGTGTTATGATATCCTTCCATGCCCCATCATAGTCAACACGAGCGAAGACAAAACCTGCATAGAGAAGATGCATCAGTCTCAGCGAAGATTATAAAAAGTTATAACCACCGCATACCGCTGCCAGGCCGCAGCCACGTGCAGTTAAGTCTGTACGGACGAGCAAGATAAGACCTCACCCATGTGGCCAAGACAATACATGCTCTTCGTGCATAAAATAGATGATCCCTTATCCATGTGGCCTCGCCAAAGCTCGGCACACATGTCAAACAGATCCTGCACGCATGTCATGAAGATGTGCTCACCTACACGACAGAGCTCTGTGAAGAGGTATGCACATGTCCAAGGGGATCCTTCATCTATAAGGCAGAAATTTACTAAGGGTCGGCTTACATTAAGGAGGACTCCCTACCCACACAGCAAATCTGTGTACCAGTGGCTCTATGACCTCAGCAGGCCAACACGAGAGACAGGGTACCCCCTTACCTCAGAGTAGAAGCCTTGCATCAGGGGGTCATTGATCAATCCTGCTCTTGACCGACTCCTCGGCGAGAGAGACAACAATATCCAGCATCTTCACTAAGGAGGAGGAACGAAAGACAAAATTCTCTCTCATCCCCAAGTCGCCTACTTAACGTGTGAAGAGACCGAGATGGTGAACGAAACAGTTATAACGATGAACCTGATGCCTCGAATTTTGCATGCCCCTTTATCTCCTTGGGAATTTTCTCCTAGAGTCCAGCGTCAGGAGATGGTGCAAAATCCGAACAAAATTCACCCAAGGGTCAAGGCAAAATCTGGCAGTTAATGAATAAGGGACAACCTGGCAGCGTTCGCCCATGCGGCTCAATGTCCATGCGGCTCGGACGTACCACATCCATGCTTCTTATTTAAAGTCTTTCAAACTTATCAGTTTGAAAACTTTGAAGGAGATCTTGTAGAAGCATGGCAATGACACATACATGCGCTCCACGTCCATGCGCCCAAATAAAACTCAACAGATGATGGACCGCATGGACACCATACGGACAAAAAAAGGGACACCCATGCGATCCAAACAAGAGTCCTGATAATTGGCCGCAGGTCGACCTGACACGATATCCTGACAGCAAAGATGGTGCCTGACACAGAATCCTGACAAAAAGGATTTTTTTGATTGCCTCGAAGGACGAGAATACGCTAAGAGACTGAAGTCCCAAGGATGGTGCAGAGCCACGTGGACAATATGACAAAAAGAACCCATGCGGCTCTGGCCAATGCGTTCCAGACTCCATACGGTCCCAGACTCTATGCGTCCCATGTGACTCTGGCCCATGAGTTTCAGACTCCATGCAGTCCATGCGTCTCTGGCGCCGTACGTTCCACACTCGTGCATCCCGCACATCTTTGTCCACATATGTCCCAGATTCTACCACGACCATGTCTTACTGTTACAACTGAGTGATCCTCTCCAACCAAATAGCAGCCATGTGTCAATTTGACTAAGTCGCGTCTGCACACTTGAAAACCATCCAGATACTCAGCAAACAATAAAATTCCAACAAATGTTCACGTGGCATCGGAGCCCGGATTTTTGTGCATAGCTGTAGCACCATTCCGTTGAGAAGGGACACATGGCCAACCCTGCCATCCATGCGGCCCAAAATCTATGCGGCCACAAATATAACTATAAATAGTAGGGTACCAGACCTGGACAAAGGGGCTGGCTGGCTAGCTGCGAATCAACGCTGAAGGGAGAGAGAAGAGCTTCTGCATTAGACCGTCCATGGAGTAAAGAGAGTTGCTACACTCCTAACCCTCTATTGTTACCCCCCAGAAAATAAATTTGTACTTAGATTCTCTCCTATGACTCTTCTTTGTACTCTCCTAGTTTGTTAATCAAATCTAGTTCTCACAGTTCTCGTTTTGATATTAAATGGCAAACAACATACTGCTTATGAACTGACTCAATATCCCTACAGCGAGAGCTATATCAGGCCTGGTGGTAATCACAGCTTGAATCATTCACCTGATGATGCTTGATTACACCAACTGTCTGATGCTTTCCCTTGGATTAGGTTTCATCGCCATGTTACACCTGAGAAATATCGTCCCTGATACCCAAAATATGTGATCAACTCTTCATTCATAACACTTGTTATTTAGCAAGCCCCCTGGCATTCAGATTATGTTATATCCTTAAAGATGATATCCGCAATCCCATGTCCTGAGTCTGGACAAAAGGACATATTTGTTCTAGTGATACTTATATATCCAAAGCTGGGATTAGCTAGTCGTTCACATAGATACAAAAAATGACTCATTTCTTATCAGCAAAATTTGTGTACACACACATGTCTGTCTCGCTGATCCTGCGACAACTTTAACTAGAAGACTTGTCAAACTTCTAGTGCCATATCATGGGATTTGCTTTAGGCCGCATTGAGATATCACTAACCCGCAAACTGTCTTCAAACCTGAATGACAATAATTCTATCTGTTGTTCGTGAATTTCTCATGACTGTCTTCCTTTATCTGATAAAAAATTGGCTTATGAATAGCAGCTACGACAATCATCATCCTGATATATGACACCCTCAACGAAGTGCCTAAGAACTCATTCCCCTGTTATCCGAGAAAACCCTTAGGCTACAAGCCTATTCTTGAACTAAACTATTATGGCTGCTTCTATTTTCTTCTACTGAAGATATATAAGCATCTGATAGATTTAGCTCCTTCAGGTAGATTAATCAACATCCAAGTATTGTTATTGGGTCAATCTCTTCATGGAATGCCTTCTCCCAGTAGACTGATTCCCTGGTCTTCATCACCAACTCATTGGTAAGTGGTACGACTTCTATATGATAGGTGATAGGATCATTTTTGGTCCTTCGACCTCCTGACTCTTCTACCTGACTGATCTTTAAGTTTTGGTTCAAATGTTCTCTTAAAAGATAACTCATTCCTGGACTACGTCTTCTTCTACAGAAGTGCCAACAATTCTGGCTGATACGGTCCTCCAAAAAATCTACAATTGAACGATCTTCATATGGATTTGACTTTGAACCAGAGTTACATCAGAAGTGACGAACGGTGCTAAGGACCCGACCGTAAGTGCAACATTCTCCCACAGACAATCTGAAAGACCCTTTGTACAATAATATAGAAATTATCATTACTGTCAACTGTTGGTCCTTCCTATTTGCACCTTCAAAGGACTGGAAAAGTACGAAGATGTTGTTCCATAGTCAATTCCATGTTCTAATATGAATGATGTGAATCCAAAGAACGATGCATGTTCCATAGTCAATTCCATGTTCCAAGCTGAACGATGCGAATCCAAAGAATAATGCTCTTCGTATAGAAAACTTCTGAGTCTATTGAGTTGTAGACCGATATAATGCTCAGCTCCAAACTTGAAGTCCCTGAGATTCTCGAACGCTTTATCCTTTGATTATGAGAAGATACGCGAACGCGTTTCTCGAGAAATTGACAAAGAAAAAAGTGATAAACTTTACCCCGGCCCTTTGTAGAGAATAGAAGTCACATACATCTGAGCGCACCAGCTCCATAGGATATGTACTTGTAGTCATTCGTCTAAATGGCTTCCTGACTACGTATGTCTGAACATAGCCATCACGAGTCTCCACCTCCTTACCCCCACATCTTAGAGATATCCATGAACTAGACATCTTTGTTGGAAAAGATATGTCTTAGTCAGATGCGACACAACTCAATAAGAGCAATCTCTTCCTTAAGCCGGAAGACCAGAATCATAATCCTGATCCCTAGATCTTCTGCTTGACACTTGTTCGCCATAGAGACCTTCTTCTTAGTTAGTGGTCTTTCTTGGTGAACTTCTCTTTCACAGAGTATGTATGGTCGAATGCACCGGTGTCTACCCACCAGTCAGTAACCACGCTTGATAACTCAACATGCAATCATAGCAACCAAGTTAAGTAATCAAAGGAACCAAGTTTTAGTTATACCTTCCTATATTGGTTCAAATTGGTTTTGCTTTCAAGCTCCAATTCCAGCCATGCGTCAAGTCATGCCATGCGCATGACACAATGCGGCTTGACACAATGCGTCAAGCCTCCATGCGTTTAGCATGCATCCATGACATAATGCGGCTAGCTCTGTCATGCGGCAAGACCTTCAAAGCGCCAAGAGTCTGCCATCTGCTAAGTGTCCTTTATGTGGCAGGAGTCTTCATGCGGCAAGAGACTTCATACATCAAGCGACTTCTATGCGGCCAAGTCTTAGCAACCGCCAAGAACTGTCATGCGCTATATCTCGTTATACGCATACTCTGCAATCCTTGGTCAACTTGTAATCTTTCTTCCAACAGAAATGTGCGTCCTTCAAACGTTAACTCCTCCATTATGGGAAATTATAGTTTCTGACAACTCACGTTCAACATTTGACAAAGGACTCATTCTCTCATCCAAATGTTCAAAGTGTATCCCGTCAATCTTCTCAAGTTTATAAAAACTTGTTGCCGAAAAGATTTGATCGAATGTTCTACATCTTTCTTTGGATCTTGCTTTGAGATTGTTAGTCCTTAGACGGATCAAAGATGGTAGAACGCGGGTCATAGCAGAGCTGCTAGCGAGACCCGAATTTCTGCTCTCTACTGAAATCCAAGTTGTCGTCGAGATCAGAGATTCACACAAGAGTTCCTCATCTAATATTTCTCGATTCCAACGAAGCACGAACCAAAGCATGTTACAAACTGGATCCGAATAAATTAAAGATTAGAACCAGCAACTAGAAAAATGTTCTATTTACGTTCGCAGATGCTACAATGATAAAGAACGAAGCAAAAAAAAGCTGAAGAGAAGCTCCTTGCTAGTTTGACTACCGTTGCTCAAAGCAAGATATGCCGTACAGACGATATGCCCCCAGGAACCATCAAGTCCACAAAAGAACTTCTGTAACGCTCAAAGTCACCTTCGAAAATACTCGGAAATACCATGTTAGAGAGAGACACTCTGGGCCACATATGATCTGGTGTTCTCGATTTTTCATCTGTATTCTCTCTCCTTAAATGAAAGAGGAGGTCCTCTATATAAATAGAAGAAAATGGCACATATGCGGCCTGAGGAAACTACAGGCCGCATAAGAGCTGACCGACCAGATCCCCCAAATTCGAGTGTCAGAGTCGTCGGCGTCGCAAATCAAGTTGCACTACATGAGACAGACAACGCCGTCAAACGGCGAAAGCAGCTGCTCGCACCGCCTGACACGCTGTACTGCATGAGGAAGACAACACTGCCAAACGCCGAAAGTAGGCCATGTCCCCTCCACGCCAGACTCTTCACATGATGCATGGGCACCGAGCCGCATGCGCTCCTGTCCGGATGGGCACCGAGCAGCATGTGCACCTAGCCGCATGGCAACCGGCCGCATGGGCACCGAGTCGTATACCCACCGAGCCGCATGCACACCGAACTGCATGTGCACCTGGCCGCATGCTCTCTTGGCCGTATGGGCACCTAATCGCATGGCCCCTGGCCGCATGGGCACCTGACCGCATATGCTCCAGGCCACATGCGCTCCAAGCCGCATGGCTCCACGAAGTATGCGTTCGAGTAAGCAACCGTGTATGTAACTCGCGCATACAAGGAGCGCACGAGCGCGCATTCGACGATGTTGACGTACTTAGTGCAAAGTTCACCAATAAAGTACCACTTTGCGCCCTTAAGCACGAGCCCGAGTCCGAGTCGCTAAGCCCCTGCGGGACTTAGCTCCTAAGAAAACTTTCCAAAGGTGGTGACAAAACAAATATTGTCATAATGAAATTCACACTTAAATCCTCTAGGAAAAGTTAACCCACATGGGCCTCCATCCCATGTGCATATACCAATACTAAGCATAGCTATATATTGAGATATACAAATTGGTGGTTTTCCAATGTGGGACTAGAACTCCCAAAGCCAAGTGGAAAACACCAACATATAGAAATTCTCCATCATGGCAATTATTATTGGACCCCATCATTAAATATATCCTTTCATTTTCTGCCACGTATGAAAGAAATCAAGAACCATTGGAGTGTATTTTTTTTATTTGTACAATTTCTATGAAGAAACTCTACCAAGTAGGATAGAAGAAATATACTAAAAGCACAATGCCAAGTAGAATAGAAACTCAATTTTAAAAACCCCCTTGAAGATGGTCTTACAACCAATTTCAGCCCGAAGGTCTATATAAATTCCAGCACGAAGGTTTCATCTCAGTCTGAAGGCTCCATCCCAGCCCGAAGGTCACACAGAGCCGACCCTGGACCAGGGCATACAGGACGACTGTCTAGGGCCTCACGGACCAGAAGGGCCAAAAAAATATGTTTAAACATATATATATATATATATATATATATATATATATATATATACTAATAATTTTGTATCTAAAATTGAACTAGTATCTATCATGGGCCTCCTTTAACACAAAATAATTATAGTGTAGTGGTGATTATGTTAGACCTGCACTTTAGAGGTCCTAGATTCAAGTCTTGGTGGAGTTTTTTTTTAAATTTACTTTTTTCATTTTTTTATTTACAATATAAATGGGGTCCCATTTTGAAAGTTCGTCTAGGGTTCCCATGAACTCAGGATTGACCCTGAGTCCACATCCCGTCCCGAAGGCCTCCCACCGCACCTGCACCCGTACCTGCACCGCATTCGCGCACCACCCAGACCGCACTACACCGCTCCCGTCTCCAACGGGCCGCACCTGCACCACCACCTCCACACTTAATTTTCCCTAAAGAAAATTAAAGTGTGCAACCCCCCCCCCCCCCCCCCACCCACACCACCACCAGACTAAGAGCTCATATATATATGGAGTGAGCTTTCAGTTTATTCGGTTTCAACCTAACGAAAATAGTCAAAATCGAATAAATTGAAATTCTAAAAATCTAACACCGAAATCGAAATCGAACCGAACCACAGTTCAATTTATTCAGTTTGTTTGAATGAACTTTTTTTTATTGTTTAATGGGTTGGGTCCAGACTTGAGATAGTGGTTAAATTATAATTTTTTGTTATATAAATATGTTTGTTGTAATTTTAAGTTTGGTCCAAAGTTGAATTAGTTGTTAAATTATTAAATTTTAATATTTTTAAAATATAAAAATATACATATTTTTAATCATAAAATATAAATAAAGCTAATAATACTTTATAATTACATAATTCTTATTCGATTTTAAATTTTGGATCGAAACCGAAATAAATTTAATATTTTTTTTTCTTCAAATCAAACTGAATCACTTAATTGATTTAATTTGATAGGATTCTCGGTCCACAACCGAATAATGATCGGTTTCATATTTGTGACCGATGCACAAATTTTCAAACTATGGAGAAAGACTTAACCTAAGCTCGCTCTGTCATGCTCTAGTCATGGCAGGACGGGAGCCCTTGTTTTTCGCTGTTTTTCTATTTGGGAAGCCAAGACGGTCTGTAGTTTAAAATTTTCCAAAGGCTAACGGCTAGTTTATGAATGTCCCCTCGGGGCCTATGCCAGAGTGGGTCCCACTTTTGACGTTTGTGCTGTGCTGTGCTGTGCTGTGCTGTGCATAGACCGGTTAGAAACTTACAATATAATTATGACATAGGGAGGATATTTTCTATTTCTATTATAATAATATTATTTGTATTTTCAAAATATTTTTTTAATTATTTTTTTATATGACAAATTACATAACAAATTATAAATTATAAAATAAAATTAAAATTAAAATTAATATAGAAATTAACATTAATATTAATATTAAAAAAATTGGGTGATTAATTTTTTTAGTTAAAATTTTTCATGTCAGCTATCACATAATGTTATTTAGCATATTACATCCGCCATCATATAAGAAAGAATAGTTTGAAAGAATATTTTGGAGGTACTAATAGCATTACTTTTTTTATTAAGGTCTTTAAATTTTAGAAGCTTTACAATCAATAAATTAGATGCATTTGAGGTCTTTGAATTTTAGAAACTTTACAATCAAGGAATTAGGTACATTTAATCTAACGGTGTTTCAAAAATTTGTAACTCATGAGTCTTTTTTAGGAATTTTGTTTAAATAATTAAAAAGGATCCATGGCTCCCACACCTCTCATACGATTTAATTCCGAAATCTTCATTTATCAAGAAAGATTATATCTCTCCTCACCGACCATAAAAACCAATTGAGTTGGTTCAAACTTCTTCAAGTTGGAAGGTGTGGAGAGGGAGACCCAATTAATGCCAGCCACGCCTGCAGCCCAAAAAGAACCACGCTCTGCACTTTTACAATGGAAAGTTTGTTTCATAAGGAACCCACAAATATGGGATCCAAAGTTAGACCGGTGCAGTGTTTTGGAGACCGGTTCGATACCGACCGGCTGGTCATCAGGTTCGCTCTACCGGTCCAATCTTGAAGGGCTGTCGCTAGGCTAGCTAGGATCAATCTATTCTACTATATAATGTCAAAATTAGGCTTCACCGTGAAAAATTTTCATTCCAAAAATACCCTTCAACATATTTAGTAATTAAAAAGAATACCTACAATAAATTTTACTGACAACCATTTAAGAGTTACAATAATGACAACCATTTACGGAAATCAAAGGGTTCATGCTACTTGCTAAGTCTTTTAAATTGTTACCAAAGAATTCGAATGGTTGAACCATTAACCTATATAATTAAAAGCAGTAGAAATAAATTAACTCATCAACATCATTCACTCCAATATACGTGCAAAGCACGTGCATATATACTAGTTCATTGTAAGAAAAAAAAAAACCCTACATAAATAGAGAAGGTCGACTTCAAATGACCGATTTGAACCGGTACGAGGTCCGTTTTGGTATAACACTCGGGTTCATCAAACCGCTTAGGGATATGAGCACTCTGTTTATTCGGTTTACCGAATCGAAATAGTCAAAACCGAATAAACCAAATTTCTAAAAATTCAAACAAAAATTGAACCAAAATTATATCTGTTTTTTTTTTAAATACCCGACGTAACGTTCGGGACTTTTGTGCATGTTGCATTGCAAATTTTTTAGACCATCTGTCCCCCAACTCACACCATTTATAAATAGAAGGAATAATACGTCCATGTGGTTCGATCCACCGATATTTTGCCATCCAACCAAGATTTTATATCTTTATTCGGTAACCACAATTTATAGATGGAAGAAATAATACAGATTTTAGTACGCCGGATCCAAAGTTGGACTTTTAGTTAAATTATATATATAAAAAAAAACAGATTTATACATACATTTATTGTAAAGTTGGACCCAAAGTTTGACTTGTTTAATATCGTACAATTCACTACTCTTAACTTTTGAATCTTTTTAAGTTATACCTTTCGTCAGTCATAGGTTAAAATTTTTATTTCAACAAAAATAAATAATAATTTTTTGACCAAATTATCTCCCGTCCTCCTTTCTGAAGGTATTTAAAGTGATCACTATTAGGTTATTAAGTTGTACGATTATAATTGAAATATTAAGTTGTCTAATATTAAAATTTATAGTATTAGGTTAAAAAACTTGAATAATTGAAGGTATCAAGTTAAAATTTAGCATTCTATTATTTTTAAAATCGAACCCGAACCAACTTCTTCTTTTTTGGTTATCCATTCTCGAACCAAAACCGAATAAAGCGAGCCCCTATTCCAAGTTCTAACAAGTAACTATCCAAGTTCTAGTATGACTTGTAACGGAGTTACTCGGTCGTCATGGTGACGAAAATGAGTGGCAAATAAGGATCCCAAGAGCATGGGTTCAAAATAGGTCCACCAACAAAGTCATGTTCGAGTACACCTCCTTTACTCCCTCCTCAATAGCCCTAATGGAGTTAGGTACCGAGCACATCTATTCTTTCTTCTTCTTTCTTATTTTGTGCATAAAAGTTCTTTTTAAAGTTTTAACATCTCACATGGGAAGATATTATTGCACCTTCTCTTCTATGGAAAGATTGTTCAATCCAATGGCTCCTCACTTCATAGGGTTGGATATGTATATATATATATCCTTTGATGACATTCTTTTGACATAGGGGATGATATCAATTGTAGATGCCCTACTCTTGAGTGGACTTGCACTCCCCCACTAGCAAAAACTAGTGAAAGGAGACATTAGTGCTTTGCATACTCTTAAAGTGGTTGCCTAAACATATTGATTACTTGTGTCCTACCAATAGAATTAAACCACCTTCGCCATCTTGATTTCCTCCTCCTTGAACATGCCAAACATCTTATTTTGATATCAACATCAAGATATCAAAGCTTTCATAGAAGTAGTGTAGCTTAAGTGTGATGCTTACCCAAAACCAAAAGCGATGGACAATAATCTAGTGACACATATGTGAAACTTCACAAGAATGCAATCATGTCATTAAAGAGTTCAAAGAAATACAAATTCATCATCAACTCACTATGCTTGAGCCTTTCCCGCCACTTGTATCCATCTTTATTCTCCTTCAACTATATAAATATGTATGGTAAATAAAGTTAATGCTAACTTTCCTTAAAGATAATTAAAGAAGTTTTTCAGTGTAAACATTAGTTATTATCTGTAAAAGTAAATGATTAATATTTATTTAAATGCTTGGTTGAGTTAGATTTGCGGGAACTAGTCCTTAGAGTACGTTTAGTCCCACTATTTCACTTTGAAACAAAATTTTAAATGTGTATTTCACTACAATAAAGCATGTCAAACCGAGAGGGGACTGGGAGACCGTCACATTAGCCTTTGGGCTGACACGTGGTCCCCCCCCCCCCCCTCCCCTCCTCGGTTCATAGATTTTAATATTTGAGATATCATTTATTGACTTGTATACACGAGATGTGTTAGTTTAAGTGTTTATTATGGTGGACAATGTCCAAATTCCACAACGATAAATTAATTTTGTTACCATTTATTGGAGAATAAATTTGGATCTAGTAGTTTAGTAATTAGAAGAGAGAATTTTTTTTTTTTTTGGTGGTAAATTTGGATAAATTAATCTATATTTATAAAAAAAAATTGGGATCCAAATGACACAAAAAAAAACAAAAAAAACGAAATATAGTTGTTATAGGAATATTTTGGTTAATTTTAACAAAATGATCAAAATACTGCTTACTGAAATTCATAAATGACTAATGTAAGTATTTTGGTAAAAATATTTTCCAAAAGACCAATTTTTTTTATATTACGGTTGTTGGGGGTATTTGACCAAATTGCTCTCTAAAGGCTAAATAACGGATATATGGAGGTAAAATGGTAAACAAAAACAACGGTTATATGATGGGATCCGCAGGAGCGGGGTAAATCGGGCAGATCCGCAGGAGCGGGGTAAACCGGGTCTGGGTCCGACCTGGACTGGTTCGCTGATACGATCGTTGATATCTACTAACCAAGACGCTAACCGGGACAATCCAGACCAGACCTAAAGGAGGAAAGCTCACCTAACCTGCTTGCATGACCGAACCGGCCTGAGCCAGACCTTTGATCTGGGGTGAGCAAATGCAGCCTGAACCGTATTTTTATTGGACTAGGCTGATCTTAGACTTTGATTGGGCCTGGTCCGGCCCAGTCCGAAATTGATCCGGCCAGTCCTCGACTGGATTTGGAACCATCCGACCCATTTTACATTTCTAATTTTACGGTAGCGTGTAACATATATATTTAGTGGAAGCACCTACCCTACTTCAAATCAGTACTTTCCTTGTTTTTATTATTCATTATACTCTGCAATTGGGATTACAAGATTAAGGTGTACTCATTCATAAAAATCAACAACAAATATTGAATTTTTTTTCCTAATATATATATATATATATATATATATATATATATATATATATATATATATATATTAAAAGTTTTTAATTTCTTATGTCAATTTTATCCATATTGGATCCCAATTCAAATTTCAATTTGTTGAATGGGGCTATTTAAGAGTTCATGGCAGTAGTCCTAAAAATACCAACGCAAAGAGCTAAGTTGTTTGCACTAGCCCATGAATATATGAAACTTGCTCTGTTGGATATATTGTGGTTGACACTTCAAGTACTTCACTAGGGCAATCTTCTTATGTAATTTAAGATTCTCTGTATATACAAATAATTTGCATTTTATTTTTTTGATATATACTTTCCACCGGATTAGAAATTAAGTTTCGAAGAAAAAATTCGAACTATGTCCATCCCGACGAGAGCCCCTAATTGTAACCAACAGGTTACGACCCCCACGCACTTTGTGTCGGAGATCCAATATACACGCAATTGAGTTATGCAAATTAAAACAAAACAAAGTACTTCTAATATCTGTTAATTTTCTTTTAGACCTTATTTGGCAACTTTCCAAATGAAAACATCGATCTTAATATATGATTGGTATGCGAACTTACAGTATCGACAAATTTTTTATTTCCCACGAATTAAATTTTCAGAAAAAAAATTACATTTTCATGTTTAGTGAATATATAAATATTTTTCAAAAAAGAAAAAAAAGATAACAAAAAAAAAATTCTTCAAAAAATGAAAAAGATGTAAAAATTGAAAAATACCAAAAAACAAAAATCTCTCTTAAAAAAAAAAAGATAAAAAAGAGAGGAAACAATCTTAAAGAAATGAAAAAAGACAAATAACCAAAAGAAATTCTTATAAATGAAAAAATAACAAAAAAAATGGTAAATAACAAAAAATAAATTTTCTTTAAAAAAAAATACAAAAAACATTCTAAAAAAACTAAAAATAAAAAATTCTACATTTTGTGTGTGTTCGTAAAGGTTTTGGTGGAATATGATTCCGATATATTCATCTTTTCAACGAGAAAAACTTTGATACAACTAGGGGTATCAAGTTTTGATACTCCGGTGTATGACATGTGTACATTTGCACACTTTCCGAAGAGAGGGGTGTGCCCACATGCCATACACCCGAGTATCAAAACTCCCGACTGTATTAAAGTTTTTTCCCTTTTCAACTTTGTTGTTCTTGCCAAACAAAGATGTTAAATACTAATCCCTCTATCTATGTTTCAAGGTTCTAAGGCTTAAATACTTTGCAAATGATGATTTTCTCTCAATAAGGCTGAGCAACAATCTCTCTCTCTCTCTCTCTCTCTCTCTCTCTCTCTGAGTATATTAAAGGGAAAGGAACTTTTTAAAAGAGGACTTCGATTGAGAGTTGGTGTGACGAGTCTATTTGTATTTGGGATCCCTAACCAATGGTGATTCAAATATATTCCTACTTTTATTCAACGGCCGAAATTGGAATTTGTTAGGATCTTGATGTTGTTAAAGTTCAATATGTTCTTATATTAGGAGTTTATGTATCTCATAATTTTATCCAATATACCCTTAATATCCTTGATGTTATTTGGTTAGATTCATTGGAACAACTTCTACTGCTGATGTTGATTAGTATTTTTTTAATAAATCCTTACTTCTATATCAGTATTAATTCTCAGTATTTTGTAATGTGTAGTAGGGGTGAGCATTATTCGGTTTTGGATCAAAAATTGAACCGAACCGCATAAGAGATTCGATTCGGTTTAAAACAGAATCGGTTCGGTTTCGATTTTAAAAAATTATATATATATATATATATATATATATATATATATATATATAACAAAGAAAAAGCGCAAATAAACCAAAAAATTGAATAAACCGAAAACTCGGTTCGGTTTGGTTTGGTTATGGACCATTTCGGTTCGATTTCGATTTTGCTTATTCGGTTTTTGATCCAATTTGATTTTAGGTTATTTGATTCTTCTATTCTGTCACTAAATAGTTGTTTTTCGTTGCTAAACAGAAATAGCTATGGAATAGCGACAAAACGTTCGTCACTACATCAAATGTCTCGTTAATCTGCCGCTGAAGCGACATAATAAAACATCGGTATCCCAATGGATGAAGGAGAGAGACAAACATCAGAATATTAAGGAACATATTGAACAATACTATTAGCTACAGAACTACAATTCCTAGGAACACATTGAACTTCAAAAACCATGAATCTGCTAGCAATCCTCCTAAACTTCTGGCAAACACCACCAAAATAAGAATGAGTTGCTTTTCGGCTGAGAGATTTCTCTAACTATAATAGCGGCATTCATTCCGAGAATAATGAAACAAAAAACAGCATCAAAAACTATTATTAGCCCCTCACAAACTTTTTCGGGAGCAATGTAACAAGCATTAAAAATAAGTAAGGACTGCTATGTATTCATAAAATTAGAAGAGCATACAAGGAGCAGGAAGAGTTGGTAGTGTCAATGATAACCGATAATCATACCCAAAACCTAAAACCCCACTTACATATAAAAAAATTTAGAAAGTTTTTTCTACAAAAAAAAAAAATGTATACATAATAGAAATAGGGAGAAAGAAATTACATTAGAGATGACGTTACATTCCACTTTATGTTCCATGGGATTTTTTTTTTCCCAATCTTCTGACTCCATCCATAGAAATAGAAAAAATAGAATCCCCCATTGAAGATGGCCTTGTTAGTTCCGAAGTCAGATCAAAGAAGAAGAAGTAGCCATAAAGTAGAGACTCACACAAGAGTTCGTCTCTACTAACTTCAGAAGAGAAGTTGGTGCACTGAGATTCACACAAGAGCTTCTCTACAGTGACACACAACCCCACTGAAGCACTGAACCAGGAACATGTTACAAACTGACAAACCAAAGAAAATGCAAATATAACAAGAATTAGAAAATTGTTCTTCTTTTTACGTTCGTAAACGCTGCACAGAGAAGAACGAAAACAAGAACAGAAATACAAAGAAGGGACCTGCTGGGGTGATTAAAACCACCAGAGCTCAAGGTAAGATTCGCGTTGTACACGATCTGCCCCCAGGATCCAGCAAGTCCACATGAGAACTTCTGAAACGCTCTTGGTCACCTTTGAATCGCTCGGAAGACTCTTTTAGAAGGATGCTAACTGCTGCCGCAGGTCCTGATGGTGCTCTCGATTTTCCTTTCTCTCAATTTTTTCCAACTGCCCAAAATGAAAGAGGAGAGCCTCTATTTAAAGAGGATTTTAGCTCACATGCGGCCTGAGAAAAAAAGGAGGCCGCCTGTGCCGATGTACTACACAGAGCAGACAGCACCGTCAGGTGCCGAAAGCTTCAGCCGCGTGGCACAGAGAGCCATGAGATGCCAGCATGCTGTACTGCACAGAACAGACAGCGCAGCCAGGCGCCGAAAGCTATAGCCGCGTGGCACAAAGAACCACGTGTCTCCTGCGTCGCACCGAGCCGCTAACAGCAGTCCCAGTCCCCTCCACACTCGACTCGTTCAAGCTAATTTGCTGGCCGCATAGCACCTGGCCGCATAGCTCCAGGCTGCAAGGTCCCTGGCTGCATGGGCACCGGACAGCATGGGCTCCTGGCCGTATAGCTCCATGAAGCATGCGTTCGAGCAAGCAATCGTGTATGGAGCTCGCGCATAAAAGAAGCGCACGAGCGTCATGCAACGCTGCTGACGTGTTAAGTGTAAAGTGCGCCAACAAAGTGCCACTTTGCGCACTTGAGCCCGAGTCCGAGTCGCTAAGCCCCTTTGGGGCTTAACTCCTAAGGGAAACTTTCCAAAGGTGGTAACAAAATAAAGATTGTCATAATAGAGTTCACACTTAATCCCTCTTGGAAAGTCAACCCACATGGGCCACCACCCCATGTGCATATACCAATACTAAGCAAAGCAATATATTAAGATATACACATTGGTGGCTTTCCAATGTGGGACTAAAACTCCCAAAGCAAAGTAAAAAAATACCGACAATCCCCCACATATATCACAATATATGGTCGAGCATTCACCACAGTGACTACCCATCATGCATTATGATATATGTCGCCCATGACTTGAATCTTTCCACATCGGTCAAACAACAGTACGATACAAGAATAGACTAAGTCTTGTATTCTGAACTACAACTACTATTCTTCCCACTCGCACAATGACATCAGTTGTGTCATCGGTCGCACATTAAAGGCCATGTGCTGACCTGGTATCGGTGTATATTTCTTGGGTGTCTACAAGTTTACCCTCAAGAGACGACATATATCTCTATCCATACACTTAGGTGAGTTCATTTAAGAGAGTTTAACTTTTTTCAGCATGAAGCCTTGTGCTTCTGTGTGGTGCTACGCCGCTGTGACATGGCTCACAGCTGAGGTTAACTACCTCGTGTGGTGTCACTCACTGTAGCATGAGGTCACCAGCCTCTTAGTAGTGTTGTACTATATCCCACCATGAAGCCTTGCACTCACGTGCGGTGCTACGCCGCTGTGACATGGCTCGCAGCCGAGGTTGACTACCTCATGTGGTGTCATCCACTGTAGCATGAGGTCACCGTCCTCTTAGTATTATTGTGCTACAACTCTCCATATTTTCAGCATTAGGCTACATGCCTATTTGCAGTGCTACTGCCGCTGTGACATGGCTTGCTGCCAAGGCTTTACATCTTTTACCTCTGTGAGCACCCTGATTTTTTTATAGGGTTAGTTCGATAATTAATAAAAAAATTTATTTTAATATTTATTCGATAATTTAATTAAACTTTGGAAACCAACCCTCATGGTTTTAAGATCTTGAGTGCAACACTAGCATTTCTCTTCCAACCAACCTAGCATGCTCGACTTAGACGAGTCAAATTAAGTTCCTGTCATGGCTGTCCCTCACAAATTCGTAATCCCATGTCTTATTTTGGTTTCACAACTTTTGTGACACAATTACGAGAAAATAATAATTTAATTAATCCATTAACCCTAACCCAAACCCATTAAACCTAAAACTACTCCCAGACCCTCTCTCCATCTCTATACATGAACACAACCAAAACCCTAACCCACGCTTACACCACCTCCACCATCACCCATACCTACACCACCTTCACCACCTGCCGGAGCCGCCGATCGCCGACCGCCTCAGCGCCGCAAAAGCGTAGGAGCGCCACCGCAGCAGCCGCGCGGCCGGTAGCAGCAGTAGCACCTTGCGGCTCCCCCTTCGCACGAAGGTTCCGCCCTTCTTGTTCGTCCGTTTTGTGCCACGTCTTCGCTAGTATGTTCACAATCTAATCCTCTAGGATTTTCTTCAAGTGTAACGAATTTAGGCACCCGGGTTTGATCGAAAAATTGACAGAAAGTTGGCCGAAAAACTGTTCAAAAATAGTTCAAAATTCAGTCCAAGTACCCCTGTTCATGTCCAATTTTCTACCATCTCGTTAATTATTTTTAAAATATAATTAAAAGGACTTCTTCACAATACAACCAATATTTTTACTGTTCTTTTATTTTTTTTATTAGTTTTCTTTAATGGTGAAATTATTCTGGTTCCAAAACGACAAAAAACTTATTTTTTAAAATACCCCAAAATCTCGCGATACGGGGTACGTTCTGCCAAACGAGACCATGTTGTCATGTGTGGATTGCATTAAATGGTGCATAACGTCAACACAGGCGTATGAGCTTTCGTGGAACTTGATTTGGATGTGCGTGCACACCGAAATTAATGCATATCCGTCGAAAAGTACCGTATCAACATGTTCCGACACTCGCCATAACTTTGTGTGTACTCATCGATTGGCAACGAAACTTATTCCATTGGATTCGCAGCATTATGGTGGTCATGTGACTCATGTTTGGTTCGATTCTGAGATCGTGATCGGCTAATCAAAATCCAGTTTTGGATATTCCGTTGGGTTCGTGCCATCATTCTGGACTCGTAGACACTAAGTTGGACAAATTTGGAGAACTTTATCTTTGGTACATTTTTTGGTACGAAGTGGGCCATATGTGGACCCCACTTTGACCAAAAACTATCAATTTTGTCCCTGTATCCAAATTGGACTTATGTGTAGTCAATCCTAGCTATATTTTAACTATTCTAAAAACAATGGTGATGTTTGTTTCAGCATCCGGAGGTGTACGTGCAGATTCCACTTTTCCAGGAGAAGTTGAAGGAGTTCAGAACCCAAGCAAGTGTACCTTGTCAAACCTGCAGAGATCCTGTTATATTATCTGGTTGTATATTTTTTTGTTTATATATATTCTTGTGATGTGCCTGTTCAACCTAGGACCGTGAGACGTTGCTTAGCGTCCGAACAAGATTCAGGTGTCGACACTGTACGCGAAGTCATGCAACGTCACCTAGACGTTAATTTTATGATCATATTTTACGTGCTTGCTTTACCAAGTACGCCATACCGTAGGACACTTGACACTATTTCATGTGACATAATCTTTTCTGAGTTATTCATGGTAATTCTTTATAGGCTTATAGCATTCGTGAAATGAGACTTGCATATTACATGGATATTATTATGATTCGTTGTACTAGCTAGAGGTCATGATCTTGTGTGCTATGGACATGGGACATCATGGACATGAGACATGAGATTACATTGGGTAGGGAGAGACACACATGCTACAGGCTGATAATTTATATATATACTACTGGAGGTGCCTTAGACTCTGTCTTAGATCTTTGGCACATATACTGAAGTCATGTACTACTTGCTACTATGGGCTCCCCGGTACAGATCCTATAGTGGTCTCAGCCTGAGTACTAGTGATGCTCTCGTTTGTATTTTACTTAGCTGATTACATAGGTTGCCCTGAGGATATGTTTATATTTACTTATTGTATTTTATTTGGCTTGAGTGTTCATTGTACCTTGCTATGTCCCTTGAGGACCTGGATCCGGATTATGTCCCTAGGTGTAGACGAAGAGAGCTATCCCAAATTTTATGGGGCAAGTGCTACTATTAGAGACGTACAGGTTGCAGAGGAGGAGGTTATTCCGGAGAACTTCTCTTGAGTTCACAGTATTCTCACCATTCATTATTTATGCTTAGTGTTCTTAGATATTTGATCTTTTAGTGAATTCTGGATATTGTACTTGGATTTATTTTTCTTTCCATTTTGATGACGGGTTGTTCCCCGTAATATTATTTATATTGCTTTGGCTGGACAGATCATTTTATATTATTGTGACTGAACTTGTCTCTTTATGATTTTGTTTCTTATTGTGGATGAGATTAGATATATATAGACTGTGATAGATATTTCTAGACTATTTTATATGTATTACAGCTTAAGTGTACTCTAACGGGTCCATTAAATTGGGTTTGCCCATTGGAGTTGTGCTGCTGGCCATTGCCACATGGCTAGTCCGTTGGTATTTTGGGACTAGGGTGTAACAACCTTACCATGGTATCACACCATTATAGCATAGGATACAAGTCCCTTGTAGTACTGAACTACATGTGCTTCCTGCGGCGCACGCCGAACATTCACTCTGTCCGAGAACTCATTAAGGCGTCGAAGTCAACCTTACAAAGGAATTATTCTTTAGAACAAAATAGTATACTACAGTAGTTTCGGGTACATATCCAACATTGTCCATAAGGACTACCTACTGTACCTGATATTTTTTGGTCAATGGTCCCTCCTTTGAACCAAAAGCTAGATGCCTAGTAGATTTCTCTTTGAACTAATAGCATAAAACTTAATGGTAGGATTACAAAGATACAATATCAGAGGTCCTTCAAGCCCATTTTACTTATTATGTCTTCGACTAGCTGGCTCCTGAGACCTTTAGTGAACGGATATACCAGGTTCTCCTGACTCCGAACATCCTCCACTGCAATGATACCAGTCTTGATAAGATTGTTCAGTGTTCAGTGTTGAAGTTGCACAATCCTCTTCTTACCATTAAAGAGATTGTTATATGCTACAGCTGTCTAGTTGTCACAGTATATCGGTATAGCCATAATCTATGTACCAACCAATGGAAGATCATGCATGAGCTCCCGAAGCCATTCTATCTCATATGTTGCAGCTGCAAGTGCATAGAACTCAGACTCTATTGATGAGCGTGAGAGCATAGTCTGCTTCTTCGACTTCCACGATGTAGCAGCTCCACCTATTAAGAAGACATATCCTCCTGTGGATCTCTCGCTTTCTTTTTCTGAGCACCAGCTAGAATCACTAAAACCTTCTACCACTGCTGGATCTCCGCTATAGTAAAGTACAAAACTTTGAGTCTTCTTGAGGTATCTCATCACCCTCTTCACAGCTTTTCAATGTTCAACACCTGGGTTACTCGTGAATCTACTTAGCGTCCCCACGACAAAAGCAATGTCAGGCCTAGTGGCATTTGTAGTATATATCAAGCTCCCGATGATGCTAGAATACTCAAACTATCTGACGCTTTTTTCTGGGTTAGGCTTCAATTTTTTGTCATACCTATATGGAGTATCGATCCCTGGAAGATCCTGATATCCATAGCGTGTGAGCATCTTCTCCACGTAGTGATCTTGTGATAGAGCAAGCCTAGCTTCCGTCTGGATTATCATAATCCCAAGGATGACATATGCATTTTCCATATCCTTCATACTTAATTTATACAAGAGAAACATCTTTGTTCTAGTGACACATTCTTCATCCGTGCCTAGGATTAGCATGTCATCCACATAGAGACAAACGATGACACCTCTATCTCTAACGAACTTCGTGTACACATATTTATCAGTTTTGCTGATCTTGTAACCATTTAATCTGATAACATTGTTAAACTTCTCGTACCATAATTTGGTAGCTTGCTTCAGACCATACAGAGATTTTACCAGCTTGCATACTTTGTCTTCAAGACCTTTGACGATAAACCCTTCTGGCTGCTGCATGTAAATCTTCTCGGTCATTTCACCATTCAGAAATGTTGTCTTAACGTCCATCTGATGAATCACTATTCTGTGAATATCATCTAGAGCAATCAGCATCCTGATAGTAGTCATCCATGCAACGAGAGCATAGGTGTCGAAGTAGTCAATCCCCTGTATCTGAGAAAACCCCTTGGCCACTAGCCTGGCCTTGAACTTGTCAACAGTTCTGTCTGCTTTCATCTTTTTCTTAAAGATCTACTTGAATCCGATGGGTTTATCTCCTTCAGGCAGATCGACTAACTTTCAAGTATATTAGAAGTCATCGAGTCAAACTCGTCATGGATAGCCTCTTTCCAGAAAATAGCACCTCTGGTCTTTATTGCCTCATCATAGATAAGCGGATCAGCTTTCACACGATAGGTAACAAAGTTTTCTCTGAAGTCCTTCAGCCTCCTCACTTGCTTTGCTCTCGGCTCAACGGGTTCTGGTTCAAATATTGTCTCATCAACGACAACTTCTTCTTGGACTAGTTCTCTCTAAGAGGTACTTGCCTCGTCAGTGCTAGCAGCATTCTCCGGGACATCCACGAAAATAATATTCTTGTACCTAGCAAACTTGTCTTCAAAGAATTCTGCATCGCGAGATTCCATGATATGATTAGATTCGATATCAAGAAATATTCGATCATCTCTCTTATCAACATAGCCCAAAAATATGATCTTCGTAGTTCTCGTTTCCAGCTTCTGAATCATGGGGTCTGGAAGCTTCACATATGCCAGACACCCCCATATTCAAGTTGGGTCTGACCTTAAACCAGAGTTCATGAGGAGTAATGTCACATGTCATGAACGGTACTTTATTCATAATAAACATAGACGTAAGCGCGTGTCATGACCCGCACCCGGTGAAAGGGTACGAGTACGTGGGTACGTCCAGCCTACGTCGCAGCATCGGCGTAGAACGCTGTATAGGTCGACTATACTATCTAAATATCTCACAATAATAGATAAACTGCCAATAATATCTTAACTCCAAAAAGGAGGGCAAAATACTTAATGCAACACAATACTCAATCACAAATCTATGGCACGAGAAAATATCAAAGAAGTCTAACATAACTATGTAGTTAACAATATAACAACAAAATAGAAATAATATCCAAATCTCAAAATATACGCCAGAAATAAATTCGGTACCAAAATGTTAAAGAAACTAACTATGCTAACTAGTGATCCGGATAAACCTTCCGACAATCACTCATGAACTAGTGGGTCCATGTCTGCATCATCTATAGGTTGAGGTCCGTAATACGTCAGACACCAATCTCCCGGATCCTCTAAAAAATATTATCCAGTCAGGAATGAAGTAAAGTACAACCCAATAGTAGTTCCAATTACTTAAAAAAACTATAAAACAGTAAAATAGAGGATTTTATCTACAATAAGAATATAACTGATGGTCAAGAACAAAAAAAGAATAGGCAATACTAGCAACATAATATAAATTAATGCGTACAAGAATGAAAGGAAAGAACTATAATATCAGAAATAGAACATGGTAATCAATGAACTGAATATGGAATCTACAGTACACTATGTGTTTGAGATACTAACTAAATATGTGATCAGCCTGGAAGATTCAATTATTACACTAAGGAGCTAACTCAACCATACATGAATTGCATGGTTAGTTAGTAGCCAATGATTATACTACTAGCCGATAGTTCTTGATCACATATTTAATTTTATTTCTTCCGCCCCGACCAATACGATGGATCAAATCATGACACGTTACTAGCCAATGTATCCAATGTTTAACCTATAATATTTAATGTTATCCAATACCAACAAGGAACAGTATTCGATACCATTTCAATAATCAAGGTAACATCTCATGACTGACGATCCAATAACAATACCAATCCGTGTACCATCGTGTCAAAAATTATAAGTAATATTTCTAAATACTTGAATTATAGTAGTAATCAAATAATGGGAACTATCAGAGAATGTACTCGCCGGTGATCAAGAGCAAATGATGCAAATCGGTGTCCGAACTAGTGTCACACAGACCTATATATGAAATATTGCATTAATACAAGGTTTGGAATGAAAATAAGTTAAACTAGTCAACTTCTAGGTCATAAAGTCATTTCTAAGTCAAAATAGTCAAACTAGGTTAACTCTAGGTCAAACTAGTCAAACTAGCTATTTATAGGTTGTATGAGTCAATCTCTAAGATATTGGGTTCATACACTATGCAACTAGGCCACACTAGCTATACTAAGATACTATGAAACCAATAGGATATCGTATCCTAAGATACACAAACAATTAGATATGAGAATATCTTAATATGTATATAAAATCAACAATATATAATATTCTTAACTAAACTAATGCTAAGTGGATACCTTGGCTTTGAACCAATGAGGTATCGCACCAATACACACCCATCTTGATACTCAAACCCAATACCTTGAGTATTAACCCAATACCTTGAGTATCCCTCACTACTTTGACATTTACCTTGGTATCTCAAGGTAATATGATATCTACATACACTTAACTACCCAAAACTAAACTATAACTAATATGCATTAACTAATACACTACTATACTAACTACCTACTAACAACTAATTATCTAAGACATTAACTAGTATTCCTATAACTAACTGCTACTAACTAATAACATAACATTACTAACATGTATTAAACTACTACCATACTACTAACTAACTACTAACATACTAATACATATATACATATACAACTACATATCACTACTAATACACAAGTATATATATACATCTAACTACTACTAATCAATATGTGTACATATATCTATATAACTATATAACAAGACTACTAATGAACTAACTATGAACTAAAGTATTAATCTAACTAGTTAAACTATCAACTAAACTATCAATTAAACTATCAACTAACTAGTTAAACTATTAACTAGACTAACTATAAAAGAACTTAACTAGCTAAACTAATCATCAAGCTAACTAACTATTAAACTTATAAATAAACTAACTAGCCAAGTAGCTAACTCACCTTGCTGCCCTCTGCTCTGCTGAAACTCTGATGATGAAACTATTGCAGTTGCTGCATTTGTTGTGCAAGCTGCTGCTGTATTTGCTGCTGCTGCTGGAGCTAACTGTTGCTGCTGCGCTCGCTGCAGCTACTGCTGCACGCGCTCGCTGCTTCAGATGCTGAAGCCACTGCCTGCTATTGGTGTATGCTCTCTTGAGTTGTTGTGCTACGACTACTGCACTGATTTGCCATGCTAGCTGCTACATGTTCACTGCTGCTTTGCTACAACAGTTTATTGAGATGATGTTGCTCGAACCCCTTCCTCTCACACACATACACACGACTACACACATATGCACACCTCCACATAACTATAACTATAACTATAACTATAACTATATATATATATATATATATATACACACACACATACATACATACATACATACATACATACATACATATATATAACTACTATATATATATATATATATATATATATATATATATATATATACAATGATAATTTAATATTCTAATAACTATACACAAGGCAAATGAATCTAGAATGCAATAAAATAAATATGTGGAGTGCATCGCACCCGTATCACACTAGATCTATGATATGCTTGCGATACGAGTTCACCACACAACCAAACGTACCCCGAAGGACACGAGTAAGTCTAAAATAGTATCTATAAATAATACGAAGAGTTAATTATACATCTACATATCCGTGTCAAAATATGACATGCATAAACTCCCGTGTCGGAAGAAAACCCCCAAATCAACCCGTATCTCTAAATTATCGGGATACGGCCTACACGTATCCAATTATGGACACAACACTAGCCACACACAATCAAACACATGTCAATTTTGTCTAATTGACTAATTGACAAACATAAAATGTGTCAATCTCAGAATTTTCCCAAAATTGACATAAAATACACCATAACTTTCTCCATAGCTATGAACCTAATTCCAATTCCTATGGGCAGCCTTAGAATATGGGGTGGTTCTTAATGATTAAATCACAGATTTATAGTCTAATTAAAGGGAAAAATTGAATTGTACCTATTGGGAGATGGATTCCTAATGAATCTTCCAATTTGGGTAAAAAGAGCCTCCGACTTGTGGATCATTGCTTCTTCTTGTAGATCATTGCTTCTTCTTGTAGATCATTGCTCTAATATCCTTCAATGATAATTTGGAAAAGAATTAGGAAAAATTTTGGTAGGAATTTGGTGTGGGAATGAAGAAATTTGGTTGAGAAAAATTCTAGATCTATATTGAAAATAAAAATGAAGAAAGAAAAAGTTTTCACCCCCTTATATAGGCCTCCCTTGCCCCCTCCCTCAAGCTACTATGTAAAGTCTAAAATACCCCATGAGGCCTCTCATGAAGAAATTAATTAAGGAGAGATTGTTCTAGTCTAATGGGTTTAACTTAATTAATTTATCCTCCTAATGGATGGGCTTACTATTGGGCTCAAATCTAACTAGAATTAAATGTTGGTCCATGAATCTAATCTAAACTAGTTAGGTCCACTAACACAAGTCCAAAAATAAAATCTAACATGCTAACAATAAATAATAATATAATAAATAAATATTCAATATGCTCAAAATTTAATTAATTATAAAATGACCAAAATATCGTTTCCTAGAAAATATGGTAGTGACAGCGCTGCTTCTTTCCAGAAGCACTTTGGAAGTCCTGCTGTCGGTAACATGGAGTTCATCATCTCTGTCAGCGTCATGTTCTTCCTTTCTGCTACACTATTAGATTGGGGAGAATACGGAGCAGTAGTTTCGTTGACAATTCTATGTTTTTTGTAAAACAATACGAATTCCAAGGAACGATATTCTCCGTCTCGATTGCTTCTGAGTCTTTTGAGATGTTGACCGGTTTGACGTTCTTCTTTAGCCTTGAATTTCTTGAACTGCACCCGTCACCGCTGCCATATCCACTACCACGAACTACACCTGTCGCCGCTACCATCTCCACCACCACGAACTGCCTCCACCGCCGCTGCCATCTCCACCACCATGAACGACCGACCACCACAGAACACGACCACCACCCCAGTTCACCATGACCGACAACCGCAGAACACGACCACCACCCCCATCCCCTCGAGCACCACCTCGACCACTACTTTCACTGCCTCGCCGGAGCCATCACCTCCACCCGTCGCTGAAATCTCCTCCACGAACCACCCACAGCCACCACCGTCTCCACCGTCATTGCCTCACCTGCAGCCGCCAATACCTACTCCTCCACGAACCACCCGCAGCCATCACTATCACCTCCTCCGCCACTGCTGCCACCGACCTGCCACCACAAGCCGTCGCCGTACTGGCCATCCCGCTGCCGAGCCGCTGCCGCAGCAGCTGTTGTTGTTGCTGCATCTACTGTTGTTGTAGCTGCTGCCGTTGCCGTTCTGGCCGCCGCCACAGCGTTGTCGGTGACCCTCGGAGATCCCCGACTACCGGCGAGCACCCCCTACTGGCCGGCCTCCCTCGAGTGTCTCCGAGCCTCGCCATGGCTGAACATTTTCTCCCCACGACCGTGAGGAACCGTGACTCGAACACGAGTTCAGAAATCAAAGTTCAACCTCCTCGATTCATGTAGTGTTATCTCCCTCCTCGCGCAACCGATCCTTGAACCAATTCTTCGGGTATGAACACTATTTAACCCTTTTGCAGTGTGTTCAATTAGAATATTTTATCTTGCATTCTATTGTTAGTAATTAGAGTTTTAATTACTGAGAAAAATTATTTTATAAAACAATGATACTTTCCGATACGGAGTTGGTCCCGTCAATCCGGGCAACCCCATCGCGTAATGATTGTACTGAAAAGCGCGTATCGTCAACATAGACGTGTGGACTTTCGCGGAACTTGATTTGGATGTGCGTCCACACCAGAATCAATGCGTATCCGTTAAAAAGTACTGTATTGGCCTGTTCTAACACTCGTCCTAATTTCGTGTGTACCTGTCATTTTGTAATGAAACTTATGCCATCGGATTCGCAGTGTTACGCTGGTCCTGTGACCCAAGTTTGGTTCGATTCTGAGAACGTTGACGAAATATCGTTTCGTGGGCCCTATGGTTCCATATGACGGGTGATTTCGTGATCGGCTCATCGAAATCCAGTTTTGGATGTTCCGTTGGGTTTGTATCATCGTTCTGGACTCGTAGATACTAAGTTTGATGAATTTGGGAAACTTTGTCTCTGACACATTTTTTGGTGTAATGTGGATCCCGTGTTGACCAAAAACTATATTTTTGCCCCTGTGTCCAAATTGGACGTCTGTATAAGCTTTTCTGAGTTTCTCACTTATTTTAAAACTATTGGTGATATTTGTGACAGCGTTCGAAGACATCTGCTCCAGTTTCCATCTTGAGCTGCTACTTCCTTGGCGAGTTCATGTTCGAATCTTCGCCTAGCTTCCAGGCAAGTGTACCTTTCCATCCTGTATCTCAGTTCCAGATTTATTATTTATTTTATTTATGCTTTGTCCGCGCTTTAGATCAGAATCGTTACTTAGTGTCCGGGTCGTAACCGGGTGCAGACGTTCGTTGGTAACGTCTAGTATCGATTGATAGATGTTCGTGAAACCTTGATGTACCTACTTGGTTACATCAGAACCCTAGGACACATTCAGACACCGTCATCATGCTAGACTTCCTGTATCCTGATACTGTCAGCATGACCAAAATCTGGGATGAATTTAGGGTCGTGATTGTTGATAGTTACTTCAGTATGACGAGACTGTTAGATAGAGGTTCAGGTTCAGCGAGCACTCGTTGACCGCCTTGGGAGGGGAAGACAGTTACTAGACATTTGGGGTACTTTGCACGCACTATATATTTATATTCCCATTTATGTAAAGATCTTGTATCCGGAGTCATAGTATCACCCTTGTAACTCTGTGCTCGGAGCTACGGTACACCTCATTTGTCTCTGTGCCTCGGAGCTACGGTTTTATATTTGGAAAGCACACGCGTCGAACATTGTCTTCAAAGTTGCGTCTCACTTAGGTGGTTATACTAGATTACACCGGCGTATCATGTTTCCTTTTTTTTTACTATGGTATACTATTTTTGTACCTTATTACGTTCCTCTGAGTACCTGGTTCCCTGCTAGATTATAGGGTCGATTGCTGATGGGAGGCTGGAGCTGCTGATGGGTATTATACCGGCATGTAGGTATTGTTACTCGTTATTTGTATTTACTTCTTCATTATTCAGCTATATTGATCTTTGCTTATTTTCTGCTAGTATAGCCCAGTATTTGTATACTCATATTATTTCCTGTGAGTCTATTAGGACAAGTGTAGTGTGGGGTGTACACCATGATATATGTTGTCCTTTCTTTATTACATATCCTTATGGTTTGAGACATAGACATATAAACTGTTTTATCTAGATAGTAACCCTCATTTACAGCTTATACGTATTCAGAGTCGGACTGGAGTCCCCTTGGTACGTAGCTGGCCATTACTACGTAACCTAGTCCCTTGTATTTTAGGACTGGGGCGTAACATTCTACTTGAGAAGATATACGAATGCGTACTTTGAGAAATCGTTAATGAAAGTAATAAAATGCTTCATTCTGTCCTTTGTGGAGAATTGCTTAAAGTCACAGATATCTGAGTGTACCAACCCCAAAAGATCTGTGCTTTAGTTCACTCTTCTGAACGGCTTCCTGAAGATCTTCGTCTGCGCACAGACTTCACATTTCTCTACCTCCTTACCCCCACATTTGGAGATAAGGCCTAGACTTGACATCTTATTAATGCGTTTACAATACACATATCCTAGTCTGTCATAGCTGCTAGTCATTCATCTAAATTTTCTTATAATTTTTATTTTCCATTTTATCTCTAAAGCTTATATGTAATTAATAAATTTAGATTTGCAAATCCCCAATTGCAAGGAAACTATGTCATAAATGAATTTCTGATTTTTGGAGGGGTCTTATGCATAAAATCCCAAAACCCATGGGAGAGAAGAGAGAAACCAACAGCTCTTCTCCCTGACTCATCCCCCTCCTTTCCACCTGTAGCCTACTTCTTCTTTATTCATTTCCCAGGGAATACTTGTTTCCCTCTCCTCCATCCTCCCTCTCCATGAGAGCTAGCCCTACCTATTTAGTAACCAGCAGTAAAGAAAACCCTTTCTATCTTCATTCATCTTCTTCTCCTTCCCTACTCCTGCTACTGCTGCCGTACGCCGCCAACGCACCATCGTACCAGGCCGTTGCCGCCACCGCCACGCCGCCGACGCTCCGTCGCTGCTGCCTTTGCCGTTGTTGTTACTGCGGTATTGTTGCTGCTGCCGCTACTGTCGTAGATGCCCCCCCCCCCCCCCGCAGGCGAACACCACCATCTCGCCGGACACCACCGCCACTCCTCGCTGGACACGAGCACCACAATGCTTCTTCTTCTTCTTCCAAGAAGCAAACCTAGGTATATTTTTCCCCAAATCTCTTTTCCAGAATTAAGAATTAGGGTTCCAGGAATTGTTTTTGACCCTATTAACCATTATTAACCTACTGAATTAGGGAATCGACGTCGACACTCGGGAAAATTCTAGTAATCCAGAACCAAGGCAAGTCCTCATTCATCTTCTTCCAATTTGATTTTGCTAATTATTTGGATTATTAGTTAAAGTTATTTAAAACTAGAAACTCAAGTTGTTCTTGATTTTAATCTCTATATTAGGACACAAAAATAAAATACTTGATATTATACGATGACGTTATGGTTATATTATGGAATCATATTGTTGTATATATAATTAGGAATATACTTATTTATATAAACAAAATAGTGCATAGCTTAGTGTCATTTTTTTTATTAAGAAGTTTAATTGCGATCAATTCGGAGAGTGATAATCTAGATTAAAACATAGGAATTCCGATTGAAATAGTTTGACATAAATTGAATTGTCCGATTACTCTTTCGGTACGGATTATAATATAAGATACAATTTAAATGAATTAGATTTGAACATAATTATTTACAACATTAAGAACTTATATAAGTATGTGTATTAATTTTATAGTGATATATTAGAAAAGTTTATAGTTATAATACGTATCTAGAAAATTACTTCTTTAAAGGACATGCGGAGATAGAAGTAATTATATACTATTTCGGATTTACGTATAGGATCTAGAATTGTATTATACACAAGAAAAGAATTCCCAGGCCTTATAAATATCCCCAGCTATATATGTATTCTATAAAATATAAGGTTTATACTTAGGGGATATTTAGTACATATGATACTTGGATGTGTTAATAATTAATCTAGTCATTGAAATATTGATATATGTTTTGAATCATTATGCTTCTGACAATTACTTTTGTTGTTCTGTAAATAGTTAGCGGATTGCAGAGCTAAGGTTTGTAACTAAACTAGCTAATTCCCCGAGGTAAGAAAATCTCCTTACCTACTTAGAAGATATTGATATTATTAATAACTGCGTGTATTCCGGTGCTGAGAGTTGCTCCACCGAAGGGGTCGGCGAGCCCGGGAATGCTACGGAGGGTTGCTCCGGGTGGAATTTATAACTGTTAAAAAATTTTGAGAGCAGAATACAAAGGAAACTCTGCCAAAAATTTTAAGAATTCCGGGAGTTAACCAATATTCTAATATTTCATGATATCGTCGATGTCCCAATGTATAAACCCTAAATTTACACACTTCAGACCACTAGAAATTATATCTTAAACTAGGAATAACTAATAAAAGTCTAGGACACAGACACAAGAAAAATCAATTCAGACCAACTGATGACCTGCTCTGTGAAAGTCGATACCTTGAATTGTGTGATTAAATGATTGAGCTCAAGTTGATATTTTACAGTATCCTGGACATGCATTCCATTTTAAACAAACGGTTAAGACAATACGGAGCAGGGACTCAACCTATAAAATAATTAGAATAAGGAATGATTGTAGTTTTAGGCTAGAAGCATTGGGTGGGAGAGAACAACATAAATGACCACCTACAAAATTCTGCCACATAATTATAAACTCTGGCAAGGCCTTGCGAAGTGAGCGGGTGAGCGTCGGCCGAGCGGCGCAACGATCAGTGTCAATCAGCAGAAAAGGACAGGCTTAGCTCACTTTATGTTGCCCATAAGAGGGGCTGGGCCGGATCATAATCCCGTGCCATCCATTTTTAAGTCATCCAATTATAAAAGCACCTTCTTTGATCCAAAAGGAAAAAACAATCGAATGGGTGGATTCAAGATTGCCCAAAGGAGGCTGGGCCGGATCATAACCCCGTGCCATCATATTTTTCAAGTCATCAATTAAAAACACACCTATCTCGAATTATAATACTCGAATAGGTGAATTCAAGATTAAGCCATGAGGGCGGGGCTGGATTCTAAGCACCGTGCCATTCAAGTCACAACAGAATCCTTCACAACGAGATTTGTGGCGGAAAACTAGGTGAAGTGGTTATTTAAGACTTGTTCTCCAAATTGCATCATCATTTAGGAAATTGGTTGTGTATTGTGGTAGTGATATAGGATTTGTGATGAATAATTATAGATACTATAGGATAATTAGATTAGAAATTATTTAAGTCATGAATATTATATTATATTATTCTCTTATTTCCTCTAACTATTGCTCTTTGCTCTAATATCATATCTTTCATTGTTTATCGTTCTTGACCGAGGACTTGCTTGTCGTTCTGACGACCTAGTATTGTTCACTAGGAATTGAAGAAGGAAATGAGGAAATACTACTCATCTACAATGTGGACGAGAGCGAGGAGTAATCAGCTAGTGATTTCAGAGAGTATAGTATCTAGTAGTTGTAACTGTAATAATGTAACTTTATCATGGAGCTGTTGTAAAGACTTATCTGATTGTAAATAAATTAGAGTGTTTTGGTTTAGATATATTGCCCAATTATTTCAGCATGACTTGCATTTTATTCTAAAAGACTTACAGGCGACAATCGCTGATACGAATGTGACAGTATTCGTATGGGGCGTAGCCTGGAGATGCAGTTACGTACCCGACTCACCGTATTTTGGAAAACGGGACGTGACATAGTCTATTATGTCACAACTTAAGAGAATAACCAGAAGTAAAGACTACATTGATACAAACAGAATGAGTTAAAAGTTACAGTTTAAACATCCATTCGGTACATAAATCTTTTTTGAAGTATGTTCCCTTGTAGGACATCACCATCTGACCAATATTGATATCCATCCTCAAGCCCGCCTTGCACAACAGACTCCCAAAAATCAGATTCTTGGCGATCATTGGTACGTGCTTAACATTCTCCAGTATAAGTGACTTTCCATAATTCAGCTTCAATACTACCGTTTCGATCCCCATTACTGTAACTTGAGACTTATCCGCCATTGAGACTTTCTCATAGGTAGGCTCATACTTGGCAAAAAGCTCCTTCTTAGAGCACACGTGGCAATATGTATCAGTGTCCACCCCCAGTCAGTGTCTACGCCATCTGACTTAACCTGCGCAATCATAGCAACTAAGTTAAGCTCACATTGCTCTTTCGGTTTAGTCTTTGACCTACAGTCGCTCTTGTAGTGACCCTTCTTGCCACAGTTATAGCACGTCACATCAGTCGGCTTTGGTTTGAACTGAGCCGACTTCACCTTCAGCTGGTTGAAGTTCATCTTCTCCTTCTTGTAGGAAAATTTTTGCTTTCCTTTGGAGTTACTAGCATGTACCATGTTGGCCTTAGCCAACTTCGTCCAACTTCAGTTGCCCCCTAACTTCATCTTCAATATGAATTCAGTGAAGAAGATCTTCGAGCTGTATCTCTATCTTTTTATGGTACATGCCAGTCTTGAACTTTATCCAACCTGGAGGAAGTTTGGTGACGATATCCCCCATCATAAATTTGTCTTCCTGCTTCATGCCCTCTTCCTCCAGTTTTTGCTGCATCTTCAGAAGTTTCTTAACTTGTGGTAACATCACCTTCTCGTCTTGCAAAGTGAAGAACTTCTCGACGAGAGAGACTTTAGACATTTTTTGGTCACTTTTGTAGTACTTCTTAAGAGATTCTCATACATCTTTTGCCTTATCCTTCTTGTTGTATGACTCTGCCATCGAGTCGTTCACAGCATTGAGAATCAACAACCTGCAGAGGTCGTTGTCTTGCTTCCACTTGGAGTGCGCGTCCTGCGCAACACCAACTGCAAGCTCTCATCCATCTTTGGAAATGGTAGGTTCATGATCAACCAACACATAAGCAACTTTGACAAGACGAAGATTCAATGAGATCTTCATCTTCCAAATATTGTAGTGCTCGCCATCAAACTTCTCAAGCTTATGAAAGCTAGTATATAAATGGTTTGAGCGGTTGTCCATTCTAGCTCGGCTCTTGTCTTGAGATTGTTAGTCCCGAAGTAAAATCAAAGAAGAAGAGGTAGCCACAAAGTAGAGAATCACACAAGCGTTCGTCTCTACTAACTTCAGAAAAGAAGTTGGTGCACTGAGATTCACACAAGATTTTCTCTACAGTGACACACAACCCCACAAAAGCACTAAACCAGGAATATGTTACAAACTGACAACCCAAAGAAAATGCAAATACAGCAAGAATCAGAAAATCGTTCTTTTTTACGTTCGCAAATGCTACACCGAGAAGAATGAGAACAAGAAAAGAAATACAAAGAAGGAAACTCCTGCTGGGGTGATTAAAACCACCAAAGCTCAAGGCAAGATTCACGTTATACAACGATCTGCCCCCAAGATCCAGCAAGTCGACACGAGAACTTCTTGTACGCTCTTGGTCACCTTTGGATCACTCGAAAGAATCTTTTGGAAGGATGCTAACTGCTGCAGGTCCTGCTGGTGCTCTCGGTTTTTCTCTCTCTCTCTCTCAATTTTTTTCAACTCCCAAAATGAAAGAGGAGAGCTTTTATTTAAAGAGGATTTCAGCTCCCATGTAGCCTGAAGAAAAATCCATGCGGCCTGGAAAAAAAAAACCAAGCCTCATGCGTCGATGTACTGCACAGAGAAGACATCGCCGTCAGGTGCCGAAAGCTGCAGCCGCGTGGCACAGAGAGCCACGAGCCGTCTGCACTGTACTGCATAGAGTAGACAGCGCCGCCAGGTGCCGAAAGCTGTAGCCGCCTGGCACAGAGAACCACATGCGCCGCCTATGCCTCACCGAACCGCCAATAGTAGTCCATGTTCCCTCCACACTCGACCCGCTCAAGCTAATTTGCTGGCCGCATAGCTCCAGGCCGCAAGGCCCCTGGTCCCATGGGCACCGGGCTGCATGCACACCGGGTCGCGTGCACGCCTGGTCGCATGCGCACCGGGCCACATGCTCTCCTGGCCGCATAGCGCCACGAAGCATGCTCCCAAGCAAGCAACCGTGTATGGAACTCGTGCATAAAAAGAGCGCATGAGTGCCATGCGACGATGTTGACAAAGTGTGCCAACAAAGCAAAGCTATATATTTAGATATACACATTGGTGCGCCAACAAGTGCAAACTGTGCCAACAAAGCGCTACTTTGCGCCCTTGAGCCCGAGTCTGAGTCCGAGTACGCGTCATAGCTCCTAAGGAAAACTTCCCAAATGTGGTGACAAAATAAAGATTGTTATAATGGGGTTAACACTTAATCCCTCTAGGAAAGTGAACCCACATGGGCCACCATCCCATGTGCATATATCAATACTAAGCAAAACTATATATTGAGATATACACATTGGTGGTTTTTCAATGTGGGACTAAAACTCCCAAAGCAAAGTGAAAAACACCAACATGCCTTACACTACACATCAATGTTCCATGTAGGGGTGCAACTCGGATGGGCTAAACCCGATTCCGGTCGAGTAAGCCCGTTAATGAGCTGGATTAGGGTTGAAGATACTCAGACTTGGGTTAAAATATTTGAATCTGATCAAAAATCAGGTTGGCCTCGGGTTCATGCGTCGGGTTATCGGAAGAACCCGCAACCATATATATAATTTATATATAATATTTTTTATATATTGTTTTATACTTCTTAAATAAAAAGTATAAACCCTAATTTTTTCTACCAAAACTCTTCAACTTCTTATCCTAAATTTTATTTCAATTTGTATTTTATAATGATTGAGACTTAATTGCTATTTGATTATGTATTTAATATTAATCTTATTTCAAATTATTTCAAATAATGTATTTGATTTCCATAAATCCAATGGATCCGACTCAATCCGACACATCCAACTCGAGGAACCTTGATTCCTTTTCTATACCACCGGACTCGGTCTTGGACTTCTTATGTTGAACCCGAGGTTGGATTAAACTTGGACTCGAACTAGACTTATGATTTATCAGGTTGGATCCTAATTGAGCTCAAATTCGATCCAATCCGTCCGAGTTGTATCCCTAGCCCATGGAAAGGTTTTTACTTTTTGACCCAAGAAGTAATCCAACAACCCTCTGAATCTATGAAGTCTTAAACTCATGGAAATGAGGTTCTCTATTATAATATAGTCAACTCTCTCCCCATTATTCTTCTTCTTTTGGAACTTTCGTCGTCTTTGTTACTACATAATAGAATACATGTCGTCTTTGCATGCAACAAGAAAGAAATTTAACAGTATATTATTCTCTCATATGAATTGTTCGATCAACCCATCAGAAAACTTCTTCCATTTTTATAAGGACTCCTTTCTTAAAAGCATGATCGTAGCCCCAACATACACACACCAAATATTATTTCATGTGTACAAAACAATTAATAAAAAAAAATTCAAATTTTAAAATACGTTTTTTGAAAAATACATGCATAAATACCTTATTTTACATTCGCATCATTCAATCATATACAGTTTTACGCCTACATGTGGACATACTGTAAGCATGAATTAGCCAGAGCCCAAGTGTCCTAATTTCTGAAGATATTCTAATTCTGAAATACTTGTGTATTACTTTTTTTATATACTTTAAAAATGCTCATTACTTACTTTTTAATAACCTATAACTTCCTATAAAATATGTTTCAACGATGCTATGTTGACCACGATACACGTGACGTCTTTCCATTGGCAGATTAACAGTGCTCGGACCAGAGGGGAGATGCTAATGGAATTCAGATACGTGGCCCGCAAATCCAACATGTTTTATGTTTGGTATCCCATCATTAATAGGTCTAAGTTGAGCCTGTTATGCAGGCTCACGAAATTTATCTATCTTGTAGAAAAACTTATGTTATTATATATTTACTTTCATATATTAGATCTTGAGATGTTCTTCTTGGTCTCCTTAATCTTTCTTATATCAAAGACCTCAAACACTTATTTTAATATTTTTGTGAAAGATTTGTATTTCATGTTGTCTATATTTCTGAAATTGCATAATTAGAAAGAAAAAGTAGAAATTTGAAAAATAATAATAGAGTAATTAGGATTTGAGGTACATTACGGACAATGCATGCACCATGAAAAACGATGAACAGTGCATGCAACAAGGAAGTCCACTTTCGAGAAACAACGAACCCAGATTTATCTGCATCACCATTCACCCAATGGCAAATCGAAGACCGATAAGTAAGCCCTTGTCCAATGGAGAAAAGAAATATGGAAGAGGAGGTTGGTTCAAGAGGGTTTTAAATATATCCTCTGTGAGTTTTTTTTTTCCTGAGCTAGAAGATAAAGAAACATAGACATATTTTGTAAACGTTTCCAGGATAACTGTTGGAAATGTAAACCAAATTCATTGTTGCATGTCTAGATGAATCTATGCATGAATGAATCTAGGAATAATCAAGTTCATTGTTGCATGCATGAATGTATTTAGGAAAACTAAGAGTCATGTTCATTGCTCTTGATGTATCTTGAGCCCTATATATATAGTTATGTAAGCAAATGGTTGATGTAATGTGGATGGAAAAAAATTCAAGCAAGCAAAGAAACAAGGTGATTTTATTCAGTCCCTAAAATCAAATATTTTTTTTTGTTATCTTTGTATTCTACAAAGTGGAATCATAGCCTCCGTTTTCAGCGGATTAGCTAAACTATCATAGCCTCCGTGTTCAGCGGATTAGCTAAACTTCCAATCAAACTATCCTCCTTGTTAAGAGGACAAACTATCTCAATCCCCGTAAAGTGATATCTGTGAATACCCCAACAATTGGTATCAGAGCCTAAAAAAAAAATGTCCACCTCAAACAGCAACCTTGTCTCTCTTGTGCCTCGCTTCAATCGAGAAAAATATGATTATTGGAGCAATCTCATGAAGCTATGTCTTGAATCTCAAGATCTATGGAGTGCCGTTGAAGAAGGAGTAGAGCAACCAACAAATGAAGGTCAATTATCCGAAGCACAAAAAAAAGTGTTGAAGGAAAAGAGACAAAAAGACAAGAATGCGCTCTTCCAAATCTATCAAGCAATTGAAATTCCAG
Organism: Iris macrosiphon; assembly: GCA_036927795.1. Taxonomy (NCBI): domain Eukaryota; kingdom Viridiplantae; phylum Streptophyta; class Magnoliopsida; order Asparagales; family Iridaceae; genus Iris; species Iris macrosiphon. Next base: position 193,526,393 of record JAYESA010000006.1, read on the forward strand.
TCTATGAGAGAATATCCAAGGCAAAAAGCTCCCAGGAGGCGTGGACAACTCTTGAGATAGCATATTCTGGCCAAGATCAAGTAAAAAAAATACGCTTGCAAGCTCTAAGGGCTGAATTTGAGAAGCTAGAAATGAAAGATAATGAAAAGATTGAATAATATTTTACTAAAGTGAACTCTATTATGAATCAAATGAGTTCAAATAGAGAAATTTTAGAAACTCAAAAGGTTGTTGAAAAAGTTCTTCGAAGTCTACCAAGCAAATATGATCATGTTGTAGTTGTCATTGAAGAAACTAAAGATCTTGCATCTCTGTCTTTGGAAAGTTTACAAGGAAGATTAGAAGCTCATGAATTTCGGATTAACAAAAGATGCCCGTAAAGTGTCTTTTCCCAGCCTGATCAAGCTCTCAAATCCAATGTCATGTCTACGGGAGGCCGTGGTTCTTCTCAGAACCGTGGACGCGGAAGAGGCAAGAATTTTCGAGGGCGAAGTTCAAATTTTCATGGCAAAGGAAAGGGTTATTCAAGCAATAACCAAAATGAAGAAGAAGAAAATTCCAACTCCAGATACCCACAAAGAGGATCACAAAGAGAAAGAGGTCGTGGCTACATTGAATGCTACCATTGCCACAAACCAGGTCACACAATCAATGAATGCTGATATAAGCAAGAGGATGACAAGAAAAAAGAAGCGGGTTACGTACATGAAGCACAAAGTAACCATCAAGATACTTTGTTGCTTGCTTGTCATGGTGATAACTTGGATAATTTGTGGTATCTTGATAGTGGTGCTAGCAAGCATATGACAGGAAATAAAAATTTATTTACAAACTTAACAAAATCTGACCGTGGCCAAGTGAAGATTGGTGATGACAAAGCATACAAAATAGAAGGAGTTGGTGAAATAACTTTCAAAACAAAATCTGGAGGTATCGAGAAGATGAAAGATGTATACTACATCCCAGGGCTAAAAAGTAATCTCCTAAGTGCCGGTCATCTCTTAAGAAAATGGTTTGACATTCATTTTTGAAGCAATGCTTGTTTCTTGTCAAAGAACGGTCAACTTGTTGCAAAAATTGCTATCGCAGAAAATAATATGTTTCCCCTAACACTACAATCCACTAACTTGTCATGTTTCAGTAGTGTTGATAGTGGAAGCTCCAAACTATGGCATGACAGGTTTGGTCATTTGAATTATGGAAGCTTGAAGCAATTAGTGACAAAGAAGATGGTCAAAGGGCTGCCCCAAATCTATTCCTCTGATGATGTCTGTGAAGACTGTCAAATCGGGAAGCTTCATAGATTTTCATTCCCATTACAGTCCACATGGCGAGCCAAGAAGCCACTTCAACTTGTTCATTCAGACTTATGTCACGCCCCAGTCCCAAAATACCGAGGGACCAGACACGTGGCAATGGCCAGCAGTACGCACCGATGGACAAACCCAATTTAATGGATCCATCAGGACATACTTAAGCTGTAAAACAAAGTCTACGATAATCATGGCACAACTAATCTCATCCACACAAGATATAAAATATGATCCACAGAATAATAAGGAATATAAATCATCAGCTAGTCTCAACAAAATGCTTCGAGGAACAACCCGATAAATATCTAATACAATGGTTCAACAGACCAGAAAGTAAATGACTGAAATAAGTAAATAAATACTAAGCATGAACATGGATGCTCAAGAGAAGTCTTTGGCTAACAACTCGTCCTCGGATGGCGGTACAGCTCCTGGATCAGCTCCTGCTCCGGTCCCGTATACCTCGGGATAGATCTCGTTCTCAAATCCTGGGGACATAATCCGGATCCAGGTCCTCAGGGGACATAGCAAGGTACAAGAAAGCTCAAGCCAAATAAATGCAGTGCAGCAGATAATGAAATGAATAGGAAAAATAAATAACCATCTAAGTGAAAATGCAAGTGAGAGCAGCACGAGTACTCAGGCTGTGCCACTACAAGCTCTGTGTCGGGGAGCCGGTAGTGGTAATAAACACGTAATGTGCCTAGCTCTGCTACGAGAGTCTACGGCCTCACAATAGTAGTAGATATATATAGAAAACAGTCTGTAGCCTGTGTGTCTCTCTCCACCCAATGTAACCACGCATATCATGACCATAACGTCTCATGTCCATGTCAAGCGGGATCATAGCTAATGCAACAAGTCATAAAGTATCTATGAATATAGTATCTCTGTCAAGTCCTGTATCCTATATAGAATCACCACGAATATCTCTGGAATATCCTGTCTCATGAACAGTGTCAAGTGTCCTGGGTCGTATGGTACTTGATAAGACAAGTACGAGAATATAAAGTGTCACGAATGTCCATCTCTAGATGACAATACACAACACCGCGTACGGTGTCGGCACCCGACTAATAATCGGACGCTAAGTACGTCACACGGTCCTAGGTTAAGCATGCACAGCAATATAATGAAGCAAGAAAAATATGTAACAATACTGCAGAGTTTGGCAAGGTACACTTGCCTGATGTTTGAATATCAACAGTCGTCCCGGTATTAGTGGATCATGTGGGTACTACTCCAATAGCTGTAATAAATATCACCAACAGTCTCAGAAGATGTCAAATAGCTAGAAATGCCTGTCCTTACGTCCAATTTGGACACAGGGACAAAAAGGATATTTCCGGGCCAAAGCGGGTTCCATATGTGGGCCACTTTGCACCGAAAAGCGGGTCAGGGTCAAAGGTCTCCAAATTCCTCAAACTCAGTATCTACAAGTCAGGAACGAAGATACAAACCCAACGGAACTTCCAGAATTGGATTTCGATGAGCCGATCACAAAATCGCCCGTCAAGTAGAGCCTATGGGGCCCACGATACGCAATTTTGTCAACGTTCTCAGAATCGAACCAAATTTGGGTCACAGGACCAGCGTATTGCTATGAGTCCGATGGCACAAGTTTCGTCTCGATCCGACGTGTGTACACAAAGTTATAACGTGTTCCAGAATTGACGGATACGGGGCGTTGTCGGCGGATACGCGTTGATTCCGGTGTGCACGCACATCCGAATCGACTTCTACGAAATCTCGCACGTCCGTATCAACGACGCGCACGTTTCGGTAAAGACCGCGTGCGACCAAGTCGTCCCGTTTGGCGGGGCGTACTCAGTTTCGGGGTAAAACAGGGCGTTATTTTTCCTGTTTTTGGATCGCGGTTTGCGATCACCACATGATGCGATGCACCGAGCGAGTTGTACGGACACCGAGAGGGTTATACAGTCTACACGTTACAACTGACGGACTCGAAAACAGAAATACGAGGAGGGAGAAAATGGTACCTGAACAGGGCTCCGAGAATCTGAGTTTCACGCGTCCGTGTACTGTTTCGTGTCCGTATCGAGTTGTTGTGTCCGGGGCACGAGGATGCGGCTGGGTCCTGGGTTGGCCGCGTCCGGGGCTAGGGCAGCGGGCGGCGCTCGGGTGGCTGTCCCGTGGAGTCGGGGATGATGGTCGGCCGGAGCGGGTCGGGGAAGCGCAAGCCGGCGGGGGTAGCAGGCCGGAGCGGGATCCACGGCGCGGTCGGCTGCTGCATGGCGGGCCGGAGGGGAACTGCTAGGTGGCGATGCCGGAGTCGGACTGCGCCGCAGGTCGGAGAGGGGTGTGGCTGTACCGAAGCCGACGCGGGGTCGGCCACAAGCGGGGGTCGGCCACAGGCTGGGTCGGCCACAGGCGGGGGGGGGGGGCGGCCGCGGGGCCGGGGCGGCTTGGCCGGCGCTCGGCCGGAGCGTTCGGCCACTGGAGGGGGTTTTGTCCGGCGGGGGGATGGCTAGGAAGAAGGGGAACAGTAGAGGTCGGCTGAGTATAAAGTTAGGGATGGGTTTGGGATTATATAATAAAGAAGGAAAAGAAAATTTGTTTATATACATGTGGACTTGGGTTAGGTGTTTGACCTAAAAGCTTGGGTTTGACTTGGTCAACTCCTCTAGAAATTGGCCTAGAATTTGGGCTGGGTCAATGCTCCTTGGGCTTGACTTCGGCTCTCACGGGGATGTTGGGTGATTGGCACGGGGTTTAATTCGGTTTAAATGTACATTGGTTTTTAGGGCTTTAAAACTGTTTTCGGAGTCCAATAAATTTACAGAAAATTACCCTATGTCCGGTTTTCCATTTTACACCATAAAATATTATTTCCATAATATTTTAATATTACTTATCATCCATTAAAAATCACTTAATCACAAATTCCTTAGTTTCAAATTCCAGAAAATACCGGATAATTGGAAAAATTAATATTAAGATATTCTGAAAAATCAGGGTGTTTACACTTATGTGGACCAATGCAAGTTACATCTCATGGAGGTAATCGATATTTCATCTCCTTCATTGATGATTACTCAAGAAAAGTATGGATTTATTTGCTCAAAGAAAAATCTGATGCTTTCCGGATAAGAGTACCGAATAAGAGATTCAGTTCGGTTTAAAAAAAATTCGGTTCGATTTTGAAAATACTAAATTTTCTTATTTGGTTTCGGTTTCGATTTCGATCCAAAACCGAAAACCGAATAAAAAAAAATAGTTTATATATATATATATATATATATATATATATATATATATATATATATATATATATGGGAGTAGATCCGGATTCCCGCGGGAGTTCCGTCGTTCCCAACCGTTGGATCTCAGGGCCCCACGCGGGCCCCCCGATACGATGGTGCAGGGGGACGAAATTTCTGCGGGACTCCGGAAGCAGATCTTTTGATCCGCTATATATATATATATATATATATATATATATATATATATATATAAAAGAAATTGTAAATAAACCGAACCGATTTAATTCAGTTCGGCTTGGTTCGGTTATGGTCTAATTCGGTTCAATTTTGGTTTTACTTATTCAATTTTCGATCAATTTTGATTTTTCTTATTCAGTTCGATTTTGAACCGAATCGAACCGATGCTCAACCCTACTCTTAGCTATTGACTTCCAAGTTGTTCACATTCAAATCCGCGTCTTTTTAGTATTTCGATGGAATGGAATAATTGCATCAGTTGGCATACAGATCAAGTTTTGAAGTGATCTGCAAATGAAGCCTCAAACTTCAGAATGACAATAACTTGTTTGCGGTCTAGGTATCAAATCATTCTACGTAGTCCTTTCAAAAAAAAAAAAGCATTCTACATAATTACCACAAGTGATTTTGTGTTCTGCAAGTTGTATGTAAAAATGGAAATGGAAAGTCACTTTCCAAGATAATATTTGGAATAAAATTCTAAATTTGTAACGTGTACTGGATTATTAAAACTTTGTAATTCTAAGAAAGTGTGAAATTAACACTTTTAATATGTTGTAATATAATACACTTGCATTTTGTATTATTTTTTAAAATATATTTGAACACACGATTTTTTGTCCTCTGAAAATGAAGAGTTTTATGTATTTTGTTTAGATGACAACATAAAATTGTAGAAGGTGATTCAATTTATGGACTTCTAATATTTGGATGCTATCCTATTGGAAGTGATATGATCACCATTTCAAATGGTATGGTTACCACTCAAATTTTGATATATCACTCTTGAAACTCATAAAACAAGAAGACTTCTAATATATATTTTTTCCAACAAATGATGGTATGCAAAAAAAAAATGCTTTTAATTTTCAATATTATTTTACAAATAAATTAATAATAATTGTTGTTATTATTTTACAAAAAATTCTTACAGACTACGGTAACTCCTCGTAGCAAAACTTTTGAATCCACCTAGTTCCCTTCTTTTTGTTGTTGTAATTAAAAAAAATGGGGATGTGTTTGGAACGCAGTATGATCTGAACCAGAGTTGGCCCATGAGGCACGATATTGGACCAGGCTCATATGTCTTGAAAGAAAATTTTCATCTAAGACCTGAACAAATCTCAATTATCTACACCTCATAATCCCACCTCCTATTCGATGTGAGACCAAATTACCAACTCCATTGTCACTCCCCTTTGAGGGCTCATCCGGAAACCAGATATAATTCAACAATCTCCACCTTAGCTACCTCCTACCCGATGTGGGACTAAATTACCACAACAAACAAATCTCAATTATCTACACCTCATAATCCCACCTCCTATTCGATGTGAGACCAAATTACCAACTCCATTGTCACTCCCCTTTGAGGGCTCATCCAAAAACCAGATATAATTCAACAATCTCCACCTTAGCTACCTCCTACCCGATGTGGGACTAAATTACCACAACAATCTCCATGCTAATTCACGTAGCTGATGCTCCTACTCCACCTTGAGAAGAGCCCGTATAATCCATGAACATTCAGTATCATCTGTCTCGAACCAATTAGAGCCGCGCAAACCAGTCCAGTAATCTTGGGCTCTGGTACTACTTGTTGGGAACGCGGTGTGACCCGAATCGAAGTTGGCCCATGAGTTACGATATTGGATTGGGCTCATATAATTTAAAAGAGAATTCCTATGCAAGACCTGAACCAATTCCAATTATCTATACCTCTTGATCCCACCTCTTAACTAAAATATCAACTCCATTATCATTCCGTTTGAGAGCTCATCCGAAAACTAGATACAATCCACCAACATAAACTCATTGTGTCAGAAATCAATCAGTTTTAATACACTTTCAATGTCCACCTAAACGTTGAAACCCCATTTTTTATACTGCATATGCGACAAAAGTAACGATTTCAATACACTTCCAGCTCACTTGTAGCGTATCAAATAAGCTCTCAATGGAGGACGATTTGATTATAATGTGAGAGCGATCCTCAAATAAAAGTCGTCCAATTGTAAGAAATTGACATACTATTTAAGTTAGTGGAGAACGAATTTGATGTTGCTGGTGAAGATTGGAAAGAGATGAAATGGACCGGAGAGGAGTGAAGGAGTGAAGGAGTGAAGGAGGTCTTAGCCCGGATTAGTCTGATTTGGATTAATGGGCCGGTCTAACGTTTTCATTGGCAAATCCAAATGGAAAATAAAATAAATGGCTAAATTATAACTTGATACCCAAACTATTCAAGTTTTTAACTTGATACACAAAACTTTGATAGATATCAAATCAATACCTTCTTCCTACTATCTCCTTACTGTTGTTAACGAAGATTGAAAATAATAAAAATATCCTCCATTCTCTCTCCCCCTCTTTGGTGTCAATGACAGCGCACGGCAGCGCCGATGACTCCAATGGCAACCACTACCTGAATAAGTCAAATTAGTGACGTCTAAAAACGTCGCTAAATGGCATAAAAATGTCGCTAAAAAAATTTAGCGACGTAATTAGTGACGTTTCAATGAAGTCTCGTTTAAGCTAGTCGTTGACAGGAAAAACGTCACAAAACGTTGCTATAGCGACGTATTCGCGTCGCTAATATTTTTCATATTAGCGACGTTTAGCGACGCAACGTACCTAAATTAGCGACGTATTCTGTGTCGCTAAACGTTGCTAATATTTGTCTATTTAGCGACGTTTTGTAACATATTTAGCGACATTTTGTTGACCTGGCAAATATTGCCATGTTAGCAATTTAGCGACATGTAACGACATATTTAGCGACATATTTAGCGATGATTTTAGCGATGTATATAAACGTCGCTAAACATCGCTAAATTTTTAGTGAAAAATAAAAAAATAGAATATAAAATGGTTTCCAAACCAATCTTCCTACAGTTTATGAATTCACAATTTATATAAATAGACCCGAAGCAACCCTCCATTGAATTCTCTGGGTTCACCGACCCCTTCGGTGGAACACTCAACACCGGTAAATTAACATATATTTAATATGAATAATAAAGTAAAATTTGAAGAAAATGAAACATTGAAATTATAAACCGAGTATGAAAAAAATCTCGTCGTAAAGAATGCAATAAATATCCACACAACTGAGTACAAAAAATAAAGTCTGAAAGCCTCAAAAATGTATAATATTCATAAATGACCCAATATCATAGGTCAAAACACAAACAACCAGTAAACTTTTCTAACAAGAACTACTGCGGATCTGTAGGAGGATGACCATCGGTGCGCATCAGGGATAAGAACAAATCATACTGCTCCCGTGAAATCGACACCGATGTCGATAAAGAAGGCAGTGACGTCGTTGGAGTCTGTATCGATGAAGGCACACCAGGAGGACGTATCTGCTTCAATGCTGCTAGTCGATGGTTGTATGAATCCATGATAGATAACAGCCTCGTACTGCTATGAACAATTGAATCATGTAGCATTGTCAGCCTCTCGCCCATGGACAGCTGTGATGCCTGCAGCTCCGTCACGCTGCGCTCTGTCGATGCTCTAAGATCAGTTGTCATATCCCTGAGCTCCATGATGCCGCGCTCGAGCATATCAAATAGTGCGATGAGCGTCACATCGTCCGTCTACGGCTGGGATAGGGGTTGCTCCTCCATCCTTTGTAGCAACTCATCACGGAGAGACGCAATCTGACGGTCAACGGTCTCCTGGACTCGGGCTGACGCCTGCGAGGGCTGTGGGGAATGCGCACTTGTAGTGGAGGCCCTAGAGGACTGCGTTGCAACAAGGACGTCATAGGATCCCATATCGTAGTACGTACCCCTCTGGAGACCACCAGGGGCGGTCACCCACAGATCGTCCGCCGATGAAGCTGGAGAGGGCTGTGAGAAAGTACCAGCCTCTCCCGCTGCAGATACACTAGCAGTCGCCTGCTCAAGCAGCGTAAGATACTCGGCCTATAAAAGTATGGATACTCGATAATTGCTAATGTCTAAGGTACTTATTACTAACCACATGGATATTTATTTGCATATTTTCTAAGTTATATTAAAATTAACACAAATAAAATAATACTTACATAGGTCTGTGAGGCCCTCTCATCAATGAGATTCCCGCCCTTTCGATGGGTGGCCAGGAAGACGGTCACCATGTTGGCATCCTCACCCCTCTGTACCTGTTAAAAATATATTATTTAGTACTAAAATTAATTATTTTATCCTACTACCATTTTATCGTACTTGAATTAAAATAATAGATCTAAAATAAAAAATATAACAAACGACGAAAATATTTCGTCACCGAAATCGAGCCACCACACTACTTTACTGCCTTCTTTCTAACCGCCTTGGCCTTCTCAGTCCTTTCCTTGTACCTTGGATCATCGAATCTAGCCCTCATCGCAGTCCACTGCTCATGCGTGATCCAACCTTGGATCGATTTTCCTTTGCGATCATGAGCCTTCTGGTCATCTAGAGCATCACGGATCAGCTTGGCGGCAACGGCAGGAAACATCTGCTCGATCAACTCAGTGCGGTGGATAGAATTACATTTGCTACAATAAGTAATTTAGTAAGTTATATAATATACATAAATTAGATGATTGATATTACAACCAAATATACTTTTACCTTGAAGTGCGTAAACCAGAACGCCTTTCTCTCATCCGGAGCATCAGAGTAGTTGATCCAAGGGCCACCATAGTTGTACCTCAGAAAGTGGCACAGGCGTCGCTGTACCGACGATGAACGATATCTATACAGAGATAATTATTTTTATCGAAATAGTTAATATATGATGAATAAAGAAATACACGATATATATATGATGATAAACCAACTAATTGACTTACTTTGTACCGTCGGCCCAAATCTCCGTCCTCGTCTCGTTCGGAGGTGCGCATAGAGGATCTCGCTGATGCTGGGACAACGTCGGCTCAACCTCTACCATATTCTCATCTGTCTCCATGGTTCCATCAGTAGGAGAAACACTGGACGAGGGAGTAGTCTCAGGCCTGGAACTACTCATCCCAGGAGTGCTGCCACGTAACGTCGTCGCAGTAGGAGATGTGACTGGTCGATATACTGGAGTACTTGGCGACAATGATCCAGAACCAACAGTAGGCAGTACCGGAGGAGCACTTCGCCTACCTCGTGACCTGCCGAACGCTCAACATCGTCATGTCATACATGATAACAACATATGATGATAGAACAAATAAACATATATATAGCATATTCTACAGTCAAAATGTTATGCATATCTCACAGTATTAATAGAATTACACAGTAAATAACTAGTAGTGTCACAAGTCTAAATGGATAGTACATTCTACATTCAAAATATAATACATGTCACAAGTCCAAATGAATTTATTTTATTTTCAATCATCTTCAAAAAACTTATTATGTTCGCCTTCCTCGTCCTCATCTTCGTCTTCCTCCTCATCTTTACTTTCATCTACTTCGTCTTCATCTTCGTCTTCCTCTTCAGATAATTCTACCTCTTCTATATTATTAGTCATGTAATTAGTAACTTTCGTTGAGTCCACATCTATAATATTTGTTACAAGAGGTAGCTCGTCCTCCTGATAAGCTATTTCGTCAACGTCAAAGGTATTTCTAGCTTTAGTCTTGCATACTGTCCATCAATCCGACCTCGCTGTCTCCCGTCTAGGATAAGTTGTGAAGTACACGAGCTGAGCCTGACTTGATAGGACAAATGGTTTGTAGCCTTGATATCTACTCTTGTAGTTTATATCCACAAGACCATGCTTGTCAATTTTCCAACCTTGATCTTGAATCAGATCGAACCATTAACACTTGAATATCACAATCTTAGCATGTTCTGTGCCATAATTATATGTCAATTCCATAATTTCTCGTAAGATGCCAAAGAAATCATTGCCTGGATCGACATCTTTGTAGTTCGAAGATTTGATACACAAACAACTATTTTTCGTGGAATCAAGATCCAGGAAGCTGTCTCTGATAGGAGCATTTGTTGATTTGAACCTAAATCAATTCACACAGTAACTTGGCTATATTTTGATGGCAGTAATTGGTCCCTTGGCTAGAGTTCTAATAGATTCAGTCTCGGGTATTATTCGACGATCGACCTAAATATCAAAGTAGTGATAGTAAGTTATTTATTGTACAAGTGCATACAGAAAAAGTAAGTACCGAGCTCCTCATATATGCGCTCAACCAAGAAGGAAAATGATGTCTCATTTCTTGTTCTACTTCTTCGTCTGTTATCTAGGGTCTAACCGACCTCAGCTCATCATTATATGGGCTAAAAAATGATGAAGCAACCGCTGATTAGTAGCATAATATTAGCTTATACTATTACATTGAGATGACGTAAATGTGGATGTATTAATTACTTACCCCTCTAGCTTATCCACTTCATCCTCATCGCAATTGAGTAATATATAAAACTGAGCAGCCCTTAGCTCGTCGTCATTCAAATATCTTTTCTTCATTTTCTCCGAAGGCTTTTCGGACGCATTGAATACTTTTAGTATTGCATCATTAGATTCCTGATATCCTCGTCATTTCTCGGAGCTCTCGTTCTATTAGTAGCAATATGAGGTTTGAAATACGTCGAGCAAAAGTTTATAATCTCCTCGAGAACATAAGCTTGAAAAATAGAGCCCTCAATTCGTGCCTTATTTTTTACCTTTCTCTTTAGGTGATTCAGATACCGCTCGAACGGGTACATCTACCGATAACCGACAGGACCACCAACACGTGCCTCATAGGAAAGATGAATTGGCAAATGCTCCATAAAGTTGAAGAATCCAGGAGGAAACACCTTCTCGAGCTTGCACAGTGTTATCGCAATATTCTTCTCTTGCTTTTCTAGATGATCGACGAGCAACTTAGTAGAACAAAGATCTCTGAAGAATATGCTGAGCTCTGTCAATGGATCTCAAACGACCTGCGGTAAGAATTTCAAAAATAAAATCAGAATTAACCTCTCAATGAATACGTGACAATCGTGGCTCTTCATATACCCGCCAATTTATTCTCCTTGAGGTCGACGCATCTGTCAAGTTTGACACATACCCGTCTGAAAATTTTAGACCCTGAATCCACCTTCAAAGTCTTCCTTTATCCTCCTTCTACAGTGAGAAAATTGACTTAGGCTGCTTTAACTTTACAATCTCCTCCTCTATCAAATGCAACGCAGGACATCTACATATTTCTTCTAAGTCCAACCTGGCCTTCAGATTGTCTTTCGTCTTCCCCTTTACCTCCATTATAGTATTAATTATGTTATCAAACATATTCTTCTCGATATGCATGGCATCAAGGTTATGTCTGATCGAATTGGTGCTCCAATATGGTAGATCCCACAATATACTCCTCTTTGTCCAGTTATGGGTGCGACCAAATCTGTCACACTTGTACCCCTTAGCAGGCTCTTCGATAGTACTTGGTAATTTTTTTACCTCTTTTCATATCGTGTATCCGGGCGACCTTGGCGGTGGATTGGCCTTCTCCATGATGCCCGGACGAAAGCCATTCATGTTCCTCCGGTACGGATGATCCTTCGTCAGAAATTGTCGATGATAATCGAAGAAGCACGGTTTGCCTCCGTGTTTCAAATGGAAAGCCATAGTGCGATCCAAGCAATAGGGACATGAGAGACGACCAAGAGTGCTCTATTCCGATAATATTTTATAGGTCAAAAAGTCGTTGATGGTCCACATAAGTATTGTCCTCATCTGAAAATTATGCTTTCTAAAAACATCGTACGTGTTGGCACCTACTTCCCACAGCTGATTCAACTCATCTATCAATGGCTGTAAATACACATCGATGTTCCTCTTTGGATTATTCGAACCCAGGATAATAACGGTTAGGAACATATACGAGTCTTCATGCACATCCAAGGCAGTAGATTATACGAAGTGACGATCACAGGCCAACACGAATATTGGGAGCCCAAAAGTCCGAATGGTGTAAAACCGTCAGAGGAAAGCCCTAATCTGATATTACGCGGATCCAAAGCAAAATTTGGATACTCTCGATCAAAGTGCTTTCATGCTTCTCCATCGGATGGATAATCCAATACTCCTTCGATATGTTCCCGCCTGTGCCAACTCATATTTTCTGCAGTCTCCTTCACCATAAACAACCTCTGCAACTGCGGCGTCAAAGGCAAGTAGTACATCAAGTCGGTAGGCTTCCTTGCACCGACAGACATTCCTCTACCAGTGGCCTTGTAGCGATTAGTACCACAGAATTTGTACGCGTCTTCATCCTTATCGTCTTTGTAGTACAACATACACCCGCTGTGACATACATTAATTTTTTTATATCCTATCCAGAGCGATCTCACCATCCTCTTAGATCGGTAGAAGTCTTTAGGCAACTTAGCACCCTCTGGCAAGATCTCTATAATCAACTCCATCAGTCGGTTGTAGCATTCTTGCGATATGTTAAAATCGGACTTGATGCTCAACAATCTTGTAACCACCTACAACGGTGAATGATCCTCACAATCAGGATATAATGGAGTCCTTGCATTCTCCAGCAACTCCATGAAGTTTGCAGCATCGGCATTCGGTGCCTCCTCAGCTGCATCATGATTGTCTGGATCGAAACTAGGCCCCGCCGTATCAAAAACTATGTTCACCCATCCATCGTCGTAAGCAGTATGGTCGTGGACATCCATATACGGCTCCACATAAGGCTCCGACTCCGATGCTAAAGACACAAGTTCTCCGTGCGCGGCCCACTGATAGTAATTCGGCGTGAAATCCTTCGAGTACAAATAATATATGACTTCCACTTCTGGATGATATTTCAAGTTGCGATATCTCACACACGGACACTTAATTTTTGGTACCATCCATGTACTAAGGGAATGCCTTGGCGAACTGCAGGAACTATTGTACACCCTCTATGAATTCATCTCGCACACCGCACATGTCATCAGGATGAAGGTTGTACATCCACGAACGATGATGCAGATAGTAATTCAGATCAATTCTAGATACTTTTGCAAAGATGAATAGACATCGTTCAAGTATATACTCATGTGAATATTTGGTAGTGTATATTATCCAAATGATACTCACTCCAGATATGCAAAGATGAATAGACATCGTTCAAGAAAACAGTTTAAATTACAGTACATGTCACAAGTCTAAATGGATTTCATATTGATATTTTCAATCCTCTTCTGAAAATTTATCTTCTTCGTTTAAATACAATACATGCACTGATACTCCTAGTCCTAGAATTGATACTCAGTAATACCCAATTATGTTGTACACCTACTCGTCTACACACACATAAGAATGTCCCAAACTATTACAGGGTCTGTTGAGTTAAAAATTACACTCTAGGTATTACCCACTTGACATTTATACTGGTAGATATTATTTATATTGACATTGCAGTGTCAACTTTGTATCCTGGATACTCATATTGCAGTGTATTAGTGAGTGTCAACTCTGTATCCTGGATATCCACACTTGATATTTGTTTAGGCCATGAATTTCTAATTGAAAAGTCAAGTCATGGACATCCAGTGTCAATTTTTTTGGGTCCATGATACAGAGTTGACACTCACTGATACACTCCTGGATATCCACACTTGACATTTACACCGGTAGATATATAGTATCAATCCTATATAGATTATGAAACAAAAAATAAAAAGAGTTTAGGCCCGGTAGATATTATTTATATTAATATTGTAAATGTCAAGTGTGGGCCCAAACACAATATACTGACTAAAATACATACTCAATTATACACACACACACACAGCACTGTGAACAAGTGTGCACTGCACAATACCTCACTTGATATCACCCGACCTCCTCCTTAAGTATATTGCAGTGTACTGCTATGCAGCTATCACCCATTACTGCAGCACTGAGTTATACTCCCCCCTTAGCACACACACATCATACACATGCACACTATGCCATTTTTTTGGGTCACCTTGTATAGCTCTAAACTATGATACATGATTGTAGAAATTTTTTTAACCATACATAATCAAGTCACTCAGTTTTCCTACTTAATTGCCTAAAATAACAATAATGCTTATAACCATGCATGATTGATAACCAATGTATGCACGTGTCCGTGTCCGATAAAATGCTTACAACCTTATCCTTGATATCGTATCCTAACCTTTTATATCCATGTGTCCTATAATTTTACCATACGTATCATGAGATGACATGATACAAACATGTGTGTGTGTTCGTGTCCGTATTAGGGTTATTGTATGCGTGTTAGTGTGTCCACATGTCCGATTTTGGGTTAGTGTTAGTGTCCATGTGTGTGTGTGTGTGTCCGAGCTAGGATTATGATTTACCTAAGGAATTGGTGGCCAGAGAGGAGGGGGTGCCTGGAGAGGAGGAGGACTTCGTTGAGGAGGAGGAGCCAGGAGAGGAGGCACCCGGAGAGGAGGAGGAGGAGCTGGTGGTGGAGGAGGAGAAGCTCAGTGGAGGAGGAGGAGGAGGAGGAGGAGGAGGAGGATCTCGGTGGAGGAAGAGGAGGGGGTGCCTAGGGTCGGAGGGGGGAGCACGGTTGGCGGCGGAGGTCAACAGTGGGGGTCGTCGGCGAGGGGTTGGGTCACGGAGGTGGGGAAAAAGGAGAAAATTTGGAAATTTTTTGAGTGAGAATGGGGGAAAAGTGAAACCGGATCGCTATATTAAAAAATATTAAAGACGTCTCTTAAACACGTCGCTAATCGTCGTTATTAGCGACGTTTATATAGT
The DNA here is from genome assembly GCA_036927795.1 of Iris macrosiphon. NCBI lineage: Eukaryota > Viridiplantae > Streptophyta > Magnoliopsida > Asparagales > Iridaceae > Iris > Iris macrosiphon. The sequence goes on from JAYESA010000006.1 coordinate 193,541,896, forward strand.
CGCTAAACGTAGCTAATTCTGAAAATATTAGCGACTACTTAGACGTTGCTAAACGTCACGAATAAAAAAATTCAACAACGTTTTGCTACGTTTATAAATATCGCTAATTAAAAAATTAAAATTATCGATAAAAAAATTGCTATACGTCGCTAAATTAAAAATTTTAGCGACGTTTAGCGACGTTAAAAATATATAGCGACTATTCTTTCAAAAAGCTAAAGTACCGTCGCTATTCGTCGCAAACAGCGACGTACATCCATATGCGACGTACATCCACATTTACTTACGACGTCGCTAAATTCTTTAACATTAGCGACGTTTACTTACAATGTCGCTAAAAATATCGTTATTTTATCATATTTTGGTAGTGAACGAATGCGGTAGTAGCAGTGTGCGGGCAACGACGGGAAGGAGGCGGGGGCGCGTGCGGGCAGCGGTGGGGCGGGATCGTTTGCTACAGCAGGGGACGGGGTCGCGTGCTGCGACGAGAAGTGGGGGGGGGGGTGAAAGACGAAGGGGGGAGGGGGAGTGGGGTAAGGGGGTTGGGGTGAGAGAGGGAGGGGTAATTTAGATTTTTTTAATGGTATACTTAACCTTGACTGACGGAGGATATCTAGATAAAAAAAATTTAATTGTTGATGCTATTAAGTTAATACCTATCAAAGTTTAGGATATCAAGTTAAAATTTTTAGATAGTTGAGGATATAAAATTACAATTTAGTCTTAAAATAAATAGTTCTAGTCTAGATCACTAATATCTTCCACTAATATAATGCTCCTTAGAACCAGCTTCAAATTTATATTTCTAAGCCGTATATATATCATCAACCAATTAATTTAAAAATATAACTACCGTCTTTGTTTTCTTTTCTCACATAGTTGAGAAAAAAAATTTAAAAATCAAAATATATAACAAATAATAAAATGTATTTAAATTATATTTAAATTAAGTATATGGTATGATCTGATTAAAACATATATAAATTAAAAAATATATTTATAACAAATTATAATTAGAGTATATTCAAAATATATTTAAAATATCTTAAAATTTAATTTATTTTCTAATAATAATATGTTTTTTTTATATACGTAAACATTACTAAGTAATAAATAATTACATTTATCCCGACTAATATCAACGTGTCCCTCTCCTTCTCTATTTGAACGGCTCTTGATAAAGGCACTACAAAAATGACTTAGGACAGCCCAAATTTTCACCATTGATAATTACAAGTTTGTCACTCCCAAAAATTACTCACCGGGCTGTCCACTTTTAATTAATTTTTTTTATAATTAGGACTGTCAAATTTTTTGACAGTCCTAAAAAATATGTTGATTTTTAGGACTGTCAAAATTTTGACTGTCTTTTCAATTGGTAGGACTGTCAAAATTTTGACAGTCCGGAGGGGAGGCCTATGTAAGGTGACACGAGTGCGGGGCTGCGTGGAGGCCGGAAGGAAGACGAGACGGAGGAGCGGGAGGAGGCGGCGGCGGGAGGGGGGAGAGGAGGCTGAGGCGTGTGCGGGGGAGGCGGCGAGGCGTAGGCGCACGCCTCCGCTGTTGTTGTTGCCGCCGTCGCCGGCGCGAGGCGTAACCGTAGCCCCCCGCGAGTGCTTGCCTCCGCCGCGCGCAGTCCCTGCACACTGCTTCTTCTTCTTCGTGACGGAGCCGACGAAAAGGTGCTTGAGGTGCGGTTCGACGGCAGCAACAAGGTCGATGGCGAGGTCGACGACGCAGAGAGACGAAAAATTGCGAGAGGAGAAATGAGGAGAGGCCGGAGGGGGTTGGGAGTGGGGAGGAGCAGGAGGAGGGAGATAAAAAGGGTAGACAGTTCTAGTAAAATTTGGACTAGCCTGAATAAAAATTCTTTCTAAATAGATTAACATCAATACTGAACTAGAACCGAATCATTTTTGTAGTGGCTTTATCAAAGCCATTTGAACTGTCACCAGAATATATATACGGATTTAAACTCTTTCCAACAAAAAGCCCGACCGTATCGACCCCCTTCTCTCTCCAAATATATTCTTCCTCCCAAACCAACCAACGTTCTCGTTGTCCCCTCTCTCTCTCTCCGCGCGAACCGCTGCATTTGAGAGAGAGAGAGAGAGAGAGAGAGAGAGAGAGAGAGAGAACGACGAAGACGACTACGAAGAAGACGACTAGGAGGAGGAGATAAGAGGAAATTGGGGTTTCCTCTTTCACCGATCGGCTCTTCCAGAGGTGAAGAATGATCTGGTCATCATCGATCGGATCCCAATTTCGTTTTGATTCGATCATTTCTTGTTCAATTTAGGAATTTCTGAGGATTTCTAAGATTCATGCAGTCTCCTTCTGATTTTTGCAAAAAAAAAATCTCTCTTAGAATCTTTGAATTGCTTACGATTGTTGCAACTTAGGAAATTAGGATAGTGAGATCTGCTAAATTAGGGTTTCGTTAATAGCTTTTTCTATGATTAATGCTTGTTGTTGTTGTTGTAGATGATGGGTGCGATGTCGAGGAAGGTCGTGCCCCTCTGCGAGGGCCTGTGCTTCTTCTGCCCCTCGCTGCGCACGAGGTCGAGGCAGCCGATAAAGCGCTACAAGAAGCTCTTGTCCGACATCTTCCCTAAATCGCAGGTTGGCTTTCGCGTCGTTGCTTTGTTTGCGAGATTCTGACTAATGACTCGCACCAGCGCTTTCGTGTTTTCCGTATATATACTGTTTGCTGCATACTGCATCTTTGTATAGTGATTGAAGATTTATTGAGGTTCTTCAGTTTTATTTGAGAAACTAAATATTTATTGAGGTTCTTCAGTTTTATTTGAGAAACTAACTAAGCGAGTATTTGCTGTTTGGCATGACAAGGAAAGAATGCTCCATCTCAGACAAAAGCTAAGTTAGCGAGTATTATGAATCATTACTAGAACCATCACTAATAGACCAGAGGAGAAGGTTTGGTAGCTGTTACATGAACGACAATCGAGCTCTTTGCCTTATATAGTGCTAGGTCTTATTGTCCAACCTATTTGCGAATATTTGGGATGCAAGGAACTTGGAGGGTTGCCATTGGTCGCGCGAGCATACGCATAAGCTCGATATTGAGTTAAGCAGTAGTAAATCTTGGTCAATCTTTTTGTACAGTTGTGTCGTAGTGGACTCCAATGTTGAGAAAAGCTTAAGACAGTGACCAATACGATATCAAACAAGTTTTCTCAATATACTTGATCTTCTGTATCTGGATTCTAGCATGTCAATTTCATTGAGTGATTTTATGATTTTTATCCCAATACCCAATAATATGTGCTATTATTTAGTAGCCTTTATATCCCTATCTTATGGCTAGTTCTGATAACACGGCAAGTTTTGGATCCTCTTTTGGCAAAGACTTCCCCAAGAAGATGTACCCCAGTACAGAATGAAGGTGATCCCACTTCCCGTACTTGATCTAAAGAATAAAATACTACCATTACTTAATTGGAAGCAAGATTTGCATAACTCACTCAACTTGCCCTGTTTGATCTGTTTAAGCAAATCATGTTTTCTACTTCTAATTCTTAAGTACAATTAATGTTTTATGCCTTCATACTGGCTTACATGGCCACTAAATTTTAGACTCATCCATCATCATCATTATTCAAGTCTTATGGCCCTTATCCCTTCAGAATGGGGTCGGCTGCCAATAAACGGGATCGACTGCCAATAAATTTAGACAAAGCATCTCTTTCAAGTAAAGAAGGGAAATAACTAATTGAGCTGTCTCAAAATGACACGAGGAAACATGCTCAAGCTTAGAACGTGTTCTGCTCACGATTGGCTTGCTTATTAGTTGATCATGCATGGCTCTTTGATTAATAGATTGAGCTTGTTGCAAGTTGATTATCAAGTCGGAGCAGTAGCTGTTCAGAGCTCAATAATTGGAACTGGTAGCCAACCCAAGGATATACAACAACTAAGCTAAAAGTAGATTTCTACAGTGCTATACAGAAGAAGAGATCAAGACATGCGTTTCCAACCAGAAGAAGGAAATCAACATAAAAACATAAGAAAAGGAATTTGATGATTTGGAAGCAGGGGCGAATACAATATTTTGGAACATGATGGATCTTTGATTTAAGGACCAACCAATTTCATGTTGTCATCATCCACTTTCCACCAGGGGTAACCAGTCACTTAGACTGGATTTATTTTGTTGTTAGGTTCTTAGTAGCAGTAAACAAAATTTCTTCTTTCGCTTCACATAGCTTTTCCTCTCCTTATAGCTAGAAGTTCTCCAAAAGTATGAAAATATGGAGGACTTTGTACCATCCATTCAAGTGTGGTTGGATTCTGTTCAACAGCCCAAGAACTTGGAGCATATCTTTTGTTGTTTCACTTCTTGTGATTGTTACGATCACGAAGAAATGGCAAATCCCAACAATGGATACATACGAGCCGAACGTGCTCAGAGCATTTCGTCTGGTGTAAGCATTCATTTTGAACAACTTGAATGTTCCACTTCTGTGGTTCTGTGTAGTGCCATACTGCTACAGAAGCAACGTGGTGCAGAATGCCTACTTTTACTGCTATGATTCTACGTGTTCTTTGTGCGATTACTTGGTAGTTTAATATTGACCCATATTCAGTTCTTGGTCTTATCACAGGGTGTATAACTATTTGTCACTCCTTCCTAGTCTGCGTCTATCTGACTCAACTCTGGTAGTCATCAATCTCACTCCATACTTCTTGTCTATCTAACTCCACTCTTGTAGTGTTCGATCCTACTCTATAGTGTCTTTTCTTGTTCCTATCTTCACACCTACGTTCTTGCCAGGCTCATGCCTTCTTTTCCCATCAATTTGAGTCATTTAAAAAGAGCCTTTCCAGAATTTATCTCTAGAAACTTTACAGTAGCACTTACTCTGGTGAAACATGATTCATGCCCAGAATTGTATAATTAACATATACCACACTATTTCTCTTAGACAATGATGTCAACTTGTCTGCTACCATTATAAAAAAGTTGCATGCTGTATATTGTCTTGGTGCAATTTAGTTATATTGGAAACCCATCTGACCATTAGTGAAACAATTCATATAGATACTCTTGTATTATACTTCTAGGATCCTAAGTTAAATCTTCAAGACCCTAATTCACATCTAGAGGCTGTGAATTAGCTTCATGTGTTACTTCATATATGTTTTCGCCAAACCAAAAAGAACTTCTATTTGAAGTTCCCTGAACTCATAAATGCAATGGCTGATTATTTATCTAATGCAGACATATTTCACTGTCTTGGTTCAATATGGGCCGATAATGAGCTCATACTTTAACGCCTATATATGACTGTGTTTGTAACATATAATATGCCGGAGTCCTTTAAATCTTTGTTTAAGTTTGGTCTATTAAAGAATGTCAAGTTTGTGTATTTTATTTTTGTGTATTTTATTTTTATGGACCAATGTCAGGTTTGTATATTTTATTTTTATGGACCAATGTCAGGTTTGTATAAATTATAAAATTTTGTACTATGCAGCATGGCAGCTGACAGTGCAGTAGCATATATGGTTACTTTGTTTGGTTTATTTATTTGCTTACTCCCTATTTTGATATACATATCAATGCTTATTTACCTCTTGAAAGAATTGATTGAGGTGACGGTGTACTATGTCCTGCAGGATGAAGAACCAAATGATAGAATGATCGGCAAACTGTGTGAATATGCATCTAAGAATCCAATGCGCATTCCGAAGGTAACGTATTTTTTTTTCCCCTTCTTACACATGTACAAATGGACCTTTGAAATGTTCAATCAAGCAATGAAGACCACATACTTTTATCTTTTGCTTTTATCAAATCAATCATTAATAAATGAAGACTTATTTATTGCCAGCTTTTTCTTTGGATTGCAATTCCATTTTGTTTGTTGTAGATCCATTCAAAGATGGGAAAATAGTTTTTGATACGAAAAATCTTCTCATATTTTTCTAAATACATATTATCTTCTCGCTTCTTATGTGGCATCCATCTTTTGCATTCTCCTCCATTGGTAGTGAATCTGGGCACATCATCCTGGAAGATGCAAGCTTGAGTTAAGAAAACAACCACTCCATAAAATGGATTTAAGCTTGTACATCTTGATGCTTCCTAGACCCTCCATCTGCATGAGTGTCATGACATTGTGATTAGTGACACGTTTTTAGGCTTGCCCTTTTGTTAACTTCATCATCATCATCATCCAAGCCTTCTCCAATCAACACGGGGTCGGGTATAGAGCATAAGAAAGTTCACACAAGGAAATTTGACAAAGCTTTTACGACTGGTTGTTGACATAACGTCAACCCTTTGTTGGTGTGAAATTCCTAGACGAGGTAGCTATGACCTATGAGCAGTCGAGAGGCAGGTAGACCCACCTTTTGGATATGCAGTTTAAACTCATGCAACCAAGGAGCACCCTCCAAGTTTTCCTAGACTATGTAGTGTCTAGACGAAAAGGTAATATGATACAATTTACTATAGTAATAAACTTATCTTTATAACACATTAAGCCAAGGAACGAAAAAGGAATAACAGCCCTATATCCTTTAATTAGCTTAATGCTTATTTTCTTTTTACACACTATAGGAAATTTGTCAAGGTTATCATTAATCTAGTACCAGTCTAGTTAGGACATTTCTTCTAACTAGTGTCATGTTTATTTACAAGTGTGCACCAATCTTTCTGTGTTTTTTTGGATGTCAATATAATCATTATAGTTCTTCAAAGTTATACAATTAGAATATATACCTCCTCCAATTAGTGGATAAAAATTCTTAGGTTGCCATTATTATTTCTCACCATTTTTTGTTATTTTCTTCTACGAGAATAGTGCTGCTGGTAAGCGCAGATTTAGTTTACTTATTTTTCATTTTTTTTTTCATAAATAGATTTGCACTTCTTGGCAGATTACTACTTATTTGGAGCAAAGGTGCTACAAAGAATTGAGACTTGAGCATTTCGGCTCAGTAAAAGTTGTCATGTGCATCTACCGTAAACTATTAATTTCTTGCAAGGAGCAAATGTAAGTTCTTTATATATATATATATATATATATATATATATATATATATATATATATATTTTGCCTGGCTATTATCTGCTCTGCACTTTAATTCCTAGCAAATGGTAAATGACCCACATAGATGATCCCAACTTTTGAGATAAAGGCTTTTTGTTGTCTTTAAAATAATGTTGCTTGTTTTTCTTGTGTCATAATTCATATAAGTGCTAATCAAAGGTTGACAGTTGTTAAGATGCACTTTCCATCATTGATCCCGTGTGCTCTGGTTTGGACAAAATCATCATTGATACTTATATAAATAGAAGGGTTGTGAGTTTTCAAAAACGTAAACAAGTGGAACCTTGTACAAGTGCCACTTTGACTTGTATTGACCCTTTTGCTATTGTACACCTGTCTCTTTTGTAGTCTTCTTCCATCTACATCTTTTACATTGCAAGTGTCTTTAAAACAATGAATAAACATCCTTTTAAACATAATTTACTTTGTGTTACCATTGCTAAACCCAACTACCTAGTTATATTTCCATTGAAAACAAGGAAGACCTCAAGGAGTTACAGTATTCTCCAATTCTATAAAAATATCCACATATGGTCAATTTTCTTTTATTGTACACAATATCCCTATAGACATGAGCTTTATCTAGGCATCTATATTGTCTTAGAAAAATCAGAAAAATTCTATACGGTACCGAAATGTAGTGAAATTGGATAGAGCGGTACATATTTTGGAAAATTAGCAAGAGAAGGCCATTCCGCCAGACACTCTGGCGGAAATCGTGCACATAGATTTGGGTGGTTGTTCAGTTGGGATGGGGTAGGTTTTAGTTGGTTCGGGGTAGGTTTTAGTTGGTTCGGAATTCTTCCATTTGTGTTTCTTTACTTGTTTTATAGATAGATTAGGAAATATATATTAGGTTAGGAATATTCTTTTTATCCAACGGCTAGTTTTGTAAAACCAACGGTTATTTTTCTAACGCTTACTCCTTCAAACGTCTTTTCTCTCTCCTATAAATTAGACTCGAAATCGTTTGAGAATTCTTACCATGCTTCATTCTCTGTCAAACCAAGTTCCACTCCACTCAGAATAAATATTCAGGAGAAGCATCTTGCTCTCTCTCTCTCTCTCTATTCCATTTAGAAGCTCGGCTGCAATCATGGATCAAAGTTTAATAATATTATGTTCGCTCGGAGACGTACTAAATGGATTAACTTACGAAGGAGGTTTAGTCGAAGTTCTTATAATTGAACGAAATAATACGTTTGATAGTTTACATAATTTAATTACAGAATAATTTTATATAGATTATGAATTTATACAAGTACACATTTTTGCATCTAATTGTATAAATTTAAATAGTGAACATGCATGGAACTTTATTCTTCAAATTAATGTACAATCACAGTATATTAGTATTTTTGTTACTCCACCACCACCTAGAATTAATAATATAAGTAGTAGACGTGCTTTTAATAATAAAACTGTTAATGTTGGTCCTAGTTCTTCTCACCAAGTTATTCCATTTACTGAAGAAGAACATATAATAGATGAAGGTGATAACGACGATGACAATAGTGATGATTTAGTTGAAAATTTAGATGATGAATTAGATGATAATGATGATAATGTTAACATTACTGAATTATTCGTCTGTAGATCATTTGAAAATCAATATAAATTTAGAAGTTTTATTAGTGACATAGCAATTAAATATCATTTTACTTGTTCGGCTACTTCGAACAATGCTCACAAGATTGTATATAAATGTAATGAATCAAGTTATAATTGAAGAGTATATGCTAAATCTATTGCATGCGAGTCATTTGTTATTACTACGTTAGAAAATCGACATTCTTGTTTCGGTGGACTTGTAACAAGTTGTCATCCATTAGCTACTACAATATGGGATTAAAAATAATATAATTGATAAAATTAGAGATAAACAGTCGTATAGTCCATTGCATGTTGTCAAGGATATAAATAGAGAATACCGAATACGCATTAACTATTCAAAAGCTTGGAAAGCTAGAGAAATTGCTTTATCTGAAATAAATGGTAGTTATGTTGATGCATATAGTAGTCTTGAAGAGTATGCTTGTACAATTATCGAGACAAATCCGGATAGCAGATGTTTTATAAAGACATCAGAAAATAATAGTTTTCAAAGAATTTTTATATGTATCAAGGCATGCATTGATGGATTTTTAAGGAAATGTTTACCTGTGATTAGTACTGATGCTACTTTTCTTACATCTAGATATCTAGGTATATTATTTATTACTTGTGCTCATGATCCTAACTACCAATTATATCTAATTGCTTATGATGTTGCTGAAAGTAAAAACACTGATTCTTGGACCTGGTTTTACTGTTTTAGAACATCTTTCGAAAGTTATTTTAATGCATGGAATATAATTTTTTTTATATCGAATAAGCAAAAAGGATTAATACATGCTATGGTTGATACTTTTCCAGAATCACCTCTTTTTTTTGTATTCAACATTTTAAACAAAATTTAAAATCTGTATGTAAATTGAAACAACAATCTAAACATTTTCAACGTAGTTTAGACTCTTTTGCAAGATGTTATAACGAAACAGATGCGAACTATTACTTTGAAAGAATTAAAGCTGAAAACATTGATGTTTATAAATGGCTTGATGGAGTAGAAGGAGATGAAACACATGTTCTATCGCACTGCATAACTGCTTATGATCCTTGTCCTAGATTAGATATTAACACTTTCAACCTTGCTGAATACTTCAATAACTGGATAAAAAATTTGCATGATAAACCTTAACAACATTACTTGATGGTATCCGAGCTAAGATTATAACATTTCAGGACAAAAATCGAAAAATGTTGAAGATCTTGAAACAAATTATTTTCCAAATATGTTAAAAACTATGTGCCGGATATGATGCAGCTGTAATCCATCGTAAAGCTACCGGAAAGATACCAGCATTGGAATTAATACTTGTCACTGGTTCGTAGGACCAAACCTATGAAAAAATAGACTAACTTAATATAAGTCTATAAATTGTAACTATATATAGAATGATAGATGTTAATGTCATGCATCTATTTAATTTTTTTCATACATGTATTAATGTAATGCATCAACTTAAATTTTGTATACTTTTATCCTCTGGCAGCACAGGTACAAAATCTGACATGGAGTCGTATAGATATGCCAGCATTGATGCTTCCCAAGCGTGACGTGTAGGTTCTAACAAATTTTCCAAAAATGGTAGAAAACTCAAGTTTACCCTATCTGATGAGTCGGGAATGAGAACTCCATTTATTAAGCCTAGTAAATAGGCCCTGCAATATATGGCCTAAACATATAATAAAAAAATGATACGTGTTAAATTAATATTATATAAGAAATAGTATAAATATTAACATTATCTGTTATACATATTCGATTCTCATCAATAGAGATCTCTTCGTCATAAATACGATCTAGGTGCATGAAAGTGCGACAGAGCCAACTAAACGTGACTAAGCTTTTACCTTTTAGTTTTGGTGGCTCCACACCTAGGTACTCCCTAATTGCATCTTCACCAGAAAATTACTCTTAAATATTATAGGTTCATCCGTAATAGGTAACCCTAAAATATTTGCTACATCCGCTAAGGTAATAGTCATTTGTTCAACTGGTAGCTGAAATGTATTCCGTCCGGACCACCAACGCTCAACTAGACTAAAAATCAAATCTCTATCATGACGTAGAAAACGTATTTCGTCAATGTACTGAAATCCAAATATGCTCATTATGGCCTCATGTTCGTCAGTCAAATTCCAACACCCAAATTTTTGCTCATACCGCCATATACCATGCTCTCGCATTTGTATTTTGTCACTATAATTGTATAGCTATATATAAAAAAATTTATTATTACTAGAGACATGACAAATATATACATTATAATGACACACACAATTAAAATTTAATTTACCTTTCCAGAAATTACCAAATTACAAATATACGATTCACGTTATTGGATAATTAGATTGTGGTGGGCCCTCCCGGAATACTACCATCGTTTTGTCGATCCATTTGTTAAAAATAGAGTAAAAATAAATTATACATAACTATAATATAACCTCTTTAAAAAATAAGTATATTACATTTTCTTCAAAAATAAAAAAAAATAAAAAAAGATAATACATATTTAGGAAATAAAACCTCATCCCTTCTCTGTTTTTTTTCTTCCCGTGTTGTTCAATGTCTTCTATTCTTCTCTCTTCTCTTATATTTTTTCTCTCTACTTCTGCTTGTTTGTTGTTCCTCTCTTGCCATCTTATATAACTTCTATCATCACTACACATCTACCAATTAAACCCCAATACTCCGACAACCAAACTACAGAACTGATAGGAGGAAAAGCATTTCCTGACAGCCTACCAAACTGCAGACCCGACAGGAGGAAAATTATTTTCCGACAGCGAAAGGCGACGCGAGAATCCCATGTGCACGATTTTCGCCAAACCGTGCGGCAGACTGCCTGGCGGAAAGGTCTTCCACATATAATTTTTTCAAACATCTACCGCTCTGGCCAAATTCAGTAGGTTTCAGTATCCTGTAGAAAAATTGTATCGTGACCCCTAAAATTTTACAAAACACACACACATATCCATTTATATATATAAGGATTTTTTTCTCTGCTATTCGATTGCGGTGACGGCGGTGGCGGAGGAATCCAATGCAATGGCGACGACGAAGATGCATCCGTCAGGGACCTCTCTAGCGGCAGTAAGAAGCCCTTGCCAGGAAATAATGAAGCTGTCTTTATTAGGGTTTCTTCCCCTCATATCTCGGTAGCGAGCTTGGGGCAGTACGAGATCACGAAGCTGACAGTTGGACAAGGGTCTACAACCGTAAAGGGAGGCGCCAGAATAGGACCAACGACAGAGGCGTCGCTCCCGGTCTGAGATCGCAATCCGTGTGAGGGGTACAACAAAGAACAACGGTCTACGAGACCGTGGACGACAACCTCTCGAGGTTTGGACCTCGTGCAGCGCAGAACTCGGGTAGCACACATCGAGTTAGGGGCGTATCTCGTGTTGGCAAGAGTGTATTGTCGCTGCAGCAGCCTTGGGAGTTGGGGGTGGGAGTGAGGGTGAGGGTCCATCGCTTCGGCTGAGCAAAGGCCTAGCCATACACAAAATAGAGGTAGAACTTCAAAGTGGAGAGCTTTAACCCTAAATGGAGAAAGATAGACCTTCTTCAAATCCAAGCTAATGAGTTGGGCGTCCAGTGCACTCTGACAAGGGTAGGAGATGATGTTCGATTTGGCTACGTAGAGACGTCCTTCTTGGAGGGGGTCCGCACGGCGGATATCTCCGCTGCTAGTGTGGCCTTCTCCATCTTGGAGTGGAGTAGGACGTTGATCCTATACATGGTTGGTCCTCCTCCATCATACCCCATTCTCTCCGCATTCATTTGGCTGAGTCTGGTGTCCGCTGGGGACAGTTGAGGTTTTCTCTCGTGAGAACAAATTCTTCTTCATTCAATTGTAAAAAACGTCCTAGTGGGTGATCCATGGACATTCGATGGGCGCCTTCTCATTGTAAAGCGATGGGATCGACCGATCTTTATGTAAGAGACCTACTTGCCGCAGTTCCCATCTAGGTTCAGTTTTCGAAGCTTCCACTGCAGATATGGAATTAATCTGCACTCCATAAGCTGGCTAGCATCATCGATACATCAAGATGGACGTGTCTACAACACACCGCAAACGTCTTGCCTTTGCGCAAGTCCTCGTAGATGTCTCGACAGAGCGATCCCTTCCACATGAGGTTCCAGTGAGACTCCCTGAGAGAGCGATTATCTCTTCTGGTGGTGCACGAGTGGTCTCCTCCAACGTGCTATGTGTGCCGATGTTTTGGACACGAGGAGATCCACTGTCAAGATCCTTCAGGTGACTCTCTTTGCGAGGAATTGATGGAGGTTTTCCATGATCGTACACTGACGATTGTTGTCCTTGATATGCAAACGATTCAGGATTGGTTATAGCTACTACTGGAGATGGATCATCGCCTCCCGTAATCCATCCAGATTACTTGCCTAACTCAGGCAAGGATGAGGATAGGGGCGAACTGTCTCCGATAAGGGGGTACCCCAATCCTCCTTTGCCCGGTTCTATTACAGTCAAGACATGCTCCATTGGGTTGGACCTGCCGGTGGCTTCTGTTGGTCCCTAGACAGATCAAAGATGGTAGAACGACGGCCATAGCAGAGCTGCTAGTAAGACCCGAATGTCCGCTCTCTAGTGGAATCCAAGTTGTCGTCGAGATCAGAGATTCACACAAGAGTTGCTCATCTGATATTTCTCGATTCCAACGAAGCACGAACCAAGAACAGGTTACAAACTGGCTCCGAAGAAAATGAAGATTACAACAAACAACAAGTAAAACGTTCTTATCTTTACGTTCGCAGACGCTACAATAAGAAAGAACGAAGCAAAAAAGAAGAAGAGAAGCTCCTTACTGGGGTGGTCAAAACCACTGTTGCTCAAAGCAAGATTCGCCGTACAGACGATCTGCCCTCTTCTGGAACGCTCAAAGTCACCTTCGAAACACTCGGAAACACCATGTGAGAGGGAGACACTCTGGGCTACATATGATCTGGTGTTGTCACGACCCGCACCCGGAAAATCGGACATGAGTCGTGGGTACGTCCAGCCTACGCCGCAGAATCGGCGGTAGAATACTGTCTAGGTCCGTTCTAGGTCACAACTATCTATATCTCACAATAACCTGTCAAGATAACCTCTCCAAAGGAGGACAACATATGATATATATATATATATAAACTCAATCACAATAACTAGGGGAAGAGTAAAGCACGATAAGATATCAACAAAGAAACAAAGAACCAAAGAGAGCAAGTACAATATCCAAAATATACAGTCCAAGTTTAAGAGTCTACAATATCTCGCAGTAGCAAAATAATAATAATACAGACATGCAAAAACCAACTGGGAACAAACCCAGTGAAACCCACCTAGCTATACTAGGGTGCTAGCGACGTCTCCTCAGGTGGGACGAGCTCCTCCCCTATCTCAGGGTCGCAACACTCATCGACACTTGGTCCGTAGTAAGTCGGACAAAAGTCCTCAGGATCCTCTGGAAAAAATATATCCAGTCAGGAGAGCAACTCCAAATACATGGTAAGGTGTATATGACTACCAATAGAAAAGAATACAAGATGCACAGGAAAGTAAATACATGGTGAAACAGATAAAGTAACTGCAATGTAAAACTGGGGAACAATACAAGTAGTAGAGAAGTAACTGCAAGTGAGAAAATAGGAATACTAGCTAAGTGCCTTGAGCACAAGTTCGTTATGTGATCGGCTTAGGTTGCACATGATTTATTCTACGATAACTCTGTTATGCGTGAGTTGCATAACCGACATACACATGAATACTGTTTGGATTTGATTACATAACCAACTTCTACTCCCCTCCCCCACTAATACTCTTAGATCCAACCACGATACGCTACGTACATGATAAATAACTCGCGCACATGAAGGCGAGAGCACACGATGCACACAACCTGGTACCGTGCCGCAATGAACCATCATCAGCAATGGTGAAGTCATCTGATAATCCAATCTGAACCTGCGCCCTGATGCTCCTCAGGGACTCATCCTCAAACTGTGTAGCCCTGATCCGGTCTATCAACTCTGACTGAATCTGCAGTCCCCACATCTGCATCTCAACTCCAGGCACTATCACTTCAATGCCCAAGCTCTCTAGATCTGCCAGAAGATAACGATCTGTAGTCAGGCACATAGCTACCGGATACCTGCTCAGCGCATCCGCAACTACGTTCGCCTTCCCTGGATGGTACTGCAACAATATGTCGAAGTCTTTCATAAACTCCAACCATCTCCTCCGCCTCATGTTCAACTCTTTTTGGGTAAACACATACTTCAAGCTCTTGTGGTCAGTGAAGATCTCCACACGCTCTCCGTATAAAATGTTTCTACAACTTCAGAGCAAAGATGACAGCTGCCAACTCCAAATCGTGGGTAGGGTAGTTCTTTTCATGAGGACGTAATTACCTGGAAGCATAGGCAATCATCCTCCCATTCTGCTGCAACACACAATCCAGTCCCTTCCCTGATGCATCACTATAGATAGTGAATCCTCCAGACCCCGATGGCAGCGTCAATACTGGAGCTGTCGTCAACCTCCTCTTCAACTCATCAAAGGCGACCTGACACTCCTCTGACCAAACAAACTCCATGTCCTTCCGGGTCAGCCTAGACAACGGCTCTGCAATCCGAAAAAAATCCTGAACAAATCTCCTATAGTAACCTGCCACAGGAAACTCCTGACCTCTGCTACTGAACTCGGAGCACTCCATGCCTCAACTTCCATAATCTTTCTCGGATCCACCGAGATCCCCTCTCCTGTCACCACATGACCAAGGAATTCAATCTTGTCAAGGAAGAACTCACACTTCGAAAGCTTTCCATAAAGCTTCTCCTTTCTGAGAGTCTCCAACACTTCCTCAGATGCTCCTCTGGGGTCTTCGAATACACCAAGATGTCATCTATAAACACCATCACAAACCTGTCCAGATGCTGATGGAACATCTTGTTCATCATATTCATGAACACTGTCGGGGCATTAGTCAACCCAAACAGCATCACCATGAACTCATACTGTCCATACCTGGTCCGAAAAGCTGTCTTCGGAATATCCTCCCTCCTGACCTTCACCTGGTGGTAGCCTGTCCTCAGATCAATCTTGGAAAACACCCTCGCTCCGCTCAACTGGTCAAAGAGATCATCAATACGCGGCAGTGGATACTTGTTCTTTATTGTGAGGTTGTTCAGAGCCCTATAGTCGATACACATCTGTATCGACCCATCCTTCTTCGGCACAAAAAGTACCGGAGCACCCCACGAAGAAGAACTATATCTGATAAATCCCTTGTCCTGAAGCTCATCCACCTGCTTCTTCAACTCTACCAGCTCACTGTTGCTGACTCTATAGACGTGCTGGGATATCGGCTCCGCACCTGGCATCAAGTCTATAGAGAACTCCACATCTCTGTCCGAAGGTAACCCTGGCAACTCCTCCGGAAAGACATCCATGAACTCCGCTATCAGTGGATGTGGCAACCTCTGCTCTACCACCAGGGCTCCGCAGAAGACTCCCTCGCTCTGCTCCGCTGCTCCTCTGGCAAACTCAAACTCTGGCTCTCCCAGCGGACTAAACAATACTCTGCCTCCACGACAATCTATACTAGCACAATGCATACTCAACTAATCCATCCCGAGTACAATGTCGTAGCTCGGAAGTGACATTACGAGTAGGCATACACTCAGCTCCCGGCCTCCCAAGGTACCTCTCCGGTCTCTGCAGACATCACTGACTAGGATGCTGCCACCCCTGGTCGTGATCTTGCAGAGTCTAGCTAAAGGTTCAGCAACAAGATGGTGTCTAACAGCAAAAGATACGGACACAAAACTATGGGAAGCACTGGAATCAAATAAAGCAAGTGCGGGAATAGAATCAAGAACAGAACCTGATATCACATCACCAACGGGCTCGGCCTCCTCTACAATCAGGGCAAAAGCTCGCCCTTACTGGCCTCCTCGGTGCTGCTGTTGGTGCTGGGCAAACCTCTGCTGCTGAGTCTGCAAAGGCTGTCCTCTCTGCTGTACTGTAGGTGCTCTGGCTGGTCCCCTCTGAGCGGCTCCTCCGTCCTGAGCTGTACGAGCGAGTGCTGAAGGGCAATCCCTCAACTGGTGATCTGCCGCACCATATAACAAGCATCTGTCCAGCCTCTTCCTGCAAATATCCCATCCGTGCCCCGGCTTCCTACAGAAAGGGCAAGTGATGGGCTTCCTCGAACCCTGCTGCTGTCCCTGCCTCTGCTGCTGGGGCGCCTGCTGGAAAGGCGCATGACCCTGACCCTGGTGCTGCTGAGTCTGCTGGAACGGCCTCGTCTGCTGGAAATGGGGCCTCTTGGCTGGGCCCGCACTGCTGCTTGCTCCGGAAGCATCTCTACTCCTCTTGGTCTTCAGCTCCAAGTCGTCCTCAGCCCTCTGAGCATCACTCACAATCTGCTCGAAGGTCGCCTCGCGGTCACTCCTAGTCAAGGACTTGACCGCAATGACAAACCCTTGCGGAACTTCCGCGCCTTCGCTGCCTCGCTCAAGCCCTCTACAAATCTGTTCAGACGACAGAACTCTGTTGCATACTCGTCCACCAGCATGCTTCCCTGGACGAGTGCCTCAAACTGGCTCTCCAAGGCACTAAGAGCCACATCCGGAAAGAACTTCTCCTTGAAAAGCTTCTTGAAAGCCTCCCAAGTAAGTCCCGATACCGCTATCCTCGTGTCAGTAGGGTACCAAGTAAGGGCAAGATCGAACATCTGGCTGCCCGCTGCCTCTATCTGCATGCTGTCTGGGATCAGTGCCAGCCTGAAGATTCCCTCGATATGCTCGATCCAGTCATCCGCGTACAGGATCCCCTCTGTACCCAGGAACTCCTTGGGCCGCATCCTCTGGAAGTCAATGATGTTACCCGGCCTAGGATGTTGTGTCTGCTCTGCCCGTGGCTGGATCTGAGCCACTCTGTCTACTGCCGTCATGGCCACCTGGTGAGCATTTGCAATGCCCAACCTCATCACGTCTACCTTTTGGTGCTGTGCGTCCATCATCTCCCTGAAGAACGCGAACAACTGGGCAGCGTCTACCGGTGCAGGAGGTGGTGGAGGAGGTACCACCGGAACAACAGGGGTAGCTCTCGGATCGACAGGTGGAGGAGAATCTCCGAGAGAAGCAGATGCTCCCTCAACCGCAGGAGTGGTGAGTAGAGCTTTAGCAGCTGCCTGAAGTTGAGCAGGACGAGAGGTAGCAGACCTCTCGGTGGCAGCTGCTGGAACGGTGCGGTGAGACCGTGTCTTCGGAGGCATCCTGAACACAGATCAAAAGAAGTCAATACGGTGCAAGATACGATATCATCAAGGAAGGACAGTAATATTTCAAAAGAAAATAATTTCAGAAAAATTAAAGATAGCAAAAAAAATCAGGAAGGGTCCTAGTTGTGATTGAGCACACTCTCTCTCAGCCTATATCATATATCCTATCGCAGGTAGACCTAGAAACTAGACCTGCATGGGCCACCACCAAAAATGTGTCACGACCCGCACCCGAAAAATCGGACATGAGTCGTGGGTACGTCCAGCATACGCCGCAGAATCGGCGGAAGAACGCTGTCTAGGTCCGTTCTAGGTCACAACTATCTATATCTCACAATAACCTGTTAAGATAAACCTCTCCAAAGAAGGACAACATATGATATATATATAAACTCAATCACAATAACTAGGGGAAGAGTAAAACACGATAAGATATCAACAAAGAACCAAAGAGAGCAAGTACAATATCCAAAATATACAGTCCAAGTCTAAGAGTCTACAACATCTCGTAGTAGCAAAATAATAATAATACAGACATACAAAAACCAACTGGGAACAAACCCAGTGAAACCCACCTAGCTATACTAGGGTGCTAGTGACGTCTCCTCAGCTGGGACGGGCTCCTCTATCTCAGGGTCGCAACACTCGTCGACACCTGGCCCGTAGTAAGTCGGACAAAAGTTCTTAGTATCCTCTGGAAAAAATATATCCAGTCAGGATTGGAGCGAAGTACATAACTCTGAAAGCAACTCCAAATACATGGTAATGTGTATATGACTAGCAATAGAAAAGAATACAAGATGCACATAAAAGTAAATACATGGTGAAACAGATAAAGTAACTGCAATGTAAAACTGGGGAACAATACAAGTAGTAGAGAAGTAACTGCATGTGAGAAAATAGGAATACTAGCTAAGTGCCTTGAGCACAAGTTCGTTATGTGATCGACTTTGGTTGCACATGATTTATTCTATGATAACTCCGTTATGCGTGAGTTGCATAACCGACATACACATGAATATTGTTTGGATTTGATCACATAACCAACTTCTACTCCCCTCCCCTACTAATACTCTTGGATCCAACCACGACACGCTACGTACATGATAAATAACTCGCGCACATGAAGGCGAGAGCACACGAAGCACATGAGAATCAATACCCGAAGCGCATGATGAAATACACGTGATAGAGTACCCGTTGAACACGGTAAGGGGGATAACATCTCATGACGGGATCCAACTAGTACCAGCTCGTGAAACAATGTGTCAGAATCAAGTATTACAGTTCTAGAACAGGTGATATATACGCTATCAAGAAATGGAAACAATCAGAGGTAGGTACTCGTCTGACGTCCTGAGCAACTGGTGAGGATCGAGATCCGGACTGGCATCGCAAAGACCTATTGCGAAAAGCAAGGTTAAATGGGGTTCTAAAGAGTTAAACAGATATAAAATAACTAAAAACAAACTTTTAGGGTAATTCTAGGTCAAACCGGTAAAATCTGGGTCAAAAAGTCAACCCGGGGTCCAAAAAGTCAACTCTAGGCCGAAACTAGGTCAAAGGTCGAGTTTGGCGGTCAACCGGGGCAATTACGGTCAACTCTAGGTCAAACTAGGGTGCCCCTAAAATTCTAGGTCAAAACTAGCTCATTAAGCTAGTAAACCCTCAAACTCGCCTCCTTGAGATACCGGGATACCCTCGGTATCCGATATCTCAACCTATGCTATATATCCCGCCTATACCCTCTAATGTATACCCTAACACGTATATATATATATATATATATATATATATATATATAAAGCCAACTCTAATCTCATTCCTAGGCAAAATCCAATACCTCGCCCTGATACCCAATACCTTTAGTATCTCAAGTTACCTTCAATACCTTGATATCTCAAGGTATTGAGATACTTAAGCCTTACCCCTCTCTAACACTAATTAACTAGCTAACTATCTATGTATATATACTTATAACCATCTACCTATATATATATATATATATATATATATATATATATATATATATATATATATATAGCTCTCTCTCTCACTGCTGCTGCTGCTACTGCAAAATGCTGCTGCTGCTGCCATTGGCTGCTGCTCCTACTGCTGCTGCTGGTGGCACTGCCTGCTGCTGCTCCTACTCCCCTCTCCCTCAATCTCTCTAACTCACTCTACCTTCCTCTCTAACTCACTTCATATCTCACTCACTCACCTTACACACACCCAAATATATATCTACGCCACACACACATGCATATATATACACACACACAAACATATATATAAACATATATATATATATGCCTATATATATATATATATATATATATATATATATGCCTATACATATATATATATATATATATATATATATATCTATATTAACACATACAAACATATATATATATATATATATATATATATATATATATATATCTATCTATATTAACACACACAAACATACACACTAACACACAAACACACTCAACACACACACAACCACACACAACTACACCAACACACACACAACCACCCATATACATATATATATACATATATGTATATAAATATAAACTCGAAAACTCTAGTACACACTCCCCAAGGCTAAACCAACCCGCGCACAAGCCCGAAACCTAGAAACCAAGTCGAAATGGCCATTTGGTCATTTCAACGAACACTTGGTGTGAGGCTCGCGATACCTCGTGAAACGCACACCAAACCTACTCGGAATCGACCAAAAATTTACCCACGAGTTCAAATCGATGTCTAGAACCTCAAAAAATGCTAACTCTCCGATTCTAGGTCCGTGGCAAAATTTCACATGCACGTGGAACCCACGTCGAAGGAAAAACCCTCAAATTGTCCGAAACGTCCAAAACTCCGCGATACGACCTCACGTGTCCGAACGGGAATACGTACCTACCCTCAAGACACCCAAGCACGTCTACCTAGGTCCGTCTAACCTAGGGTAACACCCAAAATTGGGCCAATCTCGGATTTCACCCAAAATTGACACAAAACCTAATGTCAAAATCTTCAAACACAACCAAACAAGTTCTAACTTCCTTCTACGGGTAGCCCTAAGGTCTAGGAAGGTTCTAAACACTACTAATTACACTGTATTAGAGCAATCACTAAGAGGAAAGTTAGGGTTTACCTCTTGGGAGTTGAAATTCCAAGGCCAAAGTCTCCAAAAATTTCCAAATCCACCACACCAAGCCTCCAAACCTCTAACCCAAGCCTCTACACCAAATATAGGATCTACACACCTAGGTTAGAGGAAAATGAAAGGTTAGGGTTTATACTTATGAGAGAAGTGAGGGAAGAGAAGGAAAGGTGTGAAACTTATTTGGAATGGAGAAAAGTAAAGTGAAGAAAGGAGAATGGAGAGAAGAAAATGAAGAAGAAATGAAAATGAAAGGGAGGGGGGGGGGGGCGGCCATGTATAGGAAAAATAGGGTTAGGGTTAGGAACATAACACAATGACCAAAATACCCTCAACTAATACTTCTCCAAACTAGGGTTTAGGTTTAGGGTTTCTAAATGCATTCTAACTAATCCAAAATACTCCAACTAACTAATTAAAAATAAAATAATTATTCTACACCAATAAATAAGTCTGACAAGGGTGTTGGTTGGGTCTGACATGGGTCTACTAGGATCTGACACAGATCCAAACTAGCCAAAACCCTAAAACAACTAATAAAAATAAATACAACCACTAATTAAATATAAATACAAATATTTATGATCAATACACAATTTACCAAATTAAAAATAAAAATAAAATCATATTTTCTAGAATTGGGTAGTGACAGGTGTTCTCAATTTTCTATCTGTATTCTCTCCCTTCAAATGAAAGAGGTCATCTATATAAATAGAAGAAAACAACACCTATGCGGCCTGAGAAAACTTCAGGCTGCATAAGCGCTGACCGACCAGATCCCCCAAATCCGGAAATCAAATCTGCAGGCGCCGTCTGCGCGTTGTACTGCACAGAGCAGACAGCGATGCTAGGCCGAAAGCTGCAGTCTCGTGGCACAGAGAGCCACGCGCCACCTGCGCGCAGACCCTGTCCCTCCACATCAGACTCTCCACATAGCACATTGCCTCATGTCGACTAGGCCGCATGGGCACCGACCGCAAGGGCACAGGCCGCATGGGCACCGAGTCGCATGCGCACCTGGCCACATTGCACCTTGACGCAAAGCGCCAGGCGCATGCGCCGCGAAGCATGCGTCCGAGCTAGCAACCGTGCATGCAACTCGCACAAGAAAAGAGCGCATGGACGCCATGCGACGATGCTGACCTGCTAAGTGCAAAGTGCGCCAACAAAGCGCCACTTTGCGTCCTTGAGCACGATCCTGAGTCCGAGTCCGAGTCGCTAAGCCCCTACGGGACTTAGCTCCTAAGAAAAACTTCCCAAAGGTAGTGACAAAACAAAGATTGTCATAATGGAGTTCACACTTAAAACCCTCTAGGAAAAGTCAACCCACATGGGGCCTCCACCCCATGTGCATATACTAATACTAAGCATAGCTATATATTGAGATATACACATTGGTGGTTTTCCAATGTGGGACTAAAACTTCCAAAGTCAAGCGGAAAACACGATCAACCCCCCACATATATCACAATATATGGTTGAGCGTTTTTCACAGTGACTGCCAACATGCATTAGGATAGATGTCGCCGACGACTTGTTTCCCGCATGAGTCAAACAACAGTACGATACAAGAATGGACTAGGCCTTGAATTCTGTACCATAGCTGCTATTCTTTCCACTCATATAATGACCTCAGCTGTGCCATCCGGTCGCACGATAAAGACCATGTGCTGACCTGGTCTTAGTATATGCAACTTGGACGTCTACAAGCTTTCCCTCAAGAGACGGCCTATATCTCTATCCATACACTTAGGTGAGTTCTTTCACTATAGAGAGTTTATTATCCGGCATGAAGCATTGCGCTTCTGTGCGGTGCTACGCCGCATGACATGGCCGCCCAAGGCCGAGGATCCCCCTCTTGTTGTGTCATACCACTGTAACATGAGGACACAGGCCTCTTAGTAGTGTCGTTACTACACACAACATGGAGCCTTGCGCTCTTGTGCGGTGCTATGCCGCTGTGACATGACTTAAAGTCGAGGTTCACTACCTCATGTGGTGTCATCAACTGTAGCATGAGGACACAGGCCTCTTAGTAGTGTTATATTACCTCCCAGCATGAAGCCTTGCGCTTCTGTGTGGTGCTACGCCGCGGTGACATGGCTCGAAGCCGAGATTCACTCCCTCATGTAGTGTCACGCACTGTAGCATGAGGTCACAAGCCTCTTTGTAGTGTTGTACTACCACTCTATTTCCTTTTAGTATTAGGCTACCTGCCTATGTGCGATGTTACTACCGCTGTGACATGGCCCGAAGCCGAGGTTCACTCCCTCGTGTGGTGTCACGTCACTGTAGCATGGGATACAAGTCCCTTGTAGTGCTGAAACTACCCGTGCTTCCTGTAACGCACGCCGGACATTCACTCTGCCCTAGAACTAATTAAGGCGTCAAAGTCATCATCTCACAGGAAATGTTTTGATCAAGAACAAATAGTAGATCACAGTGGTTCCGGGTAAGTATCCCACAATGTCCCTGAGTACTACCCACTGTACCTGATATTCTTCTGGTCAATGGTCCTCCCTTGAACCAATAGCTAGATGTCTGGTAGATTTCTCTTTGAACCAATAGCATAAAACTAAATGGTAGGATTGCAAAGACGCAATACCAGAGGTCCTCCAAGCCCATATCTGCTGTCCTTGACTATGTGCGGTGTTATTGCCGCTGTGACATGGTCTGCAGCCGAGGCTTTATCCTGTCGAGGTACCTCATAGTGGTGTCACCCCACAGTAATATGGAATACTATGCTTCTTTATAGTGCTTGACTTTGACTATATGCGGTGCTAGTGTCCCTGTGATATGGCCTGAAGCCGAGACTTTACCCTGTCGAGATACCTTATGGTGGTGTCACCCCACGTTAGCATGGAGTACTACGCTCCTTTATATTTCTTACAATCAGCTGGCACTTGAGGCCAATAATGAACGGATCCGCCAGATTTATCTGACGTCGATCTTTAACCACTGTAATTATCCACGCTAGCTGCACTCATTCATTGTTCTGTACTGGCCTGTTATAAACGGATCCGCCATAATCACCTGGCTCCAATCATTAACCACTGTAATGATCCACGCTAGCTGCGCTCATTCAGTGTTCTGTGCTGGCATGTTATGAACGGATCTGCCAGAATCACCTGGCTCTAAACATTAACCAATGTAATGATCCACGCTAGCTGCGCTCATTCAGTGTTCTGCGCTTTAACCACACAGTTCTCTTCAGACCTTTGAGGAGATGAATAGATGCCACTGCTGCAGCATCTTGGTTTTCACAGTATATCGGTATCACCCGAATCTGTATACTAACCATAGGAAGATCATCTGAGAGCTTCCAGAGCCATTCTGCTTAATATGCTGCTGCTGATTAGTGCATAGAATTCTGAGAGTGAAGACTGCTTATTCGATTTTCACGATCTAGCAGCACCACTTCCTGGAGTAGTCATGTCCTCTTGTGGATCTTTCATTCTTCTTTCCTGAGCACCAACTGACATTACTGAAGCCTTCCATCATATCTGGATAACTGATGTAGTGTAGGATATACTACTGAGTCCACTTGAGAATTCTGACGATTCTCTTCACAGCTTCCAGCGTTCAACAACACACATACTGCTTGTGAACTGACTCGGCATCCCTACAACGAGAGCAATACTAGGCCTGGTGGTATTCGCAGCTTGAATCATGCACCTGATGATGCTCTAGTAAACCAATTGTCTGATGCTTTCCCTTAGATTTAGGCTTCTTCATCTTAATGTTACACCTGAGGACTATCGACCCTGATACCCAAAGCGTGTGACCAATTATCTTCTGCAGAGAGCTTGTGCCTGAGCAAGCCCACCCGGCATCCGAATTGACTTATATCCTTATGATGACTTCCGCAATCCCATGTCCTAAAACTGGACAAAAGGACATCGTTGTTCTAGTGACACTTCTATATCCACAACTGGGATTTAGCAAGTCGTCCACATAGATACAAAAGATGACTCTTTTCTTATCAGCGAACTTTGTATACACACACTAGTCTGTCTTGTTGATCCTGCGATAACTTTGACTAGATGACTTGTCAAACTTCTGCTGCCACATCCTGGGATTTGCTTCAGGCCGCATTGAAATATCACCAACCCGCAGACTATCTTCAAACCTGAATGACAATAATACTGTTTGTTGTCTGTGAATCTCTCATGATTGTCTTCCTTCATCTGATAAACAATCAGCTTATGAATAGCAGCTACGGCAAACATCATCCTGATATATGACACCCTTAACGAGGTGCCTAAGAACCCAATTCCATGTTATCTGAGAAAACCCCTATGCTATAAACCTATGCTTGAATTCAACTGTTCGGACTGCTTCCATTTTCTTCTACTGAAGATATATATAAGCATATGATAGATTTAGCTCCTTCAGGCAGATTGATCAACATCCCAAGTGTTGTTATGGGATCAATCTCTTCATGGACTGCCTCCTCCCAGCAGACCGAGTCGCTGGTCTTCATCGCATCATCATTGGTAAGTAGTATGACCTCCATATGATAGGTGATAAGATCATTTTTGGTCCTTCGACTTCCTGACTCTTCTAGCTGACTGCTCTTCGAATTTTGGTTCAAATATTGTCTTTCAAAAGACAACTCCTTCCTGGACTACGTCTTCTTTTATAGAAGTGCCAACAACTCTGGTTGATACGGTCTTCCGGAAAACCCCCACATTCGAACGATATTTATGTGGATCTGACATTGAACCAGAGTTACCTCAGAAGTGACGAACGGTACTAGATACATGACCGTAAGTGCAACCTTCTCCCATAGACAATCTGGAAGACCCTTTGAACAACAATATAGAAGTCATCATTACTGTTAACTGCTCGTCCTTCCTATCTGCACCTTCAATGGACTGGGAGAGTACGAAGATGTCGTTCCATAGTCAATTCCATATTCTAAGATGAACGATGCGAATCCAAAGAACGATGTATGTTCTATAGTCAATTTCATGTTCCAAGCCGAACGATGCGAATCCAAAGAACGATGCATGTTCCATAGTCAATTCTATGTTCTAAGCCGAACGATATGAATCCAAAGAACAATGCTCTTCGTAAAGAAAACTTCTGAGTCTATTGAGATGTAGACCGATATGACGCTCAGCACCAAACTTGAAGTTTCTGAGGTTCTCGAACGCTTCATCCTTCGATTATGAGAAGATACGCGAACGCGTTTTCCGAAAAATCGTCAAAGAAAGAAGTGACAAACTTTACCTCGACCATTTGTGGAGAATAGAAGTCACAGATATCTAATCGCACCAACTTCATAGGATCTGTACTTGTAGTCATCCGTTTAAACGACTTTCTGACTACCTATGTCTGAACATAGCCATCACGTGTCTCCATCTTGTTATCCCCACATTTTGGAGATATCCCTGAACTTAGACATCTTTGAAAAAGGGCATGTCTTAGTCAGATGCGACACAACTCAATAAGAGCAATCTCTTCCTCAAGCCGAAAGTCCAGAATTATAATCCTGATCCCTAGATCTTCTGCTTGACACTTATTCGCCATAAAGACATTCTTCTTAGTTAGTGCTCTTTCTTGGTGAACAGCTCTTTCACAGAACATGTGTGGCCGAATGCACCAGTGTCTATCCACCAGTCAGTAGCCACGCTTGATAACTCAACCTGCGCAATAATAGCAACAAAGTTAAGTAATCAAAGGAACCAAGCTTTAGCTATACCTTGCTATATTGGTTCGAATTGGTTCTGCTTTCAAGCTCCAATTTCAGCCATCCATCAAGTCCTGCCAGGGCAGTGATCTTCATGCGCAAAGTCTCCATGTGTCATGCATGCACATAAGCCTCCATGCGTCCTGCATGCGTCTACAACACTATGCGGCCACCTCTGTCATGCGACAAGACCTTCAATGCGCCAAGAATCTGCCATCTGCTAAGAATCTTTTATGCGGCAGAAGTCTTCATGCGGCAAGAGACTTCTTATGCGGCCAAGTCTTGCCAACCGCCAAGAACTGTTATGCGCTAAGTCTCGTTATGTGCATACTCTGCAATCCTTGGTCAACTTGTAATCTTTCTTCTAACTGGAATGCGCGTTCTTCAAACGCTGACTCCTCCATTCTGGGAAATGGTAGGTTCTGACATCTCACGTTCAACATTTGACAAAGGACTCATTCCCTCATCCAAATGTTCGAAATGTATTCCGTCAATTTTCTCAAGTTTGTTAAAACTTGTTGCCGAGAAGATTTGATCGGGTGTTCTACATCTTTCTTCGGATCTTGTTTTGAGATTGTTGGTCCCTAGAAGGATCAAATTTGGTAGAACGCGGGCCATAGCAGAGCTGCTAGCGAGACCCGAATGTCCGCTCTCTACTGAAATCCAAGTTGTCGTCGAGATCAGAGATTCACATAAGAGTTCCTTATCTGATATTTTTCGATTCCAACGAAGCACGAAACAAGAACAGGTTACAAACTGGCTCCGAAGAAAATGAAGATTACAACAAGCAACAAGTAAAACGTTCTTCTCTTTACGTTCGCAGACGCTACAATGAGAAAGAAAGAAGCAAAGAAAAAACAGAAGAGAAGCTCCTTGCTGGGGTGGTCAAAACCACCGTTGCTCAAAGTAATATTCGCCGTACAGACAATCTTCCCCCAGGAACCAGCAAGTTCACAAAAGAACTTCTGGAACGCTCAAAGTCACCTTCGAAAACACTTGAAAACACTATGTGAGAGGGAGACTCTGGGCTACATATGATCTGGTGTTCTCGATTTTTCATCTGTATTCTCTCCCTTCAAATGAAAGAGGAGGTCCTCTATATAAATAGAAGAAAACAGCACCTATGCGGCCTGAGAAAACTTCAGGATGCATAAGCGCTGACCGACCAGATCCCCCAAATCCGGAAGTCAAATCTGCAGGCGCCGCCCGCGCGCTGTACTGCGCAGAGCAGACACCGCCGCCAGGCGCCGAAAGCTGCAGCCGCGTGGCACAGAGAGCCACGCGCCGCTTGCACGCAAATCCTGTCCCCTCCACATCAGACTCTCCACATAGCACATTGCCTCATGTCGACCAGGCCGCAAGGCCCTGGCCGCATGGGCACCGACCGCAAGGGTACAGGCCGCATGGGCTCCTGGCCGCATGGCGCCTGGACGCAAAGCGCCAGGCCACATGCGCGACTATGCTGACGTGCTAAGTGCCAAGTGCGCCAACAAAGCGCCACTTTGTGCCCTTGAGCACGAGCCCGAGTCCGAGTGGCTAAGTCCCTGCGGGGCTTAGCTCCTAATGAAAACTTCCCAAAGGTGGTAACAAAACAAAGATTGTCATAATGGAGTTCACACTTAAACCCTCTAAGAATAGTTAACCCACATGGGCCTCCACCCCATGTGCATATACCAATACTAAGCATAGCTATATATTGAGATTTACACATTGGTGGTTTTCCAATGTGGGACTAAAACTCCCAAAGTCAGTGGAAAACACCAACAGCTTCATGGTGAGATTTGGCTAGCCTAATTCAAGAGCTCCCTTTTAAAGTCGGGATAGTGCCTATTCCCAAAAGTTGATGTCCATCCAAGAGTGCGACTGATGTAGCAGAGAAGGACGAGGAGGGATCATCCGATCAGGATAATTTGGAGGACAATGATGAGACTTGGCAACTTACCAAGACGAATGCCCGATGGTTGAGGCTATTGCAAGAGGAGGGATGTTCTCCTTCCAAGGAGAGACTTAGATGGAAGGGACGGGGCCCAGAGCGTACGGGTTAGTGTACCACAGGGAAAAGTAGATACAAACTTAATTAGTGTTTGTATTAACATCTAAGGGGATGAGGGAGTCTTGAGTGTAGAATGTACGGGTGGTGCACAATTGATTCCCATCACCCATTTGCACTTTTCAATCAGTACAATATATATATATATATATATATATATATATATATATATATATATATATATACTCGGTACACATGGTGCATCTCGACCATTAGTTGATAATCAACATCGTTCATCCTGATCTACAAATTTGATTGTAGAGAGTGGAGACGGTGGTCTGGTCTGGGGGCATCTAGTCCATGTTGTGCCTTGCTTCTTGAGCCGGGGGGGGGGGGGGGGGGGGGGGGGTTGAGGGACGGGGGGGGGGGGGGGGGTGTTATGTGATGGAGGATTGGTGCTTGTAGCCGCATCGCTGCTAGGTCCACTGGTGAAGGTGATTGTAGTTGGAGGAAGGGTGGGTTTTGGGTAGAGGTCAATCTCGGTAAGAGTTAAGTAATAAAATTGCTATACTTCAAAGACCTGATCAGAATTATTGTTGTTTTATGTTTAACTTACCATATTTTGATATATCTTGAATTGTAAAGTAAATATCATGAATAAGGATTTGGTTACATGGAAGATCTGCTTCATATGTTGGATGATAAATCTCTAATGTATATATGTTTTGGACTCATTCATTTCCTACCTTTCCTCCCATTTAATTCCCCGATTTGTGTTATTTATCGGTGAGGAAAGAATATGTTGATTTTCCCACATTCAGTTTAGCTATTTATTTATGACAAAAACAGAATATCATTCTATTGTTCTTACTCTATGGCTTATTTGATGATCGTCTTACAATGACGTAAGGAATATATCACAGGCCACTATTTGCAAATAGCTTACTGTCCATCATACAGACTCTCTTGGACCAAACAAGGCAGGATGAAATGCGCATTGTAGGAGGCCTTACACTTTTCGACTTTGTAAACAACCAGGTAGATTTTTCCTGAAACAGGCTACATGCTGATTATCAGGTAAATCTAAACCTTTATGCTATATTGTTGTATGTGCAGATGGATGGTACCTACATGTTCAATTTGGAAGGATTTATTCCAAAAATTTGTCAGCTAGCTCAAGAAATGGGCATGGATGAGAGGGCTCTCCATCTTCGTGCATCAGGGCTTCAGGCCCTTTGCTCAATGGTAGTTTTCCAACATTTTGGTTCTGCCTAGATCTTGATGTAGATATCAATATTAAGCGGTGTGCTTTATTCATTTTCTAGAGTTCTGTGGAAATGGAACATCTAACTTATTTATTTGGTCCTTCTTTTGGGACAAATATCATTTTTTCTCTTTTCTGAATAACATTATATATGCATAATCTAACCAGAGTTATTCGAATATCCATCGTAGTTGGTTTTGATGCCATTGGTTCTCATTCATATGGATATGAAGACAACAATACTTTTTAATGGGGACTCTAACTGAGTAACAGCTAAAAGCTACCTGGAATTGCGTGGAAAGAGTTTGAATGGAAGTCCTAGTTCGTTCTCTGTTGGTTAACAAAGAGGCATAAGTATAAATGGTTAAATGTTGTTAAAGGAAAGAAAATCAACCGAGATAATCAGCATATCAAGCATTGATAATCAGCATTTATTTGATAGAGTAAATGCTGGATCAAGCATTCAATCTGCATTCAATCTGCATTCAATCAGCAGCTATTACCCAACAATCAGCAATTAGACAGCCATTGATTCTGTGCATTATTTGATAGAATGGCCATGCTGCACAATAAAAATGGTAACGATCAACCACTCGCAAACGCGACAAGTATATTTACACCCAGCTGTAATAATATAAAACATAATGCACATTCAACACTATATTGGATTGTGGATAGTGGAGCAATAGATCACGTATCACACCTCTCACCTACCCACAATAAGAATAAAGCATCTTGTGATTTTGTTGGATTACCTAATGGTGAACAAGCTACCATTGAAAACATTGGGTCTATTCAATTATCGCCTTATTTGTCTCTTGATGGAGTTCTTCGTGTGCCTAAGTTTCGTGTGAATTTTATATATGTAAGTAAATTGACACGAGCGTTGAGATGTATAGTGATATTTTATCCGAATTTTTGTGTTGTGCATGACGTGGATACGAGGAGGACGATTGGCCTGGGCAAGCATTTTAATGGTCTCTACTATCTCACACCAACCCAAAATTCCTGCCTTGTCAATCACATAACCTGCACTTCCGATCTTTGGCACCAACGCCTCGAAGATCCATCTGCCGCTCCTCTTCACAACCTATCTTAATATTTTCCATAAATTGCCTTCAATTCTAAGCTATGTTGTCACGGGCGACGCCTAGGCGGCCTAGGCGCGCAGGTTGCTGGGAGCTCGTCTCGATCTGGAGAAAAAAATATCATGTCAGGCGACGGGCGCCTAGGTGCACCTAGGGTCGACCAGAGGAATATGTAGGCGGACGCCTAGGCTGCTCCAAAAAACAAAAGAAAAAACATAGAAAAAATAAAAGAAAAAAGACTCCTACCTCCGTTTCTTGCTCCTGTCGTCATTTGTTGATTGTTGTTGCTGCTGTTGCTGCTCCATGTATTATATTCTTCTTCTTCCTCTTCGTTTTTTTTATATTGTGAGAAAAAATTGAACAAAACGCAGCTAAATGCACATAAATGCATTCTTGCTGCTGATATGTACAGAAACTTTTCATGTTGTGAGAAAATGTGCACATAAATGCTCGTCCAAGTCAGACCTTTCTTCTTTTTGCTGCACATAGATGCATTGTTTCTGCAAATAAATGCCACCAGTTACACATAAATGCCCATAAATGTAGTTTTTTCTTCAAACTATCAGCTCTGACATGGGCGGACGCCTAGGCGGCGCCTAGGCGAGGCGGATGGGCTGTCGCCTCGTCTCGCCTAGCGCCCAGTACAACATAGATTCTAAGAATATTTGCGAGATTTGTCCCTTAACAAAACAAACTTGTTTATCTTTCATTTCAAGTTCATTAAAAACTGTTGCCCCATTTGATTTGATTTACTGTGATATTTGGGGACCACTCAAAATTCACACACACTATGGGGCCCATTATTTTCTAACCATTGGTGATGATTTTACTCGCTTTACTTGGATTCATCTTATGAGTTTTAAATCCAACACTCGATCTCTATTAAAATCTTTCTTCTCTTGGGTGAAAACTCAATTTCATCTAGACATTAAGATTTTATGTATCGATAATGGGGGAGAATTCACGTCAATGCGTTCTTTGCTTGATGAACGTGGCACCATTTTTCAACATACATGTGCTCATATCCTCCAACAAAACAGGGTAGTCGAGCGTAAACATCGTCATCTTTTAAATGTGGCCCGCGTCCTACGGTTTTAAGCCAATCTATCATTACCGTTTTGGGGAAAAAGTGTCCAAACAACATGTTATCTTATTAACCGCCTACCTACACCCCTTCTTTCTCACAAATTCCCATATGAACTTTTACACAAAACTCCTCCAATTTATTCCTACTTCCGGATTTTCAGTTGCTTATGCTATGCCACCGATCTCACTCCCAATAAAAAATTTGATTATCGTGCATGTCGTTGCATTTTTATCGGATATCCTCTTGGGCAAAAGGGTTACCGCGTTTACAATCTTGAAGGCAATTTTTTTTTTTTACTTCCCGAGATGTTATTTTTCATGAACATATATTTCCTTTACACAAACTCCCACAAGAAGATCAAAATGATAATCCCGTTTTGCCTCTTCCTGCCAACCCAAATCAATCTCTAGAGCCCGATCTCTCGTCAGGCAAATCCACATCATTAGACAATCCCTTCACATAACAACCCTTCTTCTTCACATCACATTGACTCCGCTACCTCACTCACGCCTAATCTAGCCCCACTAAAAGTCTACTCCCGTCGATCTACCACCACCGCTACTACCACCTCGTCAGCACCCCCTCCACCTCTAGCGACGTCATCACCGACAGACCCTCACCCTCCGCCAACTCCTTCTGCCATATTTCGTCTGTCTCAGTCTCCAATCCCATCGGACTTCCCTTACTCCCCGATTCCATCGGATTCTCCTCAAATCTCATCGGATCCCCACCTCTCTCCAATTCCGTCGCCCTCATCTCCGGCAACCAACCCATCACTACACCACCCGATACCCAACACCTCCCCCGAACTTCGTCGTTCTTCTCGCACTCACCTGCCTCCACCTCATCTCCGAGATTTCAAAACGTACCATGCTACTGTCCTGGGCCCTGACGCCTCCTATTCTTTCTCATCCGACACTCACTATCCATTGCAACGATATGTCAATTACTCTGAGTTGTCTGATAAATGCTGTTCATTTGTGCATTATCTCGACTGGTTGAGCCGGCATCTTATGAACATGCCCGACATGACTCTCAGTAGGTTGCAACTATGACTTCTGAGATTAAGGCTCTTGAGGACATGGTTCCCCTTCTCCTGGCTAGCGATCCATCGAGTGCAAATGGGTCTTTAAGATCAAGTACCATGCTAACGGTACAATCGAACGTCACAAAGCTCGACTTGTCGCCAAAGGATTCACCCAACGCGAAGGTGTTGATTATAAAGATACCTTCGCTCCCGTTGCAAAATTAATCATTGTATGTTGGTTGTTAGCACTTGTTGCGGTCCGAAATTGGCCTTTACACCAGATGGATGTCCAGAATGCGTTTCTTCACGGTGAACAAATTGAAGAAGTGTATATGCTGGGAGAACTTAGTTTGTCGACTCCACAAGTCACTTTATGGCCTTAAGCAAGCATCCCGCAGTTGGTTTCAATGCTTCTCTTGTGCTATTCAAGAGATTGGTTTTCAACAGTCAAAGGCCGACTACTCACTGTTTACACAGGTTCGTGAGGATTCCATCACTATAGTGCTACTTTATATTGATGATATGGTTATAACAGGCAACAATGAGAAGTCTATCACTGACCTCAAGAAGTTTCTCAATAGTTGCTTCAAGATTAAAGATCTTGGACCGCTCAAATACTTTCTCGGCATCGAAGTTGTCCGTTCTAAGACAGGAATTACAGTTTGTCAACGGAAGTACACATTGGACATATTGGAAGAAGCCGGATTACTTGGAGCAAAACTGGCAACTGTCCACATGGAACCTGATTTAGTGCTAATAGAAACAGCGAGTGAAGCTCTCAAAGATCCCACTCGATATCGTAGACTAGTTGGTGTCACGTCCCGATCCCGCAAGGGCCGATCGTCCTCGCATGAACGTGATGTCGTGCAAGCCTAAGTTGTGCTTGCACAAGACATAGTACCTGAACAAAACATAAACTAGGCAATATATATATATATATATATATATATATATATATAAAGAACAGAACGTAAAATGCAGAGAACCAAAGTTGAACATATTTGATAGGAACACAAAATACTATCTTTATTGAATACTTGAAATTGATTACAAAGCAGTTGCTTGGCTGATTACAAAATATGTCATAGATGACTTACATCACTTTTTACAAACCCAAAACTAGCCACAATGTCCATACATCAAATCCTTGTAGTAGGACATAAAGTAAAACACCTAACAAAAAAGTTTGCCAACTGGGAAGGAAAGCTAAGGAAGCAACGAGCATGGTTCCACTGGATGGGATGCGCTCCTAAAGCTTCAAAATGCTCGCCAAACTCTCGTTACCAGAACTTGGAGATGCCCACAAACGTGGGTCAGTACTCAGCATGTACTGGTGAGCGACCATGGCCAAACTCACCTAGAAATCAACATTAAGTAAACATGTGAAGCTAGCGTAATTATTATGTGATCTTTCTAGTCGTCTAGGTTCTTTTTAACAATTTATGTAAATAAACATAAATAATAGATTAAACCATGCATATGATAAACCTTATCCATGGCTGAACGGTTATCCCTGCAGCAAACACACAAGTTGGCAACAATTTGGATATATGTATATAACTCATGAATCTAAATTTGCATCAAACGGCTAGGTATGCAGAAGGAAAATCCTAGCATGTGACCTAATTAAATGATGGTTCCCTCTTCGGGATTAACAGTTGGGGCGTACAAGCCTATCTCACTAATAGACTTGACACCCTCCTGAACGCGAGAACGTACAAGCCTCAGGGTGCCCTATCCTCTCCTAGGCCGAACGATCCCTAGTGGCCCATGAACCGTTCGAGAGGTTACGCCTTGTGCACAAGTTGTCCAGACCAATGCATGGACGTAACTTCTATCAGATAAGACACTATTATGCAATAGATGAACAATGCACATATTTCTATCTTTTCAGTTCTCTTTTATACGATCGCGGCCAAACCATAGAAGGTTTCTATATAACTCTCTCCTTTTGCACATCATATGAGTAAGGAACAGATAAGCATCTATTTGAACAAGCATTTGTAATAATTCTATATATCAAGCATGCAATTCATTTTTTTTAGCTTATCTTGTTTAGTGAGATATCATTAAACATAGGGACATGCAATTGAGTAGACTAGAGATCATTTTTATTGAGGCGTGAAGACTAAATGATTCATCGAAGGACCGAAGCCACTCACAGAATGAATCAACGCGAGAGAATGGGAAGCCTCACGCAACGACCACTCCTTGGTTATGCGTCCTGAAATTGCAACAACCTTGGTTAGCATCCTTCGATCTCTTTCTCCTACGATTCGAAATGAACGCGCAAGCGAGGAAAGCAAACTATGAAAACCAAATCATCGAAAGCAACACAAAAACACAATCAACACAAAACCAAGCAGCGAAAACAACCAAGGAAAGCTCTTGGACTCATTTCAATATAAGTCGTTCCATCAGTTGGAAGGGTTCATTGTATTTCGTCCGTGATCGATTGTGTGGGTAAGGTTTTTTCGATACTCAGTTTTTAACCGAGTCAAAGTCATAGGCATTAAGTTAGTGAAGTGCTTGAAGTGGGACACTACAGTTGGGAAGCTAATCTATCTCACAATTAGCCCGCCTAAAATCACATACTCTGTGAATACACTCGGTCAATTCATGCAGGAACCCAAGATACATCACCTCAAGGCTGCTCATCGACTTCTTCAATACTTGAAGGCAGCTCCAGGGCAAGGATTATTGTTCTCATCAAATAGTCCACTTCACTTAATTGGGTACTATGATGCCGACTGGACAAGATATCCAATTATACGACGGTCTGTAACAGGCTGTTGCATCTTCCTTGGCAAGTCTCTTGTGTCATGGAAGAATAAGAAGCAGGCAACAGTTTCAAGATCATCAGCGGAAACAGAGTATCGATCCATGGCTGCAGCCGCTTGCGCACTTTCTTGGTTGAGATATTTATTAAAGGATTTGCATGTACAACATCATGAGCCAGCAAGGTTGTTTTGTGATAACCAAGCAGCCTTACACATTGCTACAAACCCGGTGTATCATGAGCGGACAAAACATATTGAATTAGATTGCCATACCGTTCGTGAGAGAATCTAAAGAGGAGAGGTCAAGACGGCATATGTGCAAACTGGAAATCAGATTGCAGATATATTTACAAAGCCATTGCGATCACTGGCGTTTCATACACACCTCACCAAGTTGAGAAATGCTGGATCAAGCATTCAATCAGCAGCTATTAGCCAGCAATCAGCAATTATACAGCCATTGATTCTGTGCATTATTGTATTTCTAGAATAGCTCAATTATTTATGTGCATTCCTAGAATAGCTCTACGCCAATTCAATATAATGGCAAGCAGTCTGTGCACAGAGATATACAATTCAATTATAGAACCTTTTCCTACATAATTTTGTTTAGTTGTACGCTTGTACATTTCTATACATAGAATTTGCAAGTAATGTGGGAAATGTCAAGTGTTACTCGTTGATACATTGGCTCAATATATGCAATATGTAAATTAGGTGTCATCAAGTTAGGTGAGGACATTATCTAAGTAGAAGCTTAAGAGGTAAAGCTGATACTAGACATGAGATACAGATCTTCAATATACTATATCACATTTAGCAAATCCCTGTTTCTCTCATTAAGTCATGTTATGGTGGGTCAATGTTGACTGAAATATTCGAGAAGATTGCTAGACTTCAAGGCGAGGGGATAACTGTAAATGCATCTTTGCATCCTAACAATCAAAATGATATTATTTACCAATTGGGAAGTACATACAGGAAGGTGTCCCCATGTGTCAAGCCATTATAGAGTAAAGAAGAAACTCCCATCCTGTATAACTGTAGGCAAAATATGTATTCATATTAGTGTATAACATAATATATGGATTATTAATTTAGAACACTGTAAATAACACCAAGAACAACAAAGCCTTTATCCGAAATTTTGTGGTCGGGTATCTGGATCCTTTTCTAAGGAGGGATGGTTAGAAACTTAGAACTGTAAACAAGGTTATAATATTGCTCTGAAACTCAAAAAATAAATATCTGAAATTAAACTGGATATTGTGAGAATATTACGAGTAGGGTAGCTGAAAGTAGAGTTATTCGAAGGTCTATAAGTGAGATTAAGAATCCACATTGTTAGTCAGTAAACTACTTTCTTTTGTAATCACATGTGACACACTTGGATAATTCTTAATCTTAGGGATTCTTCAAAAAGTATTCTTAATCTTGGGGTAAAATACCTTCTAAACTAGACGCATATGGTATGTTATAACTTGGAGACCCAGTCCCTCCTACATGTTAATGTTCAATCATCACCTTCTTCCTTGGTGTGATAGACTGCAAATCTTTTAGGACTTGTAAATTATTGGACTTCTTGGATCCCTCGTGGAAGCACCGGAATTGTTACATTTTGGGCCTGTTTGGCAAATGGAAACTTTTAGGCTTTGCTTGGATTGAGGAGAAAAAAAAGCATAGTTAAGTGGGAATTAAGTGAGGGGGAGGGGGGTCAATACATATAATCTTGTTTGGATTGGAGGAAGAGTTAAGTGGGTGCGCTTAATAACTCTTGCTTGGATTGGAGATTTTGAGTGGGAAGAGGATTAATAAAAATACAATATTTACCAAAATATTTTTATTACATATGACATAAAATTAGATTTGATTTCAGTTTTTAATTAAAACTTGTCAAAATATCTACACAAATTTGATATCTATATCAAGAAAATAACTAGAGTCCAAACATAGTAAAATTAAGTAACATTAGCATTATATGCTTATACCGTTTAGAAGTATGCAAAGTTAATGTCATCGTAACTGTCTAAAATCAAATACAATAAAGAAAATATACGTTCAAAAAACAACAATTCTACCACCAAAATCTCTCTAAACGTTTATTACATGGAATCAAAGACATTACCGTCTATTTTTTTTATTATATAATTTTCAACGATGAGTAATAAGAAAAAGCGATAATAGACGATGCACCTGAAAGGCAGCATGTTGAAAACCAGAAAATGAAACATCAATTGAAAGCAAGAAAAATAGAGGAGAATATCACAATATTTTATAGGACAAATAAGAAATATTTATGACTTTTTAAACAAAATCTCTCACTTTCCCTTGTTAACCTCCGATTTGGAGTTTGAAAAAATGGACAAAATAAGGCTAAATAAACCCTTAACTCTCTATGACTTCCCCTTCTAAAACCCCATCCTCCTCCTCCCCCCCCCCCCCCCGACTCTCTTCACCCTCAATCCAAGCAGACCCTTAGAAATTTGGAGAGTAACTTTCTATTGGTTTCTAGAAACGTAAAAAATCTATGTTTCCAACTTAAAATTTTGTTTGTTTGGTAAAAACTATAATATAGAAACTTTTAGCTTATAATGTCATGGTAATAATAATAAAGCAATTAACATAGGGGGCTTAAAAGTGGGTTTGCTTTCCAAAAATAAATAGTAATAAAATATAAGCCATTCTTGCTTTTCATGAGTTTCCATCTATTTAGAAGGAAAATAGAATGACTAGTACTTTCCAATTTGGTGGTACAACTTTCCTAAACTTGTTTTCAGCTACCAAACAATCAACTAAATGGAAACTAGCTATACTTTCCTACATTTTCCTGGATTCCCTCTTACTTTCCCCATTTGCCAAAGAGGCCCTTCTAGCCGGTGATCAGCCAATTTGCCATAGTGGTAGGTTGGCTCCATCGTACAGGTATATCTATATTCCGTATGCCATAAGAAGGGGTATGGGTGTGTTGTGACTAAGGAAATAGGTCATTTATGGAATGTCGAGAGTCTGCAGCCTACTTACCAGATATGAAAAGAATAGTTGATCTACTGGAGTTAGGTAATGTAGTATATTTGCTCATTTTCCTTTATGTATAAGGACAGACTTTAATTTAGTTTCTATCTTAAGCTGGTGACTAGAAGTTTAAGATTTCTAAACAATAAACATTCTCCAATATCCAGCATAGTTCTATATTTGAGACAACAGAAAAGTAGCACCTTATTATATAAGTTACATGTTTATTATTACGGATGGAAGAGTTTCAGGTTTATGTATAATGAAACATGAGCGTGCTAAACTGCTGACTCACAGAAAGCAAGATAAATTGCTGTGAAAAGCAACATCTCTTATACTACCTTTTGTGGTTTCCTATCCTATCTATTTTTAGATAATTAATGGTACTCATTTCTATTTTTATATTATTTGTCATGGTTTGATGTGAAATTAAGAAGAATGTCATGGCTAGCAATCATCTAATTCGGTCTGACCCCTTAACGGTTCACTTTTCTTTGTATAGATGACGACAACATTGGATTCTTTCCATCAATCCGTTTCTAGTAAAGTCAAAGTCATGCCATTTTCCCCTTTGTACCGGAGCTACATTACGTAACCACATTTGATGATGTGGCAAATCCCAAAGGACTTAGCTTCTGGGTTGTCCATAAGAACTTTTTTTTGCAAAAGCAAGATTGTTTAATAATCAGAGATTCGGAGATTTCCATGTGTAGTTATTACCATAACAGGCTCGAGAACTCTGCGGTATATACGCGAAGGTAGCATTCAATTGTTGCTTCTATTGGGGAGAATCTCTCGGCATCTAGTCTTCATCATGAAGCAAAAACATCGCCCTTGACTTAGTAAATCCTTCAAATTCAAACTCTAGCCTTTTGGATTCCCTTATTGTGGTAACAAAGAACCTAAGAATGTTCAATAGTTCAGCTGCCGTAGGAGGGGGTTACGCCGTAACTGTTGAGTGGGGGTGGCCAATTATGGTTTTTGAAAGGCTAACCAGTATATGATGTGGTGAGGCACGGACTCCCCTGCTTGGGGTTCAGGGGGACCTTTGTTGCCTGCTTGAATTTATAAAGTTTACTCATCGGCTGTATGCACGCTGTTTGATACTTGGCTTCTTTTAATGTTTAATATCGGATAACTGTGATGGGAATAGTAGAACTTTACTATTATTTTATGTTATAGAATGCTTTCAACAACTTGATAGTCCCTCATCTTGTTTAGGTCTTCTCATTTATAAGTTTCCTTTGAATCCAGTTGACTTGTGTC
Organism: Iris macrosiphon; assembly: GCA_036927795.1. NCBI lineage: Eukaryota > Viridiplantae > Streptophyta > Magnoliopsida > Asparagales > Iridaceae > Iris > Iris macrosiphon. The sequence goes on from JAYESA010000006.1 coordinate 193,582,255, forward strand.
CCTGATACTGCCGTATTTCTCCTAAAAACAGTTGTATAATATGCCTATCAACTAATATCTTGTTTTTAATTCATTTTCAGGTTTGGTTTATGGGAGAACACTCCCATCTGTCATCAGAACTTGACAATGTAAGCTTTGGGATTCTAATTTGTACAGTGCAATTGCTATCCTGAAATTTATTACTCGCTCGTGGCGTCAAATTTGACCTTTATTTGTATGTCAACTTCTTGTTCATCTTTAATTGTTCACTTGAGTCAATGATCTTGCTAATTATGATAATGTTAATTGTTTATAATTTTGATAAATGCAGCATAATTGCAATCATCCCCCGCCCCGCATCCTCCACCACCACCACCACCACACACACACAACTAATAGGGTTTGAGCATTGAAGCCCCATTACTATGGAACTGGAAAAAAGCTTCTGAAGTATTTTTTTTTGTCACGACCCGCACCCGTGTATTCGGGTACGAGTGCGTGGGTACGTCCAGCCTACGTCGCAGTGTCGGCGGTAGAACGCTGTCTGGAACTAGTACTGTATAACCAACACCTCATAATATAAAGGGAACAATTATACTCAATCACAAAACTAAGGTAGGTGAAAACATGATGTATATATATATATGTATATAAAAGTTACAGTACAAAATCTTGTATTCATAACTCATACAACTATAGTAAGTCTGCAATTTTTAACTATTGTCATAACTAGGTCTCCCGCTTGCGGCCTTCCTCAATCCTCCAGGAGGTAAAATCAGGCTCGAAGCTATTTTCCAAAAATCCATAATATATGGGACATGTCCTTCTAAGTGCTACCTGAAATATTATCCAGTCAGGATTGAACGAGTACAATTCTAATAGCAGTTTCAATACATGATAAGGACTATAAAACAGTGATAGAAAAGTAGTATATGATGGATAAATAAACTGACATCAAGGTATAGTAAGAAATGAACAGGGAAAATGAATAAACAGAGAATATGCCATATATCAACAAGGAAATCTATAGTCACTAAGTGTTTTGAAATACTAGTTTGATTATGTGATCTGCTTAGGATTGCACAATGAGAGCCGGTTAATCATACGTGAAGTGTATGGTTAGCCTTTGCACATGAATTATATTTCCACAGTATTAGGGTATGATCACATATAAACTAGCATTTTTTTGCCCCGACTAGCATACAAGAATCACACGAATATCATGTATTGTACAAGATCAAAGTCTAAAAGCATAAGATATGCTAGTCCGTGTTTCTTTATGTCAGGAATCAAATACAACAATACTACATGTGTTAGAAATTATCAGTAAGAAAACCATCAGAGACTGTACTCGCCTGGGGTCCAATCTTTAATTATTGTCATAACTAGGTCTTCCGCTTGTGGCCTTCCTCAATCATCCAGGAGGTAAAATCAGGCTCAAAGCTATTTTCCAAAAATCCATAATAGATAGGACATGTCCTTCTAAGTGCTACCTGAAATATTATCCAGTCAGAATTGAACGAGTACAATTCTAATAGCAGTTTCAATACATGATAAGGACTATAAAACAGTGATAGAAAAGTAGTATATGATGGATAAATAAACTGACATCAAGGTATAGTAAGAAATGAACAAGAAAAATGAATAAACAGAGAATATGTCATATATCAACAAGAAAATCTATAGTCACTAAGTGTTTTGAAATACTAGTTTGATTATGTGATCGGCTTAGGATTGCACACACAATGGGAGCCGGTTAATCATACGTGAAGTGTATGGTTAGCCTTTGCACAGAAATTATATTTGCACAGTATTAGGGTATGATCACATATAAACTAGCATTTTTTCGCCCCGACTAACATACAAGAATCATACGAATATCATGTATTGTACAAGATCAAAGTCTAAAAACATAAGATATGTTAGTCCGTGTTTCTTTGTGTCAGGAATCAAATACAATAATACTACATGTGTTATAGAAATTATCAGTAAGAAAACCATCAGAGACTGTACTCGCCTGGGGTCCAAAGCGGGTGAAATAAGTCAGAGTGTGACGGGGTCCAGATAACCTATATCATGAATAATTCACATTAATTGGTGAAATATAATTAAATAGATTTAACCCACTAGATTTCTAGGTTAATTTTATGCTATTTCTGATTTATAGATGGGACAAATATCTATATAAAATAATGTATATATAAGATATATTTATAGATACTTATGTATAGATACGTATATATATAGTATATATATACATAGATACACATATAAGTAGATACATAGCTACATATATAAATACATAGATACACATATATATAAGATATATATAGATACGTATATAGATACAATATAGTATATGTATATAGATACATATATATGTATATGATATATATAGATATAATATGTATATGATATATATAGATAGATAGATAGATAGATAGATATAATATGTATATGATATATATAGATATACATATATAGATACATATATATGTATATGATATATATAGATATATATATATAGATATAAATGTATATGATATATATATAGATATAGATATAATATGATATATATAGATATATATAGATTACATATATATATACATATATAGTATACATATATACATAGATATATAGATAATATATAGTATACATATATAGATACATATATATATATATATATATATATATATATATATATATATATATATAATATGTATATGATATATATAGATATATATAGATATAAATGTATATGATATATATAGATATATATAGATATAGTATACGTAGATGCATATATGCATAGATATATAGATATATATATAATATATTATATATAAATATATTATATATAGATACATAGATATATATAATATACATAGATAGATAGTATATAGTATACATAGGTACATATATAGATAATACATATAGTATATATATACATAGAATAGGTACATGTCTTTGTAGCATTGTGTCGGACGTGTACCGGACATGGCTCACACACTCCAAAATACACTAGGATACACATAAAATAGGTACCGAATCCGTGTCACCGTATCTGGACTCTGACATGTTATATTTGTGTTTGTGTAACATAGGTGTAGAATGAGACAAGCTCTTGTTTGATTGATATAGTTAATTCAAATACAGCTACTTTTTGTAAATTAATTTTTGATATAGTGTTCGTGGTTAGAACTTCTAAGAAAGTCCATTTCATGAAATGTATCAAAAAATGAAATGGTTAGCTTTAAGATTATATTTCCTTTCAGGGAAAAAAACTTGAACCATTATGTGTTCATCTTTTTCATATTTACTATTGTTTCTTCTGCTATTTATCATCTTAGATATACTTCATTAAAGATCCGAATTTTACTATGTTCATTGATCTGTTTAGTATTCTGAACTTGTCCGTTTCCTGATTGCTGTAGGTTGTTACAGTAATATTAGAAAATTATGGAGGCCCTAATCAGAATTCAGAGGATCTTCAATATAGCAGTCAAGACCACCAGAAGAAATGGGTGCAAGAGGTCCTTAAAACAGAGGGCCATGCATCTCCCTCTCCTTCTCTGATAAGTGTTCCTTCCTGGAAAGACATTGTAAATGATAGAGGAGAACTTAATTTGACTATGTAAGGATTCTGTAGAGATATTTTCTTATTTACTTTTGTATAGATTTTTATTTTTCTTTTGGTTTCTCTTGACAGAGAAGATTCCAAGAGCCCCAACTTTTGGTCAAGACTGTGTGTGCACAACATGGCAAAGTTAGCTAGAGAGGCGACAACCGTACGGCGTGTTTTGGAGTCTTTGTTCCGGTATTTTGATGATGGCAATATGTGGTCACCTAAACATGGGCTTGCTCTGTTTGTGTTGTTGGATATGCAAAGTCTCATGGAAAAATCTGGTTAGGAGCCATTCTTTTTCTTAGTTATAAATGTTTGATCTGATAATCAAAACACGCAAAATTCTCATCACACTGATTCTTTTATGATTCCTACAATAATTTAAAGTGATCATATTTTCTTCATTCTTTCAGGGCAGAAAACACATTTGTTATTATCAATTTTAGTAAAGCATCTGGATCACAAGACTGTAGTAAAACAACCTGAGATGCAGTTAAACATTGTTGAGGTTACCACCCAGCTTGCTGAACAGTCAAAAGCTCAGAATTCAGTAGCTATTATTGGTGCAATAAGTGACCTTGTTAGGCATCTGCGTAGAAGTATGCAATGCTCACTTGGTAGTATGGAATCAGGGGATGACATGATCAAGTGGAACAACAAATTTCAAACAGCAGTAGACGAGTGCCTTGTCCAGCTATCGAAGAAGGTTCACCACATGTTCTTTCATAATTTTAGGAACCAATTGGCATCATATGCTTTTGAGGAAAAATATCAATATTTTGATGCATCTTAGAGAAATTCTAGTTATGTAATACTTTTAGTTTTTCCTTGATATTAGAAGAATGCACTGTCCGTTACTGCTTGTAAAATTTGTGAAAGATTTAATGAGATTTCCCGTTATCGTCAGGTAGGTGATGCCGGGCCTGTTCTTGACATGATGGCTGTAATGTTGGAAAACATCTCAAATACTGTATCAGTCGCAAGGGCAACTGTATCTGCAGTTTATCGTACAGCTCAAATAATTACGTCATTACCAAATTTGTCATATCAGAATAAGGTGGCTAGTTGTTGACGAAGAAGTTACATGCAATATTTTTTGCAAAATTTATCAATACTTCTAAACTCTATTTTGTGTATTACAGGCATTTCCTGAGGCACTCTTTCATCATTTACTCTTAGCGATGGTTCACCCAGATAGGGAAACTCATGTGGGTGCACACCAGATATTTTCTGTTGTTCTTGTTCCGACTTCTGTGTCTCCTCGTCCTTGCTCTGCATCTCCAGATCTTCCTAACACAAACGATCTTCGAAGGACTCTCTCAAGAACTGTCTCTGTCTTTTCATCTTCAGCAGCTCTATTTGGTAAAATCAGAAGGGAAGTGTACTCTTTCAAGGAAAGTATTTTCGAAGAAAGTCCGGATGATAGCAACAATGAACAACACAGTGGCAGTAATGGTATGAAACTTGACAAACTTCAGTCATCAAAAAGCCGACTTCGTAGCTTGAAAGATGTTACTTTTTCCTTGACTGAAGAACAAAGTTCTTCAAGCAACTCGACAAAAGAAATGGTATCTTCTATGTACTTCGATTTGATGTTCATTTTCTGATTCAGTTGAATTTCTGCAAATTTTTCATGTATAACCGTAATTGACATTTTTCCTTAAACTGAACTTACAGGTTTCAACTTCTCTTAGGTTGAGCAGTCGTCAAATAATTCTTATGCTTTCATCCTTATGGATTCAGGCAGTCTCTCCTGTTAATTGTCCAGAGAACTATGAAGCCATTGCTCATACTTACTGCCTGATACTGCTGTTTGCTCGGGATAAGGTGCATATGATATATTTAAATTCCAAAATCCATACAGTGGTATTGTTATTATACATGTGGAGGGAAATAAAACAAATTCGTTGACACAGCTGAATATAGTTCAGGCAGAATCCTAGTACAAGGTACAATAGGGAAGTTTTTGAGTTTAAAGTCAGCAAAAGCATGAAGTCTTTATGCTTTATTTATTATATTTACTTATAATCCCTCTTTTATGCTTTCTATATGATAAGTATTTTATGAATTCGTGTTAGTGATTGCTTTATATTACAGCAACAACAAAAGCCTTTCTCCCTAAATTTGAACCTCTTTTGCAACTTTCTTGATACAATTTTGACATACTATACTACATAACGTTAGTATCATCTTTATGTTTCACCTTCTTTTATCATTTTCTCTTTATATAGTATTGAGTGCTCTCCTTTCAAATTCTGCTATCTTGTTCTTGATCTCCTATATATCTAGTTTCTCTCTTTCTTTTCCTAATACTAATGTCTAAGACATCAACCTATGTTTAGTGGTTATGCTCTCTCCCTTTGCAAAATCTCTACATACTAGTCAATCGACCTAAATTTCCTAGGAGAAAATAATTTACTCGACTAATATTTGATCCGCTCTTAAAGTAATGAAATGTTTCCTGAAACAGGTATTTGCTATTGTGAGGTCATTCGATACTGCAAAATCAAGGATCTATATCACCCATTAATTTCTAATTTCATACTCATGACCTGTATGCATGCTATCATAATAATTGTTCTCCTTCCCAACATAATTATTTAAGTCTTTCCAGATATATAACCTTTTTCCTCCATGTGCTTGAATCAAAAATACATATCTTCCCAAAGTTCCTTTCTAATATTCTTGTTATCCTACTTGGGATGCATATGCATAAATAACATCCTTCTATAATGCTAACATAACTAATATTATCCCGTCTCCTATTATTTTTACCATCTTTTAATGATTTATCCACCAGTACCCTAATTTCTGGCCCTTTTCACCTATATACCAAACCTAAATCCAGTATTTTCAATTTCCTTCAATTGCTCACATACCCACTTAGTTTCTCGTAGACAAATTATATTAATATTTCTCTTACTTATTGTATTCATTAATTCCATTCTCTTTAATCTAATCATAAGCTCATTGCACTATACCTTGTTGCTTTCTATTTCGTAATTGCTTGTCCACTTGTCACCACATTGGCGCTTTTGAGGAACTTCTAGTCCACACTTTCTCAATTGATATTGTATCGATGCCATGTCACTTATGGCTAACAACCTAGCAATCCACTCTTGCTCACCAGGGTGAGAAAGATGCAACTAGTCGGTGTTGAGGACGCATGTGTATTTTGTGAGGATCCATTCAGAGATTACACAATATTTTACATTGGTTGTCGGCTACCTAACGCAACTCTCCTCATTTATCTAGGATTGGGACGGGCAGTGAAAAATATAAGACGTTGAACACAACAAAGATGGAGTTAATGACTTCTTTATATTATGATATAAAAAGTTCCCTTTTCTATGTTTCTTTCCAATATTTAATTTACAAGAAATTGTACGTAAGGAAGTGAAATATGCATCAGCTACCCTGTATTTATGATTTTCCTTGGCATTAAGGGGTGCTTGGTTTTGTGAAGCAAAATTTGGGAAGGTGATAAGGAAGTTTTCAAACAATTTAGCAGAAGTGGACATATCTATACAACCAGATCATTATTTATAAATTTTTTTGATGCATATTAAAGCTTTTATTAATGATGGTGTCATATAAATAGCATAGTCTACAGTATCGGCCGATACCGATCCGATATGGCCGATACCTATACAGTTTGGCATGTCCCTATCTGATACCGACCGATACCCGATACTGACCGATACCAACATGTCTCTTTTCCGGTCAATTTGACAAAGAAAATTTAAGGAAAAAGACTAATTAGTAAGGATGTAAAAGCATAGTAAGGTTCTAAAAGCATATAAAAAAGGAAAACTTATCTATCGCATGTAAATCAATCGACAAGGGTGACTAATATTTCATTCAATTTCAAAAATACTAAGAAACAACACTGGAAATACTTAAAATTATGCATAAATGTATAAAATATTTTTTTTAAATGTTAATCATTTACAAATAGTTATTTGCTTTTCGATACCAAAAAATCCGATACTCTGATCCGAAATCGCCGATACTACCGATACCGCCAATCCCGATACTTATAGGAATGGTCCGATACTGATTACGATACCGATACTTTGAACCTTATTAAATAGTGGACATATCTAGTTTATTTTTGTATCCAGGATCTGCATTTTGTATATATTATAGTAGTTATGTAGAAAGTCTTGAGATTTGTTGCCACAATCATTGGTGTCAGTTTTTACCTTCTATAATAAGTCAAATGTTATTTCCCCCCTTTTTATCAGTACCATTCTTACTCTACTTATCATGTGTATGTTACTATTATGTCAATCAGTCTACTCCATTTTCATATGTTGTTCTTGATGCAGAGTTCTTTTCGTGAGGCTCTAATTCAAAGTTTTCAGCTTGCATTTTCCTTGAGAAGCATTTCACTTGGTGGAGGTAAGTTTCAGAATTCATACAAATCTGAATTCTAGTGATAGTTATGTTTTGTGATGGTATTCTTCTCACCTGTGAAACACATGCGCTCACCCTGTGAACATGCTTTCAACCTTTTATTGAACATGCGGAGGTGATAGAGCTCCTGAGTAGCGATGAAAATTAGCTCTAGCATGCTAATTAACCAGTCACAGAGGAAATCCCAGGTCATAACCTGAATATAGTAGCCCAACAAATATCCTTGATATTATGGATTGAATTACATTTTGTACCTCCTTTTGTTTTTGGTTTGTTTTTTAATTGCCCAAACCTCTGATTCTTAAAGCATGGCTGTCATTATAGCTTTTTTTTCTCTAGAATTCCAACTTCAAGGAGGGTATCTGTTATCACAAAGCACTCCAGATTAGGAGGATCAATAAGATATTAGTAAATGGACCGTGAACTAGAACTAGTCCGAGACAAAGTTGGATTGACACTGTGAAGAAGGATTGTTTATGTTACAGAAAACCTGGCCCTTAACAGAGCTAAATGGGAGAAATTTGTTATTGTTGGGGCCAGGTGGGCAATGGGGAAGGGGTTGGTTTTAATCAAAATGGATTTAGAAAACACAAAAGAGCATAGGCTGGAAGTATTCTAAAAGGTTGTGTTCTGAGATGGAAGTAAAAGTTTATTGAAAACCCCACCTTTGGAAGCTTTTGGAGAAGAAACAAGTTACAAGTCTTTAGTAGCTATATCCATTATTCAGATAATAAAAGACATATGTTGGAGTTTGAACTACTGTAGTGACCACTGGAGAAGATACCACACCATCATCATTGTTGGCTTACATCAAGGATCAACATTGTCTGTTTGTGCTAGCTATGGATGAAATTACTAAGCATGTTTAGGATAAAGTTCCATAGTTTATATTGTTTCTTAAAAATATTGAACTAGTTGACTAGACCATAAAAGGCTTAGGCTCAAATTACGAGGAGAGAAAAGGGATTTTAAAATTAGTAGAACGAAACAAGTGTATAAGAAATGTAACTTCAACGAAATGCCATAAAAAGGGAGAATTACACATTGATGGACAAAGATACTAAGGAGCGATAGTTTTTCGTATTTAGGGTCATCGTTCATCATGATGGATTGATCAAGAAGGACGTTGTTCATAGAATTAAAACATGACGGTTGAAATGGAAGAATACTTTGTGATCGTGTGATGTCGTTGAAGTTGAACGAAAATTCTGAGACAACTATAAAACCAACCATGCTTTATGGATATGAATTATGGGCAATTCAAACACCACTTTCCAGAAGTTTGCATAGCTAAAATGAGCATGCTAAGATGGTTGAGTGGCAATGCAATAAAAATTATGACAAGGAATAGGTGTATTCATAGAATGGTGGAGCTGGTGCCAATTGAGGATAAGATGAGAGAAGAATCTCACATAGTTTGTTCACTTGCAACCTAGACCAATAGATGCAGCAGTTAGAGTTATTAGATATTAGTGAAATGAGCTACTAGAACTAGGGGTATGCCTAAACTGATTAGAGGTTGCAATAAAGGTTTTTGTTTTTGTTGATGTTAAATAGGACTTGACCCTTAAAAGAGCATAAAAGTGACCAAAATTTTTGGGAAAACTTTCTTAATACATATTTCTCCAATCGCGGAACAAAATTGTTCCACTATTGACTATGGTTATCCAACATTTCACAAGAAAGAGGGAGTTACCTAGTGCAATTGTGTTATACCAACTCTTGAACAAGGATGACCACTAGAAAGGGGGTCGTGATGATCTACAGTCTTCTCTCTTTTGGGAATTATATTTGAATTTGGAGTTATCATCTTAGAGGTGAATTGAGGACAACATGAGATAAAATCGTGTTAGATTTTGGACATGTCTAGCGTAAACCAATAGATGCTCTTGTACGGAGAAGCAATAAGATAATAGTTAAAGGAGCCGCTAGGACCGGAGGTAGGCTGAAACGATCATGGATTGAAGTTTTAAAGAAGTATCTGGTTTTTGTTAGTGTTACAAAGAACATGACATTTAACATAACTAAGTGTAAGAAAAGGATTCAAACAACCATCCCCAGAAATTTGGTATGAGGGTTTTATTGTAATTTTGGTGATCATATTGAGTCACTCAGTAGTCTTAATGTGTCCAATATCTTCCAGAGTTCAGTACAATTTAAGTTAAACATGTTAAAAACAGATTTCATTGGGCCTAGTATAATTCAGTTGAGTCTGCCTTACCTCTTGACAGCATGACATATTTTGGATTAACTCTTTCCATTCCACCTAAGTATTCTATTCTACCACATTCTGTACCACCACATACCAGTCTTAATTTCACGTATTTTCATGTTTCACATTTTAGGGAATGCTGAGTTGGGTTATCAATGGAGGAATGTCCACGGGAAATTTTCCTAATTTTTAGGAAAACCTATATTTGTAATCCCTAATTTTAAGCCCCCAATGAGTATGTCACTAATGGTTTCTTGTTTTCACATACACACACACACATTATATATATATATATATATATATATATATATATATATATATATATGATCCCTACATGAAGTTTCCTAAGGGGAGTTCACGTGTCAAAATCCGGTTGGATACCAATGTCCGCGTGCATCACACCAGATTGACAAATCCCACAAAAATATATCGAAAAATGGTAGTTTTCAAATGATATAATTGGTGATCAGGATTTTGACACGTGGAAATTTCATGAAGGACCACCTCATGAACGGTGTATGATATATATATATATATATATATATATATATATATATATATATATATATATATATGAAACCTCCCGGGTGGTTCCATAATATGAAACCTCCCGAGTGGTTCTAGAACATTGCGTGTGTGTATATATATATATATATATATATATATATATATATATACTGCTTACCCTATATATATTCCGCTCAGAATATAACAAATATTGCGCCTGAATGATCCACACCTTTGATTTGCATGCCTTAAGCTGTTCTGTAAGCATAAAATGATTAAAATCATGTGGATTGAACAATTTTGATGCACCCCATAAAGTGGGATTTTTATCTTTATTATTGAAAATTGTTTATTTTGCGAGTACTTCATGTTTGAGGTAGAAGTCTCAAGTCGCAAAATCTAGGTATACAGATCACTTTCAGCTGTGCGCATCATGCATTGAAGTGGCCCGTCATGCATTTTGGTAGGTGGGTGTAACCAATATAATCAAACCTTGCGAGTATTGAAACCATTCCCTGTTTATGGGTCTGTATATGTCAGTTTTATTACCAAATAATTAACAAATACATGACTTCAGCTGTGTTGGTTCTACTTTTGCCCTTCTGCAGCTACCCTTCCACCATCACGGCGTCGCTCTCTCTTCACACTTGCAACATCAATGATTGTGTTTTCTTCAACAGTATTTGATATTTTACCGCTTATTACAATTGTCAAGACATCCCTCATCGGAGACATGGTAAACATTTTTGGAATTGCTTTTTTCTCTAAAGTATTTTTTATTTGGATGAATGCCCTGATTGATATAAGTTTTTGTTCTAATAGTTCATATAATATTTGTGTTCTTCAGTTTATGCAATTCATATACCTATGCTTAATATGATGATGGACATCTTCAGATATCTTATCTTATTCGAGCTTTAGGCAATTGTATGTTGTGCATTAATATACCTCACATGTAAAATGATTCCTTGTGTATGCATCACTTTTATAGTTCCTTGTCTTTGACGGTATACTTCTGGATTTCAACATTTCATGTTAAACCTTCCCTGAGAGTAACTTTTTCAATAATCTTGAGGTACATATATTTTACAACCCAAAGCTGGAGTTATAATAGACTTTGTTTCCATAATACACGTAACCTGCCATAAAATTGAAAACAATGATGTAATTTAAGAATGCGGTCCAACCCATAACAACATACATGCAAGTCGAGCCAAGTTTCTCAGTGTCCCCAACCAAATTGTGATAGTCTTATTAAGTATGAATTTGAGTTGTTACATGTAGTGGGCATAATGTACAGACTTTTTTTTTCCAAATAACTGGCACGTTTAACAACAACAAAACCTTTATTCCATAGGGAACTGCACAGTTGCCATACAAATATTACTTAAAAGTTAACTATTTAGTTGGCTTGATTGTACCTTCCCGTTTAGTTTCCACAATCCACATTATACTTCAAGCTACTTCTAACCTTTCGATTGTGGATGCTTATACCAGGCGGATCCATTCCTCCGTTTGGTTGATGAAAGCAAATTACAGGCTGTGAACCCTGCAACAGACCATTTGTCCAGAATTTATGGGTCAAAAGAGGATGAGAATGCTGCATTAAAATCGCTCTCAGCATTATCTTTAACCGAAGACCAATCTAAAGAATCCATGGTTTCTGTGATTTTGAAGAGCTTGGAAGATTTATCAGATGTAAGTTTCATTGTCAATGTTCTTAGAATCTTGTTAGGTCGTCTTGTTGGAAACTGGTTTCTTCATCTCTTAGCAACAATTCCGGAATATCTCTGCAGTCAGAATCATCCTCTATGAGGGAACAACTACTTGGTGACTTCTTGCCAGATGATGTCTGCCCATTGGGGGCTCAGTTTGTGGAAACACCTCCTTTATCCGAGGAGAAGGTACTTTTTTGCTTACTGTTTCTCAAATACTTATTGGAGTAGGCATTACCTGAAAGAAACCCTTTTTCCTGTTCTGCAGGACCTTCCTAAGGCTTCCTCTGTTGAAGATGATGCCTTTAATGAATCATTTGAGAGTCCAGCAGATACCAAACCACAAGCGACCCCTGACACCAGTGTTCTGAATATCAATCAGCTACTAGATTCTGTAAGCTTTCTGCTTCAAGTGTTTTAATATTTCAGACTAACAGAAAAGAAACGGAGTAGGTTTAGTCAGATAAATACCATGGAGAGGCATAATTATAGTTCATAATACAGTGTCATAATCACCAAAATCACTCTAGCTTTATGATATAATCTTTAGCAACTGTAAGCTTTAATGATTCTGCAGATATACGATATGGCATCATGTGCATTTGATCTATTTAGTATTTACATATCCATATTATTGGCTTCAAAGCCATTACCTTGGCTTGTGATCTATTGCTCATTCCTGTCTACAATTATGGAGTATAAGGGGAGTCTGATACAAGACTAGCAGTGCATGGTTGTGAATGTCTATATAAATGACATGTAAATTATAATTCTTTATTGTACTTAAAACTGTCCAGAAAATGACTAGCAGACAAGCCTGATGTGATTCGGAATGTCAAACTAAAACTTCCCAAGGAATTGGAGGGTCTGAAACTGCCCCGGGTTTTTGGAACTTGCTTTCAAGACACTAAGTAAATATAGTGAATTTGAATGGTCTTGCCCATTTTTATGAATATGCTCTTAAATATCAGGAACCCCCTTATGTCTCTCCCATTTTTAGGTTGCCTCTAATGTTAATTTTATGAATTTAATGATCTTGCGACTTGAAACTACTAAATAATCCCGTTAAATCTGTCGCCTAAGAAGAACATGACCACAAGAAAGGCAATACCATCCTCTCTCTCTCTCTCTCTCTCTCTCTCTCTCTCTCTCTCTCTCTCATGATGGCGATAACAAAACGGAGGTTGGTTTTGCCGACAGCCCCTCCACCACCTCCTCCCTTCACCTTGTTTCCTCCACCCTCGCATCCCCTTCCTCCCTAATGCACCATCTCCCTCTATATGTCACCGTCGATGCCAGCTGCGATCACCCATTACCACTTGCACCTAGAGCTTCGACCAGGTGAGGGGAATGAAAGAGAGAGAGAGAGGAAAATAAAGGGGTCAAGTTAGGAGGAGGTCGTGGAGAGGGAAAGAGGAAATGGTGGATGAGAGGAGGTGGTGGAGAGGGAGGTGGAAAGAGGTGTTTGTCATGCAGAACGACAAGAGTTGTTAATGGACAGTGATCCCCGACAACTGCGTAGTTTTTCTCGTTTAGAAAATATTCTAAGAAGTTATTAAGGAGGCTTATATGTGTCTTCTCCATCATCACATGCATGTCATATGATGACTTAATTGATAAAATAAATGGAAAGGAACCATTGTATTTAAAGAAATAATGTTAAGGGGCAACCTAATAACAGGCCAAACCCTAGGGGGTTTCGGATAGTTACACTTAAATGGTTAGTAAACTAATTACTATATTGCATTCAGTTTTCAAATTTGATCATATTGTATATGTACTAGATTTTTGGCACGTGTGATGCATATGGAAGCACAACAAAATCTTGTCAAGAATTAGTTGATGATGTGCTTTATATGATGCCAATACAAAAAATATAAATATCACTTATATTTGGATGTGTATACAAATATACTTTCTATGTTAAGATAACATATAGAGGACGTCACGTGACACGACGGTAAGGCTTGTTGCTTGCATCCTGGAGGGTATATGTTGGAGTCAGGGAAACAACTCTCTCTCTCTCTCTCTCTCTCTCTCTCTCTCTCTCTCTCTCTATATATATATATATATATATATATATATATATATATATATATATATGGTGGGGGGAGATAAGGTTGCTCCTCTGTGCATCTTGAACCTCTCCAGACCTTGCGTAAGCAGGAGGCTTGTTGTCTCGTGGTACTGGGACACCCTTTTTATGATATGATTACAAATATATATATTTGGCAACAGTTGGACATGGTTGCCTACCTACCAACTGGCAGCCAAGGTTCTCTGGATGACCTACTTACCTTGCCTAGGAATTTGATACCAACATAAAGGGCTGATAGTCAAGTTGACAACCGGTTATAATTTTTTTGTTAAATCTTTCATGTAACTTTGTTATCCTTCATAGCAATCTCATTCTGATGGGAGAAGTTTTGGATGATGATGAGTTGAACAAGGCTGCACATGGTGAGAGTTACAAGTATAAATCTCAGTTTCATGGGGGTTTGCTGCCAAAAAAACATCTTTATAGAGAAAATGTAATTACGTAGAACTTTTAATCTAACATATTCTAAGGGTTAATGGGGATTTATAAATGTAATTCTTAATGAGTTTATGACTATTATGTTCAAAAAGAGTAATTTAGACCTATTTGTAAAATATCAATCTTGAGGATGTGTCCCAGATTTAATGTCGTTGGATAAGGATGTGTAACTGGTTATATTAGTTAAGTATCCTCTCTCTCACGCACACATGCAGACACATGTGCACACACTACACAACTATGCATACATATAATATTTACTTTATCCTACACAATCTCTTAAAATAGGATTATTTTGAGGTTTACTCTTGAAATGAACAACTGCTTCCTTAAATATTATTCATTCATGGATTGAGAAATAGCCAATTTCCCGAATGCCAAACAATTATGATCTGCTTGTTGAGCAAAAACAAGTTTGTTAATAAGCATCATACATTTTTGTTTGGCCTCAGCCTAGGTTTTTTTAGCTCTACTAGTTAAACAATAGATAGTAAATGGACATTACTCTCCGTTGCAAACATCCAGTCCTAGCTTGTCAACTCACATATATTATAGTATATCGATTTGCTTGCATATTGTATAACATATGGTATCATGTATCGTATGGTACAGTATATCTAGGAGTTTAGGTCTGTACTTCTAAATTCATATAGGAACATGATTTAATATAGCTTTCTCATATTTTTTTAGTTTCATCTTTACACGTCTACCTACTTCTAGAACCATATTCTTAGATATACATTCCAGGAAGTAAAAAAAAATCAACACTACCTATCTTTCTATATGAATCATATCGGAACAACCGATATGTAACGAAATGGTAGTATCGTATAGTAATATACTTATCGTGTATCGTAAGCTACTAACAACATAGATCCAGTCCCTATGACTATCAGCAATTTCCTACTTCTAGTTTCACACAATTGTACCCACGCTATTTTTGGCATCACATTTCTTTTAGTACCGGCATTCTGCCCATAAAGCATGGCGGGTTATATGGTCTAAATCCTTCATAGTAACTCTCTTTATTGACAACATACTGACCCGTAGTGTGGTTGGTCTTATAGTCTCTTTAACATTGAAATCCTTCATAGTATGGATATGTTATGAAAAAAAACCTGTAGCAGTGAAGGTAGTAGAAGTAAATAATTAGTAATGTGAACAGAACTTGAGATATGGGCGGATAATCAAATATGTAATTTCCTTTACTGTGGTTATGTTAATTTACTATGTGATAACTTGTTCACATATTGTATGCTGGATTCCATTTTTATCTTACACGACACAACCACAAGAACAACAGCCTCCATACTAAAGTTAGAATTAATTATTGTTAAGGTAAAACCAGACTTGAGACTCGGCAGATGGTCAAATATGAATGGATGTGGTAGCCAGAGGAAAAGCTGCAGCTAGATTGAATCTGTTCATAATGAAAAAAGGCTGACCACCTAACTGAATAATAATCTGCAGTCTTATCACTTAGCAGATGATCTAGTGACATAACATAGCATCTTCATCTGCTTTTGCGCTTATCTTACATGACCCCAATACAACACAGCCCACCATGTTTGGAGTGCCTGTGCTGCTAAAGTATGATATATTTATATTGAATATTGTAGAAGTAATTATATGTTATATATTTCATTCTAGATTTTTGTTTAATTATAAATGTGGCTACTAATTAGATTGGACAGGACTTTCCACTTACCAGAATGGATATGGTTGGACTTGGATTGAAGTCCCTTTGGGAAGCCTGCATAGTTGTCTACGAACCTCAAGGTTTACATTTCCTTTTAGGGTAATTATCAGGAAAACCACTTAATTAAGAAATCCCCTGGACTATTTTTCCATCAAATATCCCCTTGTTGTTAGATCTTCTTCCAGTTTGGATTATAATTGGAAAAAGAGAAATATACCCCTCCTTTTATTATCTCCCTAAGCCCTAAATCTACCTATAAGTGTAGGAGTTTTCTTGATCAAGAGCTAAAATTTACCCTTTCTTTCATATTACACCATTTCCGGATGGAGAATTGAAATAACCAACAATGTTATGCATTATTGAGCTTGAGATATCATCTAGCTAATATGTTTCATCCAGAATTTAAATGCCAGATATGAAAATAGGAAGAACCATTCCAATATATAACTAGCAAATGACATCAATGAAATTGTAAACACATATGTGAAAGCAACAGTACACTCTAAAGCTCTGAATGTAATATTTCAAGGGTAAGCTTGTTTTGGTTAAGATCTCAAATTATTTTATAGTAATCTTTGGTAATATTTACTCCATACATATTTACAAAGGATAAGCTCTCTGGATTTCTAAATACACTTCTTTTAGCAATTTGATGACATTTGTTGGCTCTATACATAATAATATATATTTATGCAGGTCAAGGAGGCATCTTTTGGAAGATTATCAGTTTGTACCACCCCTGATGTACCATTTAAAGAAATGGCTGGTCATTGTGAGGCTTTATTGATGGGAAAGCAGCAGAAAATGTCTGTTTTCATCAGCAACCAACAAAAACAGGAACTGGTACTCAGTGAACTTTCTCGAGATCAAAATAATGTTAAACAGTCTTCACATCTGTGTTTTGACCAGTTTCAAATGGTACACAACTGTTAATCGTTATGCATACTTTGCTTTTTTCCATCTTGTATAAGTAGGTTATGCTTATGTATGTCCTTTTTGTTCAAAGGGTATATTCTTTATTTGGAACATCTGGTATTACACCTCTTATGACCGTCATAATTAGAATAGTCTTATACACTTTAGCACTTGGGTTTGGTTCAAGGGGGTTGTTTGGATGCATGAAGTGGACGGAAGTGTGAAATTTGGATTTTGCATACGCATTGCATATGCATCTCTCATGCATATATTTCTACTTCATTTGTTTGGATGCTTTGAAGAAGTGTAGCTTGGAAGTGGCAAATAATAGTTTTGTTGTTCGGATGTCAAATAGAAGGAGGTGGCATTATAATAATAACAAATTTTAATTAATTATCTAACTAAATTGACAATTATTTATTAATACTAATTATTGAACTTTTTGTAATAAGTATTGACAATTAGTATCATCAAATGTTTTATTAAGTATTATAATGTATTAAATAATATAACCATTGTGCATTATGGTTTACGTATTTTATGGGATGATTATCATAATTGTTTAATGTTAACTAATATTATAAAGTATTTGACATCTATGTTGCACAAACACGGATAAATGACACGACGATACAAACACCTTACATATTTGATTTGTCCTAATGTATTTTGGAGTGTTCGTGGTATGTCCGATACGTTTTCGGTATGCGTGTGACAACACGGCCCATTTTTTTCAGTGTTTGTAGCTTATTTGAAATTAATATTTTGATGTCCTAGCTAACTATTTAACTTATAAAGTTAAATTAATAATTAAAGACTATTTTTTTAATTTGTTAACAAGGATGTAGGATTGGCCCAAAAGTGTGTGCATAAAGCATTCGAAGGGAAGTGCATGAAGCAAATCTTGTCAATACTTCCTTACACATCCAAGTAGATGAAGTGGAGCACTCCATTGCATATCCAAGTTTCGGCCCACTTCAGACTTCAGAGCTTCCGGTATCCAAACAACCCCCAAGCGTAACTTGACTGGCCAAGGGGCTAGTCTCGAATATTTCTGGTTTCCAGAGATGGATTTACCTTCCACGTCCTGGACACCAATGCCCATGAGTCGTCTCTGATCTATTACCAACCTTGGAATCACACGTTGAATGGGATTGAATTGATTCTTGCTTCGGTTATCGGATTGACTCCTCCAATACACTTATATCAGATATACATCATAGGTAGGTTTTAAGTAGATTAGGAGTGCATGGACTCGACCGAGCACCAAATCCAACATGTGACAAAGTAAGAATTTAGGTCGTCGTAGTAGTATGTGTTTGTGTGGAAGTAGCATTAACTCTAGCGGTCATGGCATGGAGAAATAAGATCATGGAGCCAGTTAGGAGTTCCAGTCATGTAAGCAATGTGCGTAATTTCTTTTATTTTTTGAGAGCAGCAATGTGCTTAATTCAAAAGGGGGATGGATTGAGATTTCAGATAGTGATGACTGACTTGATGGAGCATCAGGAGTGGTTGCATGATGGTGATCAATCCCAAGTGGTAGATATTGTGGTAGAGATTATCAGCAGTTGTGGATCGGGATAATCAACAATATAAAAAGGCAAAAAATGTGGATATGTGTGAAAAACCATATTCTGAAGATGAAGATGAGCTTGGATTCTCCCTGAGGAGAGGTCGATAAGATTTTTAGGATTATAATATCACAGTTTGTAGTATTGACCGATACCAATACTTTTTGGCATGTTCTGATCCGATATCAACCGCTGTCGATACTGATGTTGGAGATATTTTTCCAGTCAATTTGACAGAGAAAATTGAACGAAAAGACCGATCAACAAGGGTGTAAAAGAGTAATAAGATTGTAAAAGCATGTAAATGAAGAAAACTTATTTATCTCATGTAAATCAATCAATAAGGGTGACTATTATTTTATTCAATTTCAGAACTACTAAGAAACAACACAAAAAATACTTAAAATTATCCCTAAATGTATAAAGTATTTTTTTCTAATTTTTCTAGCTTATCAATAACTATTTGCTTTCTGATACCAAAAAAGTCTGATACTTCCATCTGAAACTGCCAATATTGTTGATACTGTCCATCCCAATACTCATAGGAAGTCGCTACCGAATTCGATATAGATACTGCGAACCGTGCATAATACAACTACCAATTGCAATACACACGGATACATAGATACATAACTTGGTGCAGTTCCAAAGGCATACACACAATACTTATTACACGAAACTAGCAACATCATACTTGAAATATTAAAAATTAAGGATCCATACTAGGAATGATATAAAACTCAGAAATATCATACTTGAAATCCATCTAGGACAAAGACGGGTTCAAATGTTCGAAACTTGAATGAATACCATCTTCATAATGCTTCAAGCTGTTAGGAAAATCATCAATAGAAAAACACGAACCAGAAACAATGAACTTATTGCTTCTTCAGCGACCAGCAACTGATCCAAAAAATTACTGTTTGTGTGAGCGTACCCAGGGATTATGTCCTCAAATAAGAATCCATATTAAGAAAGATCCTAGTATTTATGTTATGGTGAGTCATCAGAGATTCTTTTTTTACCTATGTTTGTGACAAAGGGCTATCCATACTATCCTATTGATTGTGTGAGCTTACCTAGGGATTATGTCCTCAAATAAAAATCCACATTACTATCCATACTATCCTATTGATTGTGTGAGCTTACCTAGGGGCTGTCCTCAAATAAGGATCCATATTAGGAAAAAAAAAATCCATAGTTTGCAGTATCGGCTGATACCGATACAGTTTGGTATGTCCTGATCCGATGCCGACCGATACCCGATACCGACGTTAGAGGTTTCTTTTTCGGTCAATTCGACAAATAAAATTGAATGAAAAAGACCAATTAGTAAGGGTATAAAAGCATAGTAAGGTTGTAAAAGCATATAAAAGAGAAAAACTTATCTATCGCATGTAAATCAATCGACAAGGGTGACTACTATTTCATTCAATTTCAAAAATACTAAGAAACAACACTTGAAATACTTAAAATTATGCATAAATGTATAAAATATATTTTCTAAAATGTTAATAATTTACTAATAGTTATTTGTTTTCCGATACCAAAAAATCCGATACTCCGATCCGAAACCGCCGATACTACCGATACCGCCGATCCCGATAATCATAGGAATGGTCCGATACCGATTCCGATACCTATACTTTGAACATTGATTCAAAATCCTAGTATTCGTGCTCTGGTTGATCATCAGAGATCCTTTTATTACCTATGTTGGGACAAAGGGCTATCTATACTATCCTATTGGTTGTGTGTGGCATGTGGTAGCAATGGAATGGAGTGTTAAAAAAATGAGTATGTTGTACTTCATCAGTGTTTGTTAATGATCCCTGTCTCACTGTTTGATTTGAGTTTTTGTGACCCATCCTGCATATTATATTGGTGGATCTGGGAGAAGGGAGCTCAATAGGACAAGGCTTGTATTGTCAGAGAAGCATAGAACTCAACTGCCTGAAACATACATGTATTTAATTTTAAGCAACCCAGTTGAGTTTGACCAATAGGTCAATGTGCATTATTCTTTTCTTATAGGTAAATGTTTTGTTTGTTAGGCAGGATGTTAGTAAGTTAGAAATTCTTAGTCGGCAGGATATGTGCATCTAGAAAGGTATGTAAGCCTTTGTCCCCAATAGTCTCTGTTGGGTATGTGAATTGTTTCTTGCTTTCAGGCTTTCAGCTTTATTAAGGGCCATCTTGTCAATAATATTGACACTTGCAGTATATCCTTTTTTTACTGCCTAAATCTCTGTCTACTTCAGCTAATATCCTATTGGTCCCCCAACTAGCGCATCTATGTTGCATGGTTACGAGTACAATATGACACGACAAGGCACTGATAGTGTCCTAGTGTATTTTTGGAGTATATGTGTCATGTCCAATACATATCTGACATGGACACAACACGATATGGCATCAATATTGGAGCATCTGTGCTTACTTGTGGTGCTTGTATCATCTTTGTTGTATATTTCCAAAATCATCTTTGTTGTACATTTCCAAACACCAGAGACATGTAGCTCTTCAGCATTTCTCTACATATTATCGCCTCACTAGTTGTTGGAGTTTTTTTAAATTGCTCTCTAGAAAGTCTCACATCCATGTGGCAATCCCAAATGTGTATTTCAATATAAGATTCTTCTTTTATTGACTTGTGCACATGGGAAGTGGTAGTCCATGTGGGATGTTTTTCTAGAGGACAAGGTTTAAGACCTCCAAGAATCATTTATGTTTTTCTCAGTAATTTTTTGGAAATTTTCATTAGGAACCAGGCCCCGAAGTGGGGCTAATGACTCGGACGGGGCGAGGATGAGGGCGTGGATGAAAGGCGCAAAGTGGTGCTTTTATATCACTTTGCACTTCACACGCACGTATCGGGAGCCAGATGCCGCTTTTGTGCGTCTTGTGTCGTTCTTGCATGGGCGCAGCGGGGCGTGCAGATATGCAATTTTCTCGCGGAGGCTACTTGCGCGAAAATTGTGATTTTTTGCATGGTGACTGCTCGCGCGGAAATTGTGGCTCTCACGGAACTGGTTGTTCACTACTTCATAGGTGTAACTGCCCATTTAGTGGGGTTTACTGCTATAATCGTCCGCTTAATGGGGAGTTACTCTCCGGATTTACTGTCCATAATGGTAGTGGGCTGCTAGAGGTGTCGGCTCCCCTATATAATTACAGGTTCTTCTCTTTTACAAGGGAGACTAAGTGATTATAGGCTACAAGAGGAGAGATAATTGCACTTCCAAGTAGCAACGAATTGCTATCCGTTGGTGCATTCTGAGAGTCAGAGTATTGTTCATACAAAAGTGACAAATGAGCGTTCCAAAAGTTTTATCTTCGAACTTGCTGGTTTCTAAAAGCATATCGACAAAGAATGGTCGAATCTTATTTTGAGTAAGAATGATCGTTATCACCCCAACGAACAATTTTCTTTTCAACTATTCTTCAATTGTATTATATTTCTTTTTTTATAGCAACAATGTTGCAAAGTTTTACAGTCTTACTTTTCAGCAAGTTGTAAGTTCATAGTTTGAAATATCGGCCGATACCGATACGGTTTGACATGTCCCGATCTGATACCGATCGATACATTTCGTCAATTCGACGAAGAAAATTGAACGGAAGATACCAATCAACAAGGTTGTAAAAGCATAATACTGTTGTAAAATCATGTAAAAGAAGAAAACTTATCTAGCGCAGGTAATCAATCGGCAAGGGTGACTACTATTTCATTCAATTCCAAAATTACTAAAAAATAACACATGAAATACTTAAAATTATGTCTAAATGTATAAAATATTTTTTCTAAAATTTTAATAATTATTTGTTTTCCGATACCAAAATATCCGATAGTCCGAACCGAAACCACCGATCCTGATACTCATAGGAATGATCCGATACCAATATTGCGACCTTGGTTGCAATCTCGTTCTTTTGTTAGTTGTTGCAATAGTTGTATTTTCTATTTTTCAACGTACTTTGTGATCTTTGTAACCCGGAAACAACCGTTGCTTGATTATTTTTCTCAAATTTCAGCTTTTGACTTGCGTGTGACCCATACGGTTTAGATAAATCCTCCAAATACTTCAAATTTAGTAAATGTATCTGTAGTCAGCATTGCAGCATTCATGATGACAAGTGAAATCAGTCTATAATTTCTCAAATAAACAATATTTGCATCCAACTCTTTGTTTTTGTTTAGTTATTTTCTTTTTGAGACAAAGGGTTAAGTAGTGAACCAAGAACACCTGATCCTCCAATTCATCTTTGTTTTAATGTTAATACATCTTTGGGAGAAATCAGACAAATTGGCTTTCTTCTGGCCTTTACATGCTTGTGGTAACATCTTCTGCTCACAATGGAAATTCTGCTGTGCAGGCTGGAAATCCTTTCCTCGACCAAAACCACAATACGTATGCACAGAAAATGCCTACTGCCCCTACACTTCCATGTGCAACTGAGCATCATCAGAATCCATTCTTGAGGCTCCCAGCATTGAGCCCATATGATAACTTTCTTAAAGCTGCAGGGTGCTGAGAGTGTATGTGGACTGAGGGGTTAACTTACATAAGAACATACTCGTACATTGATTCTTTGAATGGAAGCTTAATATTTCTAACATTTTGGTGCTCAAAGGTCCTTCATCCTTTCTTTGCCCTTACTCATTGAAAGATTGCGTGACAAAACTGACAGGTGGGAGCATTTTCCGTGAATCGCTCACTTTCATTCTTCGATTACATTTGTGAGATTTAAGTAGCCATAAGTATGGAGAGGCAGTTCAAAGTGTTTGGGTGAAATGATGGACTGGGTCACCTTGCAGATGCATGGACTATGATATTGTCTTATAGTATGATGATGTTTGTAATTGTAAAAGTATGCCATTTCAAGCTTTATGGGGAAATAAAGACCCTTCAGTAAAATTAAAGTTTGTACTGTTCTTGCAATAAATTGATGTCAGATTGTAATACATTTTTGGTGCCGTTTTTAGTGATGGATAAAATCATACATTAGTGTTTTCGACAGAAAATAGTACTCTTCCTGGGAGATGATTTTTGGGAACAACTTTACAATACAATCCCAACTTTTCATATCAACTGTTGGTATTGATGCAGAGTTCTCTACTCTACCTGGAGGTGATTGTTCAAATCTGTTGATAATGATATTTGAAAATGCATTCGTTCATCCCATCACTGAAGTCATTCATGGGTGTCCATTCTTGGCACAGACATGCTTCAATTCTTCCTGACGTGAATCTTCCTGCAGTACAGGGAATAGACTTTGGCTAGGTCATGTACCATTCAGGTTCTTCTCTTCCCTTAAATTTAAATAGATAGTATGTATTGTTAAGCATTTACTTGAGCTTCCCCTGAGTCTCTTGCTCTCACTTAAAACAGGTTCTTTCTAAAAGACTACTTGGTGGATCCTTGTTAGCTGTTCAGAACTTCTAGAGTAAAAATAATAATATAGATATGTTCTATATAAGCAGTACTTCTTCTCTCAGCTTCTCAATTTCTTCAATTTGAGGCACAGGATCTCGGACCGTGGGTAGACTGATAGGTAGTATACATATACTATGTTTAGTTGAAGCTTTTTACCGTCATATTTTCCTTAAAAGGCCAGAGCCTTGCATTACTTTGTTATACAATTCCTTTTACTTTCCTGTAGTAGTAGAATCACAAAAAGAAGAAAAAGATTAGATTCCGATTAGTCTACGAAGTACTGTCTTAAAAAAAATATTAGAAAAATATGCTTCGTCTATGCGCAGACATTTTTTTGAGTTTATTGTAAAGGTAAAACACTCTTACTACTGACTTTCCATCATTGCATACAGTTTGCAAAGAACGTCCCAAACAGAATAATTGGAAGCTATTAGTGCCATAAAGATACATTTGTCCGTTGGAAAACTAACGAGTAATCAAACATTAAGGCCAAAATTTGAAGAGCAAAACAAAATTATTTTTGGGTCAGTCCAAATCCGATAGTGGAATTCTGATCGGAATTCAACGCCTACAGATGTGGATGTGACATACACCCGAGCTGGACGGCAGCTGTGGCGCACGCATGTGGACTACTGGTCTAACCTAAAAAAAAACTCATAAGTGAGAAAGGAAGAGAAACTAATATAAACACTAGGAAAGGAGTTGTTCACCATAGAATACAACATGCTTTTCTATGTTCTGCATGTAATTTGTGGTGGTTTGCTTATTCACGGGAGAAGAACCAAATGTCATATGATTGCTTCTAGGTCTTGTTTATCATTGGTATTCTCTATGATTTAACACCTTTTGAGTATTATTTTCAACCTACTTGTAGCTTTCAATGAATGACATGTAGATTGGTATGCTTGTGAACCTAGCTAGTTATATATCTTGTCTGCCTTCAATTATTTAGGCAAATTTTAAAGACACTACATAAATTGCGTAGAACAGCCCAAATTTTTTTTTTTTTAGTTTATTTATAAATTTGTCATTCAAATTCTTTACTTGAGGGCAGTCCAAAATTTCATATAAAAGCTAATGACTTCTATTTTTCAGTCCAAATTTTTTTTAGGACTGTCACAATATTAAAAATTCTTCCAATTGGAAGGACAGTCAATATTGTGATAGTCCTTCCAATTGGAAGGACTGTCAACTTTGTGACAGTCCTAAATAATTAGGACTGTAAAAAAAATTGACAGTCCTTCCTATTGGAAGGACAGTCAATTATTTTTACAGCCCTAACAAGGAGGAAAAGAAGAAGAAGAAGAAGAAGAAGAAGAAGTAATAGCAGCATCAAGGGCAGGGTGCGGGGGCGGACGGCGGCGAGGGAGAGCGGCGCGGGACGGAGGTGCGGGGTCAATATTGTAGTCCTTCATATTGGAAAGACAGTCAATTTTGTTTACAGTCCTAACAAGAAGAAGAAGAAGAAGAAGAAGAAGAAGAAGCAACAATAGCAGCATCAAGGGCAGGATGCGGGAGCGGACGACGGCTACAGAGGGCGGCGCGGGGCGGAGGTGCGGGGTTCGGGGCGGACGGTCGCGGGGTACGGGGGGTGCGTGGGGCGGACATGTGCGGGGGACTGCACGCGGCAGAGACGCACGCACGCGCGCGGGGGTGGGCCGGTGACGTCGGCGGCGGCAGCAGCAACAGCCCCCGCGCGCGCCTCTGCCTCCTCCCCCGTCTTCCGTCGCCGCCGCCACCTCATCTTCCTCCGGCGGTTTAGAGTTGGGGTTGGAATTAGGATTAGGGTTAGAGTTTGGGGGTTTGGAAATTTGAAAAGAGATAGTAGAAATTTAGAATGAAAGATTTTGTGAAGGTTTAGAGGAGGGGGAGGAGGGAGGGGAGATTGGACTGTCCTGAGTAAATTTTATGATATTCTAAATAAAAATTACAAAAATTTAGACTATTATGAAATAATAGACTGTCAAATAACTATTGGAGTGTTTTTAGAATTTGCCATTATTTAGTGCTGTGAGTGGTTACTCCAAAAGCAGCAAAATCAACCTCCACAAAGAATAGGCTGGACGATCGTGGCATGACAGATGACCACGACTTTCAAACAGTTAAGGCGTTGATTCGCCTTTTAAAGTGATGATTGAGAGATTAGTTTGGATCTTGTACTTGTGTCATCAGCTATTAGATGCCAAACATAAAGATGTTATATGGAGCATAGTTTGTAGTATCGACCAATATCGATCCGATACAATCACTATTGATATGGTTTGGTATGTACTGATTCAACATCGAACAATATTCAACATCGAACGATATTTGATACCGATTGATACTGATCGTACAGATATTGAAGGTCACTTTTCTAGTCATTTCAACAACAAAAAAAAAAGAAAAAAAAAGAGACCAATTAACAAGAATGTAAAAGCATATTAAGATGGACATCACTATACCTACAACCAAATGTTTACAACCTTCCTACTATTTGCCACGTGGCCGACTTCCATTAGAGTAGGGAGGGGAGAAGTGGGGCCGGATGGGACCCATATAGCGGAGGGAAGAGATTGTAAGAAGGTTGTAAGTATTTGGTTGTACACTTAGCATTTTTCTATTAAGATGGTAATAATATATAAAAGAAGAAAACTTGTCTATCATAGATAAACCTTTGGATACGGTTGACTACTATTTTATTCAATGTCAAAAATGTTAAGAAATAAAACATGAAATATTTAAATTATGTATAAATATATTAAAATTTTCTAAAATGTTAATAATTTGATTTCTATTATTAAAAAATTTCATACTAAGATCTGAAATTGTCGTTACTGCGATACCGTCGATCCATATACTCATAGGAAAGATCTGATGATATCGATACTGCTTGATACTGCAATTACGGAACTTACATGTAATGATATTTACTCCCTACGATGATTTTAATGAACAAGGAGTCACTTTGATTACATAAATGCTCCCTGGTGGAGCTTCATACTGGCTACATTTTTTTATAGAAGATTAGTAAATTCGCGTGCGTTACATGTAAAATAAATATTTTTAGAGAAATTTTGAGTTACCTCCCACTTTATTTATCTATATTGAGGGTGTATCCCACATTATTTCCATAATGTACAAGTTTTTTCACTTTTGATAAAATTTGTCCATAATTGACGGTCAACCCATTTGACCGAAAATTTTGGACGAAAATATCCCTCTTCTCCCCTGCACTTGATCCCGCACCTCCGAGCTCGGCCCCGTCCTCCTTACTTAAAATATGTTAAATTCTTGACGAATTCCGTCAAAAGTTGGAGGTCTTGTACATTATGGAAACAACGTGAGGTGCATCCTGAATATGGATAAATAAAGTTGGGGTAACTCAAATTTTCTCATATTTTTATGATATCGTTGAAAAATAGTTCAAATATTTAAATATTTTGAATTAAGATTTATTAAAGAATTTAAATATTTGTTTATTTTAAATTAATTTTAAATTTTAGTTTTTAAACAATTTTAAATTTAGTTTATAAATATATATTTTTGTGCGGAAAAGAAGAGAGGAAGTTAGTTTTTTCTTAATTTTTTTTAATAAATGATGGAGAATTTACAAACGACTTAGAAGCTCAATTTTGAACCGTTTTTAAGCCTCTTTATGAGAGTAGAAATTAGTTTTTGAACAAAAAAATTCGTATGCAATAACATATTTTAAGTAAATAACAAATAAGATAAAAAAATAAAACAAAATTTACTTGGTGCTAGTCCCCGCCGACGGCCTCCTCCGCAACAACTCCTCTCTGCTCCTCTCGATGACGCTCCGGTCAAACTCTGCGAGCTCCCTCTGCCAGAGCTCCTCCTACCCGCACTCGCCGCGCGCTTGCACTGTTCGTCGCTGCACTCGTCGCGGCCGTTGCTCTGCTGCTCGCGTACGCCGTTGCCTAGTCGTCATTATAGAGGACTATCAAAAGTTTTGACAGTCCTTCAAATATGAAGGATCGTCAAAACTTTTGACAGTCCTAAAGATAGGCGGACTGTCAAAAATGTTGACAGTCATTCCTATTAGAAGGATCGTCACCAAATTTGACAGTCATATTTGGGGTGATGACTATAAAAAAAATTGACAGTCCTAAAAAAATTTGGACAGCCATGAGTAAAAAATTCAGGTGGCAAACTTGTAAATAAAAACAAAAAAAATGGACTGTCCTGAGTACGGATGAGCATTCGGTTAATTCGATTACAACCAAATCGAATAACCGAAAATCGAATTGGACTAAAACTCGAATAAGCAAAACCGAACCGAAATGGACAATAACCAAACCGAATTAAATCGGTTCGGTTTATTTGGGTTTTCGGTTTATTTGCACTCTTTTGTTTATATATATATATATATAGAGTAAACGGGATATGAGTCATAATGCTCATTTTTTTAAATGAGTCATGCACATGTGGACCAATAAGAATGGATTCCTATATCCCATGTGCATCCATGTGCACTAGTACACTCTATACCTATTGGTCCATATGTCCATGATTCATGTAGAAAAATAAATACTATGACTCATATCCCGTTTACCCATATATATATATAAACTAAATTTTCTTATTCGGTTTTTGGTTTTGGATCGAAACCCAAAATAAAAATCGAATAAATTTTTTTAGTATTTTTAAAACCGAAATCGAACTGAATCTCTTACTCAGTTCGGCTCAATTTTTGGTCCAAAACTGAATAATACTCACCCCTAGTCCTGAGTAATTTTGGATATGCATTTAGAAATAACCTTCAAGAACTATACAACAATAATATTTTATATATTATATTTTTACATACAAAATGTTATTTTTTTCAGTCGAATCGTTTCAAATTGTCAATTCGAACTTAAACGTTTCAGTACGTTAAAGCAAATCTCCACACTGAAAAGTTGGGGGTCATGGTGAATGTTGTAGCTTGTCTACATCAACTATTGAATGTATTTGGCGAAGGGAAAATACCAAACTCCCGAAAATGAACCTCCAGAATTCTACAAGGGACTATGGTGGCATGATCGACGGCTGACGGACGAGAGAGCACTTAGACATCTTGGACTATGGTAAGCTGCAATTTGACGGTTTCATTACTTTCAGGTACTTGTAACTAAGGTTCTCCGTATCGGTATCGATATCGGAACTTTTCTATGAACATCGACGGCTTTAAATCAGAATGTCAACTTTTTGTATATTGTAAAGCAATAACTATTCAACCGCCTTGCATTGCTAGCGCTTTTGCTAGCGCAATGCTAATAAGCGGTGGTGGGACGGTCGGACACGGAGCAGTAGAGGAGGAAGAAGGAGGAGGGTTTGAGGGGGGAGAGGATGTGCCGCCATGCTGACGGATGCGACGGCATGACAGTCGAACGCAGAACAGGAGGAGGGGGGACGCCGCTTAACACTGTGCTAGCAAAAGCGCTAGCCACAACATTTTTTTGATAATTATTAATAGACTACTAAAATTGTAAATTTTTTTTTTATATATTTAGACATAATTTTAAGTATTTTACGTATTGTTTTTTATTAGTTTTGAAATTGAATGAAATAGTAGTCCCTCTTGCCAATCGGTTTATATACGAATGATAAAAAAAAATTCTTTTACATGATTTTACAACATTACTATATTTTTACACTCTTGCTAATTGTTTTTTTTTTTCAAATTTTTTTGGCCGAAATTCCTAATATAGGTATCAGTCAAATATCGATATTGGTTGGTATTGGATCGGAATATGTCAAATCGTATTGGTATCGACTGTATCAAATCGGTATCGGGCGTTGCAAACTATGCTTGTAACCTCAATCTTAGCAAATTTACTTATCGATGTCTTTGATGAATGAGTACTGCTATTAAAAAATTTCTGCAGGCGGAAATTTTCATCTAGAGCATCCGAATTTATATAAATTTCATATAAAGCATCGAAGTTTAAAAAATTATGAAAAAAAATATCAAAACGTCCATTGAATGACGTTTTATATTTTTTTAATATTATATTTCTATCGTTAATTTTTTCGTCGTTAACAGACGTTAGAAAAAAAAAAAAACTTCTTTAGGAAGGACGTTTTTTCTTGAGAAAACGTCATTTCTAAGGATGTTTTCTATTTTTTCTCTCTCACGTCTCTCTCTGGTCTCTATCTCGTCTTTCTCACTCTCTGGTCTCTCTCACTCTCTCTCTCTCCTCTCTCTGGTCTCTCTCTCTCTTTCTCATCTCTCGTCTCTCTCTCACACACTCTTTGTCTGCTCTTTCTCTCCCACTCTCTTTCTTTCTTTCTCACCTCTCTCTTTATTAAATTTGAGAAATTTATTGAAATCCAAAAAATTCTAGATTTTAATTTTATTTTGCTTACTATAGAGTTTTGAGAAAAAATATTCCGATCTTTTTTTAGAGAATTAAAATTATATTTTTTTTATGTAATCCAAATACCACTAGTGTCATGGTGTTCTCTGTGCAATATATTTTTAGCACACGCGTCCCGTATGTCCAATTTTTAATCTATAAGAATTTATTGAATAATACTAATACAAATAAAGAATTTATTTCAATATTTATTTCAATTTTTTTAGCACATGCGTTCCGCGTGCAATATTTATTTCAATAAATTCTTATGGATTTAAAATTGGACATACGAGACGCGTGTGCTAAAAAATATATTGCACACGGAACGCGTGTACCATGACATTAGTGGTATTTGGATTACATAAAAAATATAATTTTAATTCTATAAAAAAAGATCGAAATATTTTTTTCTCAAAACTCTGTAGTGAACAAAAGTAAAATAAAAAAAAGTAATTCTAGATTTTTTTATTATTTCATTAAATTTTCCAAATTTAATAAAGAGAGATGAGAAATAAAGAGAATGAGAGAAAAAGAACATACAAAGAGTGAGACAGAGACGAGAGATAAGAGAGAGACGAGAGAGAGAGAGAGAGAGAAACGTGAGAGAGAGAGACCAAAGAGTGAGACACGATAGAGAGATCAGAGAGAAAGACTAGACAAAAAAAATATTAAACAATAGAAAATGTCTTTAGAATTTTCATGGACATTTTTTTTTTGTTTAATATTTTTTTTACTAACCTCTGTTAACGGCAAAAAAAATAATAACAGAAATATAATATTAAAAAATAAAAAACGTTCTTTTAATAAACGTTTTGATTTTTTTATAATTTTTAAACTTTAATATTTTAAATAAAATTTATATAAATTTGGATGTCTCAATGAAAATATCTGGTCTGCAGGAGGTGATGCAGTGATTGTTTGAAATTGTGAGTCCCATTAATAGAGGCATGGCTTCGTGCCAAAAGGGAATTCAGCAACAGGTACTATGAATATTGTTGGGCCTTTGTCGCTGTCACGTCGTCATCCAATGATCATACCCTTGTTAGCAATCAACTGAATAATATACAATTTTTTACATATTTTTTAGAAATATATAATATTTAAATATTTTTAAAAAATTCGAATTAATACATAAATTTTAAAATTATGACGTTTTAAACACGTACCGTACAAATATATATAATACTCACGTACTTTTGAAAAAAAAATCTTACATACAATCAATTTAATTAACAAAAAATAAATTCAACAGTCTTGTTGTTTGTATCAACGATCAGTTTGTGAGATGGGATGAAAATGTTGACTTGTAAATTTGTGTTTAATAAGTTATTTGTTTTTTAATTTATTAGGGATTAAAAAAAAAATATGTCCAATTTTTAGTGTCCGAATTTGTTCATATGAAACGTACTAAACACGAATTAAATATAATCCGAATGATATATATTTGTCCGAATATTTTAACGTATTTTATTTATACTGTGTCGATTTATATTCGTATGTTTGTCGTTTCAATTGTTTTTCGTTTGCCGAATTGCTAACAAGAAATCATACCCTATTCTGTGACATACGAAAATGGATATAAAATAGAAACGCAATGACATCCAAAGTATAGCGCATCAAAGTGGATGCAGAGGACTCCATGGAAATTGCTTCTGAAAAAAAAAAAAAAAAAAACAAAAAATTCAAGGAAAAACGTCAAGTTTGGTGAACACAGCAATCGAATTTGAGCATAGGCCACCATGCTTGCTGGCATTGGTCCTAAGTCTATTCATAACCAGAATATTTCACGGTAAGCATCTTTGAGATTGACTTTAGGCCACATCTAGTTCGTGCATTCAGAACCTTAAAAAAGAAAAATATTTTTTTTCTATATTTGAATGCCAAAAAATAAAAATTATAATTTTACAGAATTATATTTTTAGAAAAAAAAAATCATAAAATTTTGAATTTTTTTCATGAAAAAATTAATTTGGTGTTTGATTGTCATTATTTTTCACGAAAAATATTATTTTTCATGAAAAATGATATTTTTCTATGGGTTGGATAAGTTTTATTTTCCACCATTTTAGAAAAATATAAAAAAAAATATAGTTTTTTTGAAAATAGTTCCATGAAAAATATAAGCTATCAAAAATTCCAATTGTTGAAAAATTGTGATGGAAATATTTTATATGAAAAAAAGAAGTCCAACCAAACACAACTGTTGCTCTGTTCACCAAACTTGACTTTTTTCCTTGATTTTTTTCTTAAGATATAATTTCATAAAATTAATTTATTTTTCACATATTTTTCTAGAAATATAGTTCCGTAGAATTATTACTTATTTTCTTTGGCATTCAAATACCTAGGGACGTATCCAGAGGGTGGGGTGAGCTGGAGCCCACCCCAATTTTATTTTTCTTCTTTTTTATATAATTTTTTTTTATTTGTTAATTTTTTATTTTAGAAGTTAGCCTACATCTATCTCCACAATAACCCAGTCTAGTATATTCCAGTTTATATTCCTGGATTGGGACCATGCTAGCAAGCACGTTGGCCTATGCTCAAATTCAACTAAGCAATTGCAAGTATTCTCATTAATTAACCAAGCGTGGTTAGCTCCTTTGGGAGCGCGTCGGTACCTGGACCGGCTGGGTGGTTGTTCGAACCACGGGTCCGCTAAGGAGAGTAGGTGTGTGTGAGTAAAAAAAAAAAAAATTATTCTCATAAATTACAAAATCAATGATGGAGCGACGTGAAGTATGCTCCCATCATCATCCAAGCAAGCAAAATATGAACATAGGCACACTGAAGCAACCTAGAGAGTAGAGATCGAACTCAATTAGGGTTGAGGATTGTTAGGTTTTCGGCCCAAAATTAAGCCGAATCGAACCGGACAAGAGATTAGGTTCGGTTTCAATTTTGAAAATTCTAAAAAAATTATTTTGTTTCGATTTTGGATTTCAGTTTCAGTCCAAAACAAAAAATCGTATAAGATTTATACAAATATGTAAATATCTTTATTCTATACATATTTTGTGATTAAAAATATATATTTTTTTAAATAATAATTTTATATATATATATATATATATATATATATATATATATATATATATATATGTGTGTGTGTGTGTGCGCGCGCGCGCGCGCGCGCGTGTGGGTGTGTGTTTTGAAATCCAACTTTGAAATACAACAAATGTGTGTATAAAATTATAACTTTTAATATAATTTAACAACGATTTCAATTTTAGTTCCGATCCATTAAACAATAACAATAGTTCAACCGAACAAACTGAATAAACAAAAAGCTTGTTTAGTTCAATTTTGACTAATTTTGATTCGATTAAAATCGAACAAACCGAATGCTCACATCCAAAACTCAATGGTATACATTACAGACTGAAGTACATGTATTGCAACTTGAAGATTAAGCGGTCAGAATTTTGGTAATAAAGAAGCCAGCCATCACCATGAAAGATCTGAGCGAGAAACTGGTCTTAATAGTTCAGCCACAGTGGAAATAAAAGTATTCTATCAAAAAATTTGTGAATCGGTTGTATTATTTTCTTGTATATGATAGTCTTGTTACAATGCTACTTTATTTCGAGCTATTAGAGATGTAAGAAAGAAGCAAACTTAAAAGGACAGCTACTTTTCCGGCATTAATGATACATTTTAGTAACGAACATTCGTTATTAAAATGCACATTTCGTCACTAAAAGTCTAATTTTATCACTAAAATGTGTCGCTACAAAAAGTTTATCCAAAGTCTAAAACAGATCTATCCATTACCCAAAGTCTAATTAGGCTCGTACCCTTATACAAAATAATTATTTGTATAATAAAGTTGACAAATAGGCCTAAATTTATTTATCATGGCTAATAAGTCCAATGTGACTTACAATGTTTAAATAAGGTTCTTGATAAAGGCACTACAAAGATGACTAGGGCTGTCCCAAATTTTTTTTTTTTCAAATTTTTTCGCTTAAAATTTTACTCAGGGCTAGCCCAAAAATATATTTAGGACTGTCAAAATTTTGGCAGTCCTTCCAATAGTTTGGACTGTTAAAATTTTGACAGTCCTAAATAATATATACAATTCAATGGACTGTCACAAATTTGACAGTCCAACATATTGAAAGGACTGTCAAATTTTTCTAAATAATTTTTTGACTAGTCCCGGGTACAATTTTAAGTGAAAAATTTAGAAAAAAAATTTGGGCCAGCCTGAGTGTATTTTGTAGTGCCTTTATCATCATCCTTAAATAACTCTAGCTAATTCTTCAATTCAAAGTTATAAAAGTTTAAGACTGTAGAAGCATGGAAAATATAGATCCGTGCGCCCAACAAACATCGCTCCAAGATCAAGTTAGAAAAAATTAGGCCGCAGAATGACCATGCTGCCAAGAAAAAGCAGAATCCATATGCCATAATATTGGCCACATAAAGGCCTGACACAAAGATTATGTCTGACATAGAATCCTGACAAAAATAACTTTCTAAACGTCTCGAAAGACGTGAGCACGCTAAACGACAGAACCTCACGTCAGCATGAACTTTACTCTTGACAGGCGTGCAGCGCCATGTGTACGAGGCCACATGCGTCCCAGACTCCATTCGTCTCTGCACCGTACGTTCCAGACTCCATGTGTTACATGTTTCTCTGGTCCCATGCGTTCCAGACTTCATGTGTTCCATGCGTCCCAGACTCCATATGTCCCACGTGGCAAGGTTCCCTGAGACGAAGTCTTTTTGTTGCCACTGAAGTAATTCTCTCCAACTAAATGCGGGCCACGTGTCAAGCTGACCAAGTCACGTAAACAAAAGACGAGAATCGCCCATATCTTCAGCAACAGCAAATCGCAACAAACGTCAATGTGGCAGCTCGACCTGAACTCAACTACATCCTGTTAAGGATGTACGCGTGACAGCCTGCCCATAGTGTAGTGCCTCAAATCCTGATCCGGCCGGGATGCGCACTATATAATTGGGCTTGTGGCTAGTCTGTCTGAGTCATAGTTTGGTGTTTAGAATCTTCGGCATCCTCTTGCCACGGACAAAATGCGATGATCCTTTCCAACTCATGGATAGGCCTCTATTGAAACGAGTTTAATAGTTTTCGTACTTTGTTGCTTAATTTTCTTGTTGTCGCTTTGGGATTTTGATTTGGTGTTGCTTTCGATTTGCTTGATTTTCGTTGTTGGTTTTCTGGCTTGGAGCTTTAATTCTTGGGGAGTTCGGGAGGAAGGATAGGCAAAGGATTCTAACTCGGTGCTCGTACTATTGCAGGTCCACGTAACTGATGTTTGATCATCGCTAGCGGGACTCCTTCTTTCAGCACTTTTTCTTAACCAGTGAGTGGTTTGGACCCTTCTTTCCTACTTTTTCACGTCAACATCTCTAATGTTTCAAATGTTCAATCGATGATGCCCGGCTGAACGCCTACAAAATCCTTAACCACAATGCATGCCAGCCACTAAGAAAGGTACATGGAATTGTAGACTAACTTGTTTATTCATGAACACGATATAAACACGGGCTCCAATTTTCTTTTAGGAATTGAATCATTGGGTGCGGCCAGGTGCCTCGGAGAGTTTGGACCCACGGGACACCAAAATCGGAACACGACTTTGAGAAAATATGAACTGTTGCATAAGTATATATATTGTTGCTTTAATTCTTCTGTTTTATCTCATGCATTGAATGATAGTTGAATTGTTCACGCATTTGCATGGTCTGGGATAACTTGTGCACAAGGTTTTGCATTTCCTCGAAACAGTATTCCGGGGTACTGGAACCGTATCGACCCGAGGAAAAATATTTGATCGTGCTAGTCGCGATGCATTGCGGGACCTTCAACGGGACTTGCTACCCGGGCTGACAGGGCGTGCCGCAATGCATTGGATAAGTCCCCATGGTGTCAATTACACCAATGACCGCATATAAATAGAACACGTGCTAATCTATTATCTTGTGCAGATTGTAAGTATACTTGTGTTCCGTTGCAGGAAAGACGTTCATCGGTTGAGTAAGCAATCAATGTACTTATTGGATGAAACGTTATTTTGTTCCTCTAAAACCATGTAACTGATATGAACTAAATTCACTTAGTTCTCTATAAAAAGATCATTTTAATGCATGCTCGTCCCTAATAAGCAAGTATTGATTCAGGCGAGTGGGTTCGTCCCACTCACCAGTACAACTGAGTACTGACCCACGTTGTGGGCATTAATTTTAGGCACTCAGAATAACCAACACTAGTGGATAGACGAGTAGGCGTTAGAAGCTCTTCTATTTTGAAGTATAGTTAAAGCCAGTTTATTTTGGAGGCATGGACTTTCAATCTATACAAGGACGTAATGTACAGACGACGAGGCTTACCTGATGGAGCGTGTCCTATCTTTTGAGTTTTCCTTTTGTAATGCAAATCAAGTAGCCGAAAGGAGCATCAAATGTAAACTCTATGTAAATTACTCTAAATTATCAATGAAAAACATATTTTCTTTCTATACCTTGTGTTCAACTATCTGTGAATGTATTTTCTAACTTGTGTTTTCAAATGGGTTCCTATCACTACACGTTTTGCCGTGTGCGAGCGCAACTCCAGGCTCACACGGTATTATGCCCAAGCGAGGACGATCGGTCCCGCAAAGGATCCAGGCCAGGACGATTGACCCTAGCGGGATCGGGGCATGATACATAGTATGCTCCTACAGTTGCAACCATATTCTTTTGAAGGAGCCCCCTGCGGCCACCAAATAGAAACATATGCCGCACTTATAGCCCATCAGCATGATGGTTATAAATATGAGCAACTTGGACGTTCCAATGGCTGGCTTGTCTGCTACAGAGACCATACCCCTCTAGGCAAGCTATGTACGTGCACACAAGCTCAAGACGAAGAGAAGAGAAGAGAAGAGAAGATAGTATCCAGCATCCCCTCGTCGAACCGTCAACGGAGTAAAAGAGTCGCTGTGCTACTTGATCTCCATCGTCACATTACCCAGATCAAAAATATTGTACTTAAATTTTATGTCTAGGATTTTTTTATACTTGTTGTTTGTTATTAAACGAAAGTTTTCCAAACTTACTTCAATGACAAACAAGGTGGCGACTCTGCGGGGACTTCCTTCTCTTATGATGATAAGATCGTGACGTAGTCCGACGCGTCGAAGATAGGTTTGACCCAGAGGATGCTGGGTGTACGCTTCGACCAGCAAGCCTTTGAGAAAATTCTCTCTGAGGGCGGCGCTTCTCCAACGCTAGCAAAGCCTAAGAAGACCCGCAGAACATGGGTTACAAATATCGTTGTGCCACACCCAACTGCGAAGCATGCTCTCCCTGTCTCTCTCCCTATCGCATGGGACGCACATCAAGTGTCCACATGAGCTAACACCTTTAATGCGGTAGCCTCTTTTGGCAAAGAAGGTGCTTAGCACTTGAGCTCTGGCAGAGAAAAATACTACGATACCAGGAGTTCGAGCGCTAAGACACGTTCTATACGGCCACGTCAAAAGTCACATAAGGAGGACTATGCGGCACTGGTCGACGGCCGAAGGCAGATGGCCGCATGCGGCCAAGACAGCAACAGAAGTTTCGTCTTCAACCGAATCTCACGTAACGTTGACTTTATCCGCCATATTGAGAAAGACGAAGATATAAACTTAGACTCTTCATGCTATGCACAGGCGTGTGCTAGGCTAAAGAAGTCTAGGACAATGCGAGCTCGCCAAGCACAAGCAATTTCTCATTCGACCGACCGTCAGCAGGCGCCACTAACTGTAATGGTGCCCTCTGACGGAAAGTTGTACAAAATTGACCCAGGCGTCCAGATCGCATTGGCAATTGGACATAGTCAATCTAAAGAGTCTTCTATTAGCAACCTGGGTGTCATCACCCTGATTTTTTAGAATATTTTTAAAATATTTTCTCACAATTTTCTGTAATTTTTGGAATTTAAAACTAAGATATTTTATGATTAAAGGATTTTTAAATGATGTTAATTAATATTAAAATATTATTAAAATAATATTTTTGGGTGTAAAATAAAAAACTAGATATAGGGTAATTTTTTGTGAATTTATTGGACTCCGAAAATATTTTTAAAGCCCTAAAAACTAATTTATAATTAAACCAAAATAAACCCTGACTGAACCCGGTTTATTTAAATAAACCAAACCAAACCGTGGTGAACCGAACCGGACCAAACCCAGCCCTTAACGGGTCGGGTCGGATCCGAATCGAACCGGACCCGGACCCGAAACCCGGCTGAAACCCTGAAGGTGAATCTCCCCTGAATTACTGTTCCGGCAGTACATAAAGCTCCTCGGAACCCACGCTCCGCCGTCGATCCCCTCGATCCCCCGTCGGAACAGCTCCGCTGCTCATCCTCCGTCTTTCCCCCTCTGATACAGCCCTTCTCCTCCAGCCCTCCGCCTCTCCCTCAGAGCTTACCTGAACCCTAATCCTCGACCGCCGTGGTCCTCCCCCATGGCCGGAGACCACCCCGTCATCTCCTCCTCTCCACCACCTGCCATTCCCGGCCAACCCATCACGACCACCATCGCCGTCTCATCGTCGTCCTCCACCCGTCTCCTCCCTCGACCCCGCCTCGAACCCCCACAGCCGCCTACCAGAACTTCCTCCTCCCTCCGTTCTCCCCCGACCCCCTCGCCGGGTAGCCTCCCCTCCGCTGCACTCTGCCTCAGCCGCCTGCACCGGGCACCCCGTCAACCCAACCTGCATCTCCGCTTTCCTCGCCACGAGAAGCCCAGGCCGCCTCGCTGCGCCGCTGCCCCACCCGCCGGAGAGCACTGCACCGCCTCCTCGTCGATCAGCCCCGACCACCCTGACCTCGTCGATCATCTCCTAGCCCGACCTATCGTCCTCCTCCCAGTTTTCCACCGCCACGGTCGATATCCCGCCGTTGCCTCCCTGTCATCCCGACCCCGAGTAACTCCGGTGTCGTCCTCGGGTTCCCCGACTACACCGCAGCCGAGCCCTGACCACAGCTCCACCTCAAACTCCCCTCACCACCCGCTTCGACGACTCCACAGCGCCGAGCAGCCCTGACCTCTCCCCGATCTCCTTCTCCCCTTCCCGGTCCACCACAACCTAACCCTAACCCTAACCCTAGCCGCCTCCGTCGGCGCCGCCCCTCCGGCGTAGCCCTGAGCCCCACGGCGAAGCCCCGACGAGTCTCAGTCGTACCCTGACCGGACACAGTAGTGGACACAGCGCCGTATCGCAGTGTCGTGTCAAACCGGATACGAGAAATCCTCGTTCCACGTTGCCCTGTTCAAGTAACCCGTTCTCTCTCCTCGTTGCTCCGTTTTTTGTTCCGTCAGTTGTGACGCGTAGACTGTGTGATCCTCTCGATGCCTGTGTAACCCGCTCGGTGCATCGCGTCCTGTGGCGATCGTAAATCGCGATCCAAAAACAGGAAAATTAATGCCCTATTTCACCTCGGAACTGAGTGTGCCCCACCAAATGGGACGACTTGGTCGAGTGTGGTCTTCACCAAAACGTGCGCGTCGTTGATACGGACGTGCAAGATTTCGCAGAAGTTGATTTGGATGTGCGTGCACACCGGAATCAACGCGTATCCGCCGACAACGTCCCGTATCTGCATGTTCTGAAACTCGTTGTAACTTCGTGTACACACGTCGGATCGAAACAAAACTTGCGCCATCGGACTCGTAGCAATATGCTGGTTCTGTGACCCAAGTTTGGTTCGATTCTGAGAATGTTGACAAAATTGCGTATCGTGGGCCCCGCGGCTCCACTTGACGGGCGATTTTGTGATCGGCTCATCGAAATCCAATTCTGGAAGTTTTCTTGGGTTTATATCATCGTTTTGGACTTGTTGACACTAAGCTTGACGAATTTGGAGACCTTTGCCCCTGACATATTTTCGGAGCAAAGCGGCCCACATGTGGACCCCGCTTTGACCAGAAACGATAATTTTTGCCCCTGTGTCCAAATTGGACTTAAGGACAGGCGTTTCTAGCTATTTGATATTTTCTGAGACTGTTGGTGATGTTTATTACAGCTTTTGGAGGAGTACCTGCAGGATCCACTGATACAGGGACAACTGTTGGTATTCGAACCCCAGGCAAGTGTACCTTGCCTACATTGCAGTTCTTGTCACATATTTCCTTGCTTTATTTATATTGTTGTGCATGCTTGACCTAGAATCGTGTGACTTACTTAGCGTCCGATTATTAGTCGTACTTGCCTTATCAAGTACAATATGACCCAGGACGCTTGACACTATTCATGAGACAGAATCTTCCTGAGATATTCGTGGTGATTCTGTATAGGATATAGGTTTTGACATAGACATTATATTCATAGATATTATATGACTTGTTGCATTAGCTATGATCTTGCGTGACATGTACATGAGACTTATGGACATGAGACGTGTGGTTACATTGGGTGGGAAGAGACACACAAGCTACAGGCTGTTTTATATATATCTACTACTATTGTGAGGTCGTAGACTCTCCAGCAGAGCTAGACACATTACTTGTTATTACTGCTACCCGGCTCTCCGACACAGAGCTTGTAGTGGCTCAGCCTGAGTACTAGTGATGCTCTCACTTGCATTTCACATAGATGGTTATATATTGACCCTATTTATTTTATTTATTTTCTGCACTGCATTATTTATGGCTTGAGTTATTTTGTACCTTGTTATGTCCCCTGAGGACCTGGATCCGGATTATGTCCCCAGGATTAGCAGACGAGATCTACCCCGAGGTATACGGGACAGGAGCATTAGCAGGAGCAGGAGCAGACACTGGAGCAGTACCAGATCCAGTAGACGAGTGATCCCTGAGGGTATCTTCTGAGTATATACTGTTCCATACTCAGTATTTGTTGTGGTTAGCTTTATTCTTGTATCTTGACAGTTGTATCAGACTCATTATCAGGTTTATTTCTCGAGTATTATATTTATTGAGATGGATCTTGCTTTATGATTCTGATATTGTTACATTCATTTCTGTGGATGAGATTAGTATATCTAGACCCCTATTGTTGTACTACAGCTTAAGTATGCCCTGATGGATCCATTAAATTGGATTTGTCCATCGGTGTGTGCTGCTGGCCATTGCCACGTGTCTAGTCCCTCGGTATTTTGGGGCTGGGGTGTGACACTGGAAAAAGTTCTTATACGAACCCCAGGTCAGGAAGCAAAGTCAACACCTATGCACCCATGTGCTCGGTCTACCCGGGCTCATAAGAAGGGTGCAAAGGTGAATTATCCCTCGCTTGACTTGCGCAATATAATCAATCACAAGTGCAAAGTGAGAAAATCAACTTCGGCATATGAAGTATCCTCCCCAGGGCATCACTATGGCAGCATTATCATCAACTTATGCTGTAACAAAGTAGCAGAACCCACAAACAGGTAGTTGGCATTCCAGCGGCTGAAACCATAGGCACCCACCCGGCGGCAACCCGGAGAACAGGTGCAAGCACTAGAGGCAGAGAATCTGCCCCTCGTCTCATGTTATTCTGTTCAGAATGCCCCCTCCATGAGGGGAGATCAAAAGTCTAGCACCTCCAGTCCGTCGCTCTCGGCCAGCGAGTCAAGAAGATAGGTCTAAGGAGGACAGGCAGTGGAACCCGCGAAAGGTATTTTTCTGGACATCCGCTCAAATAAGAAGCTGTCAGCCACTGGGGGTAGTTCTTCCTCGAGATCTCACATAGCTACGCAAGCTGGGGGTTGTAATCCCCCAGACCACTATGACAATATGGCATTCCGAGAAGACGATGATTCACAAGGAACATATGCTGATATCCCTGGGGTGGCTGCCTTCACCAAGAAGATGCAACTTCCTACGCTGGGAGTAGTATTCCCTTCGAGTCCGAAGAGGATGCGGCACTACCTACTTTCCTGGACGACTATTCATGGCAAGAGTCTGAGACGGAATGTGCGACGTCCACCGTACCATCCATTTCTCCCCATATGAGAACATCATACATGGCGGAGGACGATCACGAGGGCCCCAGCGATCGACAACACCTAGAAACCCTCGAGGCCATGATGCAAACCATGAGTGCATCAATGCAGGCCTTGATCCAGACAATGCTAGAGATCAAGACAAATATAGCCTCACAACCAGCAAGGACCTCTGGTCAAGCATGCCTGGACCCTGGGACCAACAGGGATTCAAATGCAACCGCTCCACCCGTTGGCGGCAATCATCCCCTGCCCGGATCATCTGCTCCTTCCGCAGTCGATGGAGCTCGAAATGCAACACGAGAGGTACAAGAACTCTGAGTTCGCCTAGACTCAAAGGGCAATCGGGACTCATTACGTGAAATCGGGATTCGACAACCGTATCCCCTGGAGTGGAGAGACGTACCATACCCGTCCAAGTACAAGCCCTTTAACTTGACTTTGTTTGATGGAAAGACA
Organism: Iris macrosiphon; assembly: GCA_036927795.1. NCBI lineage: Eukaryota > Viridiplantae > Streptophyta > Magnoliopsida > Asparagales > Iridaceae > Iris > Iris macrosiphon. The sequence goes on from JAYESA010000006.1 coordinate 193,625,627, forward strand.
TCTTCCCGTCAATTTATGAGTTACATCGAAACGACAACGGGACATCTGTCTTGCAACGATACCCTCTTAACCAAGCTCTTTGTCGGGACATTGGTTGGAATAGCCTTCGATTGGTTCTGCAACCTCCAGGACAACTGTATTTTCTCGTTTGACGATCTCAAAGGTCTTTTTCTTGCTCGGTTCTATGACAGTGGAAATGACATGACGATGTTCTCTTTAATGGATATCACACAAAGAGAGAAAGAGTCTATACGAGAATACATCGAGCGGTAAAAGCAAGCGACGCTAAAGTTACCATCCAGTAACCCTGAGTCCACACTGATAGACACCTGTCGAAGAAATCTCCTCCCCACAGTCAGACTCTGGATGGACGACTCTCAGTTTAAAGACTGGATGGCATTCATCATAAATGATGTCGGTGCTGAGAAGAAAGTAAAGAACGCCCGCCTCTTGGAAATACAAATCCTCGTCGCTGATGATAGGGGAAAACGCTCTTACAACAACGGCAATAGCGCCCGAAATGGCAAGGGAAAGCAGTTTCTTATCGCCAATATAACCAAGAAGTCCGAGAAAAAGCCCGCTGAGGCTCCAAAACTGAAGGAAACTTATTCCTTCGAAGATGATGATGTCATGGCAATCTTTGACGTGTTAATAAAGGGAAACAAGCTTCGGCACCCTGACGTCAAGTGTCTGATTGAGGCAGTCGATGTGAATAATTCAAAATACTGTCACTACCGATACGTCCACCAAACGACGCAGAATTGTTACACACTAAAGCGGTACATCCGACGTCTGCTCGACGCCAAGGCCCCCCCTTGGATTTTGATCACAAAATAGTTGTCGCTAACATAGTATCTCTCAAGTTTGGTAAATTTTCGGCAACGGATGCCCAAGACGGAGTGATCCCGATCTCCAGTCAATAATGGAGGTTATCAATCTTCCGCCAACTCGTGACCAAACAATCAGGCTGATATCTCTCACCACATTATGGGGGAAGGTCATGTGGGTTCATCCGGATCTTGCTCCATACTTGATGCAGCAGGCAACGCCTTCTTCCACCAAGTCCAAGGGTAAGAAGTCCAAGTCCTGTTATACAGTTTCTCTCCCTTCTGAAGAAGCTATATCGGAATAACGAGGTCAGGCATGGCATACCAACGAGATTATGACATCCCTGACAATGGTGCGCTCCCAATTGCCGCACCTATAAGATTTGATCCGGGTCCATCCCAGCCTCCGGCAGTGGACAAGTCCAACCAGAAAGAAACTCGCTTCGATAAACCACTACGCAAAGATATAGGTCAGGGGCGGAAGAAGCCCTATAACTTCGATATGTTGGCACAACTGGCCAATACTCCAGTGAAGTTCTCACTATTCGAGCTTCTCCAACTATCAAGTTGATGGCTATGCGGTAAAGTTCTGTCGATTAAACCGGGTTAACAACCTCAAGCAGCAGGGGAGGTCAATTGATGGCTATGCGACATAGTTCAGTCGATTGAGCCAGTTTGCTCCCACTTTGGTGGCAACCGAGTTGGATCGTGCTAGGAGGTTCCAGCAGGGCCTTCACTTGGAGATTATTTTGGCGATAGAGCAGTACGAGTTTTAGACCTTTGACATCATGATGAGGGCATAACGGAGGCATGAGTACACTTCTCAAAGGATTTCTGAGAGGACCGGAGGCCAGAAGAAGTCTCATTATACTTGGAAGGACTCTTCTACCCAGACCACAGCACCAACACCGGTAGTAAGGGCATTAGAGATTGGATCTTTGAGGAGACCAGCACCCGTGCCATCTTCCCGGCAGGCACCTCAGACCCGTCCTCAATATCAGAAGACACCACCATCAGTCGGGTGTACTCATTGCGGGAAGCCGGGGTATGTTCTTTCTGAATGTCGTTGGGTACAGGGTTTGTGTTTGGTGTATGGAGCTTCAGACTACATGATTAGGTCGTGTCCCTGGAGGAATTTCGAAGAGCCATTGTCGATCCAGCCATTAGCTTGGATAGCCCCAGATCCGAAGTTCAGGGCTCCAGTACCAGATTAGCAGTATTCGAGTCTGAGGCCTTTGTCGACCCAGACTCAGACCTTCCAATAACAGATGCCGCAGTAGTATGCGCAGGCTCAGGCTCAGGTTAGGCATGGAGGCCAACAATAGAGGGGACCAACACCCAGAGTTCAGGGTCAGCAGCAACTCAGGACAGCAGTCCCGAGGCAGGTGCATGGAGAGTTTGGCATCTTGGAGAAGGTGTCGACCGAGGATGGTCAGATTGTAGGTGATGTCTTAAACATCCTTTCGTTCTTATCTATTTCCTTTGATTTATATATTTTTTTAGGGTGAATCTTGAGTCACTCTTCTGCCTGCGTATCTCGTGATACATGATATTTATTATATATTACGACTACGAAGGAATGTCCTGGACAGAGTCATGTCTTTGATTTAGTCGTTGGTACCGACTTATCTCGAGACTTAACCCTTGTCTATTTTTGGGAAACAACGTAGGCCAGGGAGGATGGATTCCTACTTAACTGATTCGAGAGATATTTATTCATGTGCCTCTATGCCCTTCTTCCTGGTAGTGTAGTTGCTTATGTATTTATTTTTATTATTGACTAATTCTATTTCTTGTCTATATGTCATGCTTGGTTTCTTGAGTTAGTTATGTTTTCTGGAGCTTCTTGGTTTTTGTGTCTTAGTAAAATTTTGATGTCGGAGTTTTTCTAAGGATGGGAGAGTTGTGAGACTCTGTCTCACTGTATCTATATTGGTATATGGATACGTATTTTGTACTGCATGTTTTATTTTTCTAGATTTCGTAGAATTTTAAAACTTGAAAAATTAAAAATTTACTTCCTGACCGCTATACCGATGGTATTCTACAGTATACCGACATATACTGCTCGACATATATTTATTTTACTTTTTCAAGATTTCTTTATAAATAGTACTTTGTTTCATTTTATTTCTTTTTATTTTATTTCATTTCTCTTTCTCTCTCTTCTCTTCATCCTTTCTCTCTCAAGCTTGGAGCTTGGTGTTGAGACCTAAAGAGTGATTTATGAACCCCTTCGTGGTGTTGGAGTTGAAGAGTTAGGCTGGGAGCTCGCTGTAGGCAAGTACACCTTGCTGATTCTATGAACTTCTTATACTTTCTGTCATTTTCTTTTATGGAGCTTTGATTATTGCTTTTTAGCTTAGACTTGCTTTACTAATATTGTTTATCTTGTGATTTATATTGTTTTGACTATTTCGGTTTTAATTTCTGGTAGAATCTGGTCTCATCCCTTTTTGGTAACTCGGTAACGGAGATGGTACCGGAGTTGTGACCGTGAGATCTAGTCTATATTGTGATAAGTGACTTACCACCTGACTTGATGTCTTATTAGACTTGGTTTTGGTGATTTTTGGGGTTTAATTTGGATCCCAGAATCAGATTTGACTTTGGCATAATTTTTCCAGGAAAATGGCATACCGACGGTAGACCGACGTATACCAATTTCGACCGATATAGATTCTAGATATTTTTTCTGTGAACCTTATCGGCATTCCGACGGTATACTGGATTATACCGATGGTATACCTATCCTGCCAATATTATTAGATATTTGTCTTGGACGGCATACCTACGGTATACTAAAGTATACCGACGGTATACCGATTTATTGGAATCCAGAACCTGCTGTCTTTTTGGTAGTTCTTGGCCGGTATACCGACGGTATACTGGAGTATACCAACGGTATAGCGACTTGTTAGAATTTTTGTCAGCTGTATTTTTTTTTGTCACTGGACCGACATACCGACGGTATACCGGTTGTGCACTCTTTTTCATATGCTTTTTGTTCTTGTGCTGTTCGTTTCTCTTGCATGGTGCTTATGTGTAAACTGCTTCACCCTATTAGTTGTACGTCGGTAAGTGATTAGGGACTAGGATCGACTCGAAAAAGATCTATAACCCCGGTCCTTTTTGGTTTAAGGGTTATAGTATTGATCTCAAGGAGTTCCCAAGTTTCTTATTGCTTACCGGCCAATCGAGGAAGACTATAACCCCGGTCCTTGTTTGGTTCAAGGGTTATGGTATCGATCTCGCTAGGATTATATTTATGTTTTCTCTTGGCTTTACTTGGTTGCACAAGGCTTCATCTAGTTTCTCTTGGCTCTATACTGACATGTTTATAGTGACTCATCGTAGTACACTCCTGATTGCTTGTACATGTATTCACTATTATGGCTTGTCTTACTTGTGCCTTGAATTGTTAAATTCTTGGTCCAGTCTTGCATTTGTGATTAGAATGGATTTTCTGGAATGCCACACCCAGAATCCTAAAAAAAATTGTTAAGAATTAATAACTAGTATAAAAATTAGATCATGGGAGGGAAGGTTTTCCTGGTTGCATGCAGTCCCGTTATCCTGGCCACACTAGTGGATTTGTAGCCTGTCGTCGAGTAGGGCACACTTCTAGCTCATCGTCGAGTGATGCAACCCAACTATGACAAGACATTGATATTGCTTTTACATTGACATTATCCTAACATTATGTTTTCTTAATTATGCATTGTTAACTAGATCTTGTACTAAATTCTTTGGAGGCGTTTAGCCACCGAGCACGTATTTAGCTCGTGTTTTGGACTTGACTTCTAGCCTACAGGTCAGGCATGGTTAGCTTATTCTAGACTATGAGTTTATCATGTATTACTTATACTATGCTAGTTCTTTATTTTGTATTACAAGCTTTATGATCATCTATGTATATTTGGTTTGGGATACTTTACTACCTTCCTCCAGATGATCATATTCCTTGTATGTTATAGTTTGCTTGTGATTGAGTCACCTAGGATTGCTTGACCTAGGATTGACTGTTGGATTATAGTATTAAACCCATGATCTACAGCTTTACCGTATATGCGGAGTACTGGCGGGCTCTTAGTATACATAATTGGCCGTTGTCCGTCTCCGTTCTCCAGTATTCTGGTTCTGGGGCATAACAACCAGGGCTTGAAGTACGTGGACGATTATGGCGTCGTCAAGACAAAATTTGCCGATGTTAATCCATTCAAAGGGGTTGAGGCCTACTATTCTGACTCAATCCTCTACAAGCAAGTCCACCAAGATGAATGTGGCATTGATGCCAACGATGAGGCAGAGATTGGGACAACATCGGACGAGCCCTTAAGAGTCCATCTCAAAGCACGTGTTCCCAACACAGACCCACCCCTTATGGTAAAACTGCACAGGAAAGCACCTGAATCTCTAGTCGTTCGCCTTCGTAGACCGAGTCGACCGTTGAAGAAAAATTTGGCACCTACTACGACTTCCGAACCTCTAGTAGTGCCTCAAAAGATTTGCTTCGTTCATGTATCCTTGACTTTCATGGTTCGTGGGAGGATCATTTGCACTTGGTCGAATTCTCCTACAACAACAGTTTTTAAGCAAGTATCCAGATGTCACTGTTTGAGGCACTATATGACCGGAAGTGCAGATCCCCTGTAGCTTGGGATGATATTGAAGAGAGAAAATTGCTTGGTCCCGAAATGATAGCTCAGACAGTTGAAGTAGTCAAGCAAGTCCGGAAGCATGTCTAAGTAGCTCAAGATCACCAACTTCATTAGGCCGATTTACATCGGCGACCTCTTGAGTTTTCTGTCGACGACCATGTATTCCTTCAGATCTTGCCTACCCGAGGAGTCAACAGATTTGGTGCACGGAGAAAGCTTAATCCTTGGTACATAGGTTCGTTCAATATTCTCGAGCGAGTAGAAGATGTTTCCTATCGTCTTGCTCTTCCACCGTCGCTTAGTGAGATACATAATATTTTTTATATATCCCAGTTATGACGGTACGTACCGGATACGAGTCATGTCTTGGATCATTCAGAATTTGTTGTTGGTACCAACCTTTCGTATGAGGAAAGACCTGTATCCATTTTGGACCGGAGAGAGAGAAGATTCTTAAGAACCAGACCTTCATTTAGTCTGAGTTGCTTGGGGGCATCACTCACTGGGCAAGTCGACTTGGGAGCGCAAGGATGATATCCGAACTAGATACCCATATTTGTTTGACTCGTGAGAAATATTTGTTCGTATATATCGTACCATTATCTTGTCTTGTGCATGCTTGTCTTATTCTAGGTAGTTCATATCATGTGATTGATAACCGTATGGTCTTGCTTATTTTATTACCTGCTTGATCTCTAGAGATACCTTGATAGACCCGGTGCCTTGTTGAAATTCTGAGGACAAAATTTTTCTAAGGAGATGAGAGTTGTGAGACCCGTCTCACTATTTTAGTATTATTGTATTTTATTTGGTATATGTGTGTTATAGTTGTATATTGCTTCATGTATAATTTATAAATTTTTTATGCTGCTTTCATGTAATTTCTAGAATTGTGTATAGTACTAGTCACCCTTTGATATATATGGCCTTCCGTTTCTCTCTCCTCCTCATTCTTTTTCATTTCCTTCTTTTTTTTATTTTTCTACTCCTTCTCCTATCCTTGGTTGAACCCTAGCCCCAGTCGTGAGCTTGCCTTGGGTTGTAGTGGTAGTAGTTTAGTTGTGGGTTTAGACAAGTACATCTTGCCAATGAGGAAGAACTTGCTATATTACATTTATTTAGTCCCCTTGCATTTTATTGCTTTATATTATTCTCTATGGGTTTCTCTACATGTTTAATTATTGGTATTTTCGGTTTTGATGCCTTGGTTGGAGTAGATCTAAGTTTTCAGTTTGTAGCTTAAATGAGTTTACTTGGTTTTGATCTAGTAAAACTTGTTATTTTCGAAAACTAGTAATTCCATGTTGATGAGCACTTTATTTCATGTAATTTTGAACTTTACCTTGCTGGATTCGGACTTGAAATAAGGATTTCATGGAGAATACAACTTTTCAGACTTGGAGTTTTTTCATGGCTGAAAATTGTCGCTATGGGATGAAGGAGTTCCATGCGCCCTGCTTGGCATGCGACCTGGACTCCTCGCTCCAAGTCAGCATGCGTCCATCTTGTTGGACGCATGATAGAATCTACACATGCGGCCCTTGGTAATTGCGTCCCCCATCTTTTGCTAAACAAGTGCGACCTTACTTAACTAAAATCTTTTCTATCATGTTTTAAATTTTGAGGACAAAATTTTTATAAGTTGCGTAGATTGTAAACACCCTAATTTTTTAGAATTAAATTTTAGAAATTTATTTATTGGTATTTAAATAATTATTGAGATTAAGGGAGATTTTTTATAATTTTTTAGTTAATTATAATAAATGTTCTTCATGGATTTATACTTTTAAGTATTAAATTTATTATTAAAATAGTAAAAAAAATTATTTTTGGGTGTATAATTAATAATAGAATATTGTGTAATTTTTTTGGAATTTATTGGGCTCCAAAACTATTTTTTTATAGCAAATATCATTGTTTTTAATTAAACAAACCCAAACCCAAACCCAAACCAAACTGAACCAAACCGAATTAAACCAACCCAACCCATACTAAACCAATCGGACCCAAACCCATACCCGTAATCCACCAACCCGCGACCCGACCCGAAACCCCAACCCCCATCTTCTGTAACAGAAGACCCCACGTTTTAACTCCCCGTCAACGGCCCTGACCCTCTCCCTTCAGCTCCCCTTAACGCCCACCTCGACACCCAATAAAATCTCCATCCTAGCCTAACCTCACCACCATAATCTTCTCTTCAACCACGACCAACCTCAGCCTCCGACGACCGCCGGACCGTCGCCGACGATCGCCGCAAGACGGACCGCCCAATTTCGAGCAAATAGTAGCACTAAGGTACTCAACTTTTTACCCTCGTATCTCCTTGTACAGTAATCCAAATGTCGATATGTCAAATCATATGCGAAGACTACATGACCCTATTGAACTCTGTATAATTAGTTCGGGTATTGTGTCCTGTGTCGTTCGTAATTTGTGACGCAAAACAGGAAAAAATGACCCAATTTATAGTTCAGAAAACTGTCCCAAACACCCATGTTAATGGCTATTTTTCTTTCAACCTAGTTAATATTTTTAAAATCTACTTAAACAGTAATTTAAACAATATAACCGAGATTTAATCCCTTTAATTAGTTTATTTTAATTTACTATATGTTGTTATTTATTCGCGGTTAAAGTTGACCAAAAACTTAGTTTTCTAAACCCAAATTTTTTTGAAACGGGGTGCGTCCCGCTAAACGAGGTGACTTCGTCGTGTGCAAATTACATCAAAAGGTGCGTATCGTCAATATAGACGTGTGAGATTTCATGAAAGTTGATTTGGATGTGCGTGCACACCGGAATCAACGCGTATCCGTCGAAAAGTTCCGTATCGGCATGTTCTGACACTCGTCATAATTTTGTGTGTGCTTATTGTTTCGCAACAAAACTTGTGACATCGGATTCATAGCGTTACGCTGGTCCTGTGACCCAAGTTTGGTTTAATTCTGAGAACGTTAACAAAATCCCGTTTCGTGGGCCCCACGGTTCTATTTGACGGGCGATTTTATGACCGGCTCATCAAAATACAGTTCTGGATGTTTCATTAGGTTCGTATCGTCGTTCTAAACTCATAGACACTAATTTTGATGAATTTGAAGAACTTTGTCTCTGACACATTTTTCGGTGCGAAGTGGGCCAAATGTGGACCTTGCTTTGACCAAAAACTGCCAATTCTGCCCCTGTGTCCAAATTGGACTTATGGATAGTCAATCTTAGCTATTTCAAGTATTCTGAGAGCAATGGTGATGTTTGTTACAACATCAGTAGTTGACGGAGCTCAGAGCCAGGCAAGTGTACCTTGCCAACTTGCAGTAAATCTTGTCATTTTATCGATTGGTGTTTTATTTTATATATTCTTATGATATGCCTACTCAACCTAGGACCGTGAGACGTTGCTTAGCGTCCGAACAAGATTCGGGTATCAACGCCGTACGCAGAGTCGTGTAACATCATTAGAGAGTTGATACCACGATCATATTCTTTGCGTGCTTGCTTTACCAAGTACGTCATACCATAGGATACTTGACACTATTCATGTGACAGAATATTTTCTGAGTTATTCATGGTGATTCTGTATAGGCTTACAGGATTCGCGATCTGAGGCTTGCATAGATATAGATATCATTATGACTCGTTGTACTAGCTAGAGGTCATGATCTTACGTGTTATGGACATGAGACATCGTGGACATGAGACGTGAGGTTACATTGGGTGGGGAGAGGCACACCATACTACAGGCTGATTATTTATATATATACTTGTAAACTCCCTCGACCAAAATTTTGTCTACTTGGCTTAGATAGAGAGACCAGGGTTAGTTTGCATCCAATTAGAATTAGAACACAGTATTTTCAATTATTGTGTAATATTTGTATCACTTTGTGCACCTTACCGTTGCTTCGATATTTGGAGCGCTACACTAGTATTTGCTTTCAAACAAATTTTACACACATTTTTTAGATGTGCCAGCCTTCCATTCTGACCTTTGTGTAACTCATAACCTTCCCTTGTGCTTCATTTTAGTTGCACAATAATCGTTACAAACGTCCATTCTTAAATTCAAATAAATCCAACTTTGCATCCTTGTTCGTTCCAATCGAGATTGGAGACACAACCTTGACCCATTTTGTGCAACCCAATTTATGATAATATTCTATTCTGAGTCTACTATGTCCACGATACTTGTATCCCACCCAATTTTAATCCTATGTATTTCTAATTAATTAAAGAGCACCACTTACACTAATTTTAATTAAATTGGTGTAAGGACCCAACCTAACCCAAAACTAGACCCAATACCAACCCAAATCCCCACTCACACCCTCAAGGTTCATACTAAATACTACACACCCTTTTTAGCCACTACATCACACCAAACATGGTATTTTCCCTCATTCAATCCCAAACTCCACCTTTTATACAATTTTCTAATTGTTGAGGACTTTTATGCAAAAGTGCAGTGAGGTGTCCACCTCCCATTGGACCCAACACATGAAGAAACACCTCCACTCTTCTTTGTTCGGTCACATATATTTTTCTTGTATTTTTTGAGTGTGCAACACTCAAACCTCTCCCCCTTAAGCCATCACCACCCTCTATTCAACCCAACACCATCTCCACCCTTCAAATTCTTTCATGTAAAAATAAGCAAACCCCAACCCTAGGAGGCAGCCGGCCCTAATCCCTAGGCTAGCACCCCCTCTTCTCTCTCCTACATAAAAACTCTTTCTCCATTATTTTGCATCATCATCACCATCCTTCCTCCACCAACCCAAACCCTAAACAAACCCTAAACCATACTAGCAGCCAACCGACCCTTACCCTCGCCGGACCTCCGCCACGGCCACCTCCGTCAGCCACCCCCGACTTCACCTTCGCCTCCGCCTTAGCTACCACCTTCCCCGATATCTCCATGATCGACCTTACACCACCACAGCTCCTCCCTTCTTCCTCCTCCGAGCATCGTCAACACCGCCACCATCTCCGGTCATCCCCCACAGTCACCTCACAGCCACCGTAGTCACCTTCTTCTTCTTCTCCGAGAAACACCTTGTCGCCTCCGTCATCATCTCAGTTCATCAACATCACCAACATTCTTCCTCATGACCACCCAAGCCGATCACCACCACCTCCAGCATCCCCACCTTCCTCGCCACCATCACCCCGACGCCAGTACGACCAACACCATCCCTATCAACACCACCGTCACCAGATCACCTCCGTCGCTACATCCAGCATCCTTCTTCTTCATCATCTCCCACACTCCACCGCACCATAGCCGACTTCCCCACGTTGGACCTCCACCCCACGACTTTACATTTATTTTTGTTCCTGACCGACCATCATCTCCACAGCCCTCTCCTTCCCGACTTCACCTCCCTCCGAGCAACCGCCTGAGCGTAGACGACCCCGCCGGAGACACGACCGCCTCACCTCAGCCACCTCATGGCCGACTTCTCTCCCCTCGACCACCTGACAACCTCCTTCGAATCATCATCACCATCGCCACCAGTATCATCACCACCGCCACCAGTATCATCATCACCACCGCCACCAGTATTATCACCTCCACGGCCACCATCTCCATGGCCACCATCATCACCATCTCCACCGCTACCGTCGTCACCATCACCATCGACATCATCGTCACGACCACCATCAACAACACCATCACCATCACCATCATCACCATCACCCGCACCCATCCGCTCTTCCCCGACCTTTGCCGGAGACCACCACCACCTTAGCCACCACCCTCCCGCGGCCATCCCGCCACCGCCAGCAACCCGCCACCGCCGACCCAATCGCTGCCACTGCTGCTACAAGCTGCTGCCATTGTCGCAGCTGCTACCGGAGCTGCTACTGCTACATGTTGTGCTCGCCGGAGCATCGCCCTCCCTCGTCGGAGGCAGGCAGCCGACGAGCTGCAGAATCGCCCCCTCGGCCATAATCACGAATAGGTATACACTTGCCCATCTCCTTCTTCGTGTATTGTTGCATAGGCCTATGTATTGGTGAACCCTGATTGCTATGTGTGTGTGTGTATATTATAGAATAGAAATTTGTGTTAGTGATTACCTCAGGTTTTTAGACAACTGACTTGTGCACATTACCCTGTTAATTAGGACTGGTATTTTGTGTGATAGGTTATTTGATATTGTAGGATATTTTGTTAGTTAATTTCTTGCTGTACATGATATTTGAGGACGTGATACTTATACGTTTTAGCTGTGTGCACACACGACCCAGCTAGTTGACCAATTGTGACCCCCCTGCGTCAGTTCCTAAGTGCAGTATAGTTATAATTCTCGTACGTACTAGTGTAATGACTGAAAATTATATTATATTATATTATATTATATATATAGGGTCGCTGGACCATTCAGGCGAGACACCGGGTACAGGATTTCTGTACCCACAGATTGAGGATCAAGGCAAGTATACCTTGCCTTGTTGTACTATTTAAATTCAGTTAATTTTAGATGCATGCTTTATTGTTTTAATATTATATAATTGTGCGTGTCCGAGAAAGACTTGGGTGCAGTCAACGAAGGCGTTGACGTTAGGACATGTGTCTGACTTAGTGTCTAGTGGACTCACCTAAAGTTGTGAAGTTATCGATATAACTCTCCAGGCCTTGACACATTTTATTACACGTCACGGAGTGAGTTCATGTGGGGATGCGTTCTTCATGCTTGACTGGCCATCGGTATGAGCAGCACGTGTGACAGTATTTAGCTTAGTTTTATATTTCTTTAGAGACTTGCATTTATAGAGATACACACATTGGAATTCGTAGTATCTAGAGGAGCCACGGATCCAATGACTTCCTTTATACAGATATCGCGTTCTTCGGAGTGATACGGACGTATATATTTGCAGATACCTCATTTTTTGGAACGATGGACGTTACATTACAGATACTACGCTCTTCGGTGTATGGACGTTATGCCTATACTTACCCATACGTACCAAGGTTGTCCTCAAATTGCATTCACTTAGGAGGATAGTTCATCCTGATTTACTTTACTCAGTATTTATATTATGGCATATATTTTTGTATCTTGTTACATATCTCTGAGGACCTGGTTCCCTTCCAGGTTTTTTGTGCAGTTTCAGGATGCTTGATCTAGTGGAGTGTGGACATCGTTGCAGGTATCTTTATATTTTCAGCTACTACAGTCATGTACTACTTTCTATTTTTGATTCTGCTTTTATAGCCTAGTATTTATAGGCCTATGTTGTTCTTTTGGCCTATTCGAACAGATGTATTATTGGGTTGCAGACTGATGATGTGTATCATTCTTTCTTGAGATTTATTTATCATGGATTGAGATTTAGCTTACTTGTTGCATGTTAGAATTAGATTATTAATTAGATCACTTGATCGTGGACAGTGTAAGTGCGCTTCGTCGGGTCCATTAAATTGGAAAGCCCTACGGAGTCGTACCAGTTGGCCATTGCCACGTGTCTGGTCCCATACATTTTGGGACTGGGGCGTGACATAGTTTTATTGGTGGCCCATACAGGTCAGAGCATATCATTTCGGTTACGTTACTGTACCGAACGAGCCTGCAACTTAGGATTAATGTTGAATAAGATCTCAATCTATAACTGATTTTAAAACTCCTCTTGTATTCGATTATCGCCCTTGGACTTCATTACTGTATTCGTTTATTTATCGTCGATATCGTTATTATTGTTTCTCATCTTCCTTATTTCGGAAAGATGGATGCTCGCGTACGGTGATTTTTTCCAGGAGCAGATCCTCGTCAAGACGAAGATGGCATATTTGATAGGATGTTTGAGTAAATGGTTAACCATGGTAGAAAAGGTTGATAAGTTCTTTCTTGTTGCTAGAGCTAGTATAGACTGTTGGCATAAGAATTAGACATAGAAGTAGAGACTTAAAACTAGACCCTACCCTTACTTAAGGTAGCAGAGATTTATAAGTATTAGAAGCTAGAAAGATTGTTTAATTTTTAGGCACTAGAATAAATTGGGGAAGATATAGCTAGATGCTAGGAATTAGTTGTAGTCTTATAGTAGTGATACAAGGAACGACCTTATGAACATGACAAGACAGAATTTTAGACTCACATCTAGAAGACGATTATCGGATACTAATAAAAATAGGGTATGAAATAGCACTGAGGGTAGCAACCATACTGGTTAATCCCTAGTTGCCTTGTGACTCACAGTACCAGACCTAAAAAAAATTCACCCTTTAGATAAAGATGATTATATGACTAGGCTAAAATAGATACGTGGATTGCTAGATTGGTTATTGATTGACTTGACAACTTAGGTACTACAGTATAGCTTTCAAATTAGATTAGATGTACTTGAATCATTTGGGTTGTCAGTGTCTATTAGGCTCGTATTTTCACCATTGATAATTCGATTAGTTAAGCTAGTATCTGGAATAGAGCAGTTAGATTGAAGGATGAGAGTATCGACAGATGTTATAGCCTTGAGTTGGATATCGTGAATTACCTATAGTGGATGGCCAGTTATAAACAAGATGGTACCCATATAGTTTGGATGAAGGATACGCATGGACTAAATTAGGAGAAATCTCAGGTTCGAGGTAAAAAAGGTAGAGTGGCAACAAGATGAGATTTGCGACAAGTACCTGACCTCGAGTTTCTTTTAAAATTTAGAGAAGTACCTGAACCGGAGATAAGAATGTTGGCTCGAGGTGATGACAGACTTTGAGACTGAGCTACAGTACCATCCGAGAAAGGCCAATATGGTAGCTGACAAATTAAGCAGGAGGCCCAGGGCATTCTTTTTGACTACCCGCAACACCTGTTGAGAGATCTATAGCAGTTGGGTATAGCGGCCAGACGATTAGTTGTCGAGTTTTCATGTGCAATCGACATTGGTTGAGAGGATCAAGGCTGCCTTCCTAACAGATTCCAGATTCCAGAAACTTCGATAGAGGACAGAGGCCGGGATGCAGACAAGATTGCACATACACGAGGATGAGACTTTGAGATATGGAGATCGTCTCCATGTTCCGAACGGAGAATTTTGTTAGGAGCTGATGTCGGATACGCACAGTTCGACATACTCTATTCATCCAGGAGGCACAAAGATGTACCGAGACCTGAGACAGTACGATTGGTGGCATAGAATAAAGAGGGAGATAGCCCGCTTTGTGGCGAAATGCTTGGTGTGTCAGCAGGTCAAGGCAGAGCATCAGCGGTCTGCAAGTTTACTTAATCTACTCACTGTTTGTGGTGATAAATAAAAGAAGAATAATGACGAGGTCTTATACGAAAACCCGTTCTTTGGTTTACAAACAGAAAGTACAATTAATCCTATACGAGGATGTCGAGTACAATTTTTTAATCTGGGTAAATATTGTTATAGGAGTCTGATCTGTAGTCGATCACTTTGTCCCTTGGACCACACGATGATGAAGAAGTGCCATAGAAGGCAGAAGAGAGCGCTTCAAAGGTTGCAAAGGAGAGTGGATGCTCGATGCCAAAGTCGGCGATCACTACTCCTTGTCTGAGCTCTGGATTCTCCTCTCTCAAGGACTCTTCGACTCTCGGTTCTTCAGCTCCAAGTCTTCGACCTCCTTTCTCCAATTTTAAAATCTTTGATCTTTGATCTATTTTTTGACCTTTTTTTCTTCGACCCTTCACCTCTGTTGATAGATGTCTCTATTTATAGAGTTTTAGTGACAGTGACCACTCAGTCGGCGTAGAAACCGAGTAGTGGAAAGTACAGTACCCTTTTACACGATGGTTACAATAACCGTTGCCCGCGTATAAATGACCTTTTGAATGAGCATGTGACGCATGTCCTTTTAAGAGACAATGCGTATAACTGCTGCGAAGATCATGGCGTAAAAGCCACGTAGGTAGTTATCCCTCGCATAGAAAAGGTTGGTGTAGAAGCCAATGACTGTCACCATGGCGTAGAAGCCAAAGAGTTATCGAACCGGCATAGAAGCTAAGCAGGCGTAGAAGCCGAGCAGGCATAGAAGCCGAGTGGGCGTAGAAGCCGAGTAGGCATAGAAGTCGAGTGGGCGTAGAAGCCGAGAGTCGTAACGTACCAGAGTGATTACGGCTTTTGGAGATATAATCAAATCTCTTGCATTAAATGCAGAGATCCGCCATCATCCTGCGCATTAAATGCAGAGGCGTGTCTCGAGGATCTGCCGTCATTCCGCTCATTAAATGCAGAGACGTGTCATGAAGATCTGTCATTATTCTGTGCATTAAATACAGAGACGTGCCTCAAGCCCTGTACGAAGAGCAGCTTTTGATGTGGCAGCCTGTTTGTCTTCTGCAGAGCGTAAACAGCTCACATCTGCCTGTGTAAAACTAGGCGGCGTATTCCTTTGTGTGCGTAGAAGCAGTTTACGCCAAGGAGATGTCACTAAACGACGGTTTGGTGACATTTAATCAAATCTCTCGCATTACATGCAGAGATCTGCCATTATCCTGCGTATTAAATGCAGAGACGTGCCTTGAGCCTTGTACGAAGAGCAGCTTTTGACATGGCCGTCTATTTTGTCTTCTGTGGAGCGTAAACATCTCATATCTGCCTGTGTAAAACTAGGCGGCATATTCCTTTGTGTGCGTAGAAGTAGTTTACGCCAAGGAGATGTCACTAAATGACGGTTCGGTGATATTTAATCAAATCTCTTACATTAAATGCAGAGATCTGCCATTATCCTGCGCATTATGCAGAGGCGTGTCTCGAAGATCTGCCATCATTATAGCCGTCGTCTGGGTAGCCGTGCAGTACTCTTTGTCAGGAGTCAGACGTCAGGTTCACTGCATGATTTGACAGGTTTATTTCGAGGAATACGAAGCGTTCCTCGTACACTTCAATGCTGCATTGAAAGCGGATGAGTTTTATGCCATAAAGGCGATGTAGCACCCTTTTTACGCTGAAGCAGCCTGGACATACTGTATTACGCGGATAATCTTTGAGCTTATATTTTACGCTGTGCTCAGCAAAAAAGCTCTGTTGCACGTCGATGGCTCTGAAGACATCTTTTTATGCTGCCCAGCATCAACATGCTGCGTATGGCTATCCAGCATATTTTTCATGCTTCTACAAGACCCCCTTCAAAGTTTTCAGATTCCTCGTAATTTGAAACGCTTTGAATGAAGCATGAAACGGTCAAGTCTGACACGTTTTTCAAGGCTGACTTTCTGGCAAAGTTATTGGGGATCCGTTGGGATTCGGTGGGCTCTCTCTTGCCTATATAAAGGCTGAGGAGTTTAATCTGTTCTTCCCATATTTCTTTCTCCATACAGAGATGATCGCCGGAGTTCTTCGAGTCGATTTGAGGAAGAAGAAGACCATTTCTTCCAGCATGTAAGGAGCCAAAAAAGAAGGCGTCTTCGAGCAAATGTCCTCTGCAACGATGGATCATGGAAGGATATCATAGCCTCCTTTGCTCGGGATAATCAGCAACTTTGTATGGCGGTTCTTCAGGAGAGAGGAAGGGTCGTATTTGACCACACAGCTTGCAAGCTGTATCTTCTCCTGATACTTTCCTGGACGATAGCAGACAAACTAGCTGTCGTTCGAGATTAAGTTGGGTCAACTACCTCAACTAAATTTGTCATGGCACTGGACACAGGAAAGCAGATTGACCCTGATTTTCTGTGTTGGAGGATGGGTCTAGGCCCAGTTTTGTATCCTCCCGCCATTCACCACTTTCTTGTTCATCGACTGTGGAAGTCGTGAACTGCTGAAGAAGACGGAAGAGCATCTCCACCAATACGAGAACCTGGCAGAACAGATTCTGGGGGTGGCCTTCCGATGACGATGAGAAAATCCTTTGTAGATGGGATTTCCCTTATATGTAATCATGAAAATATAGAAAAACCCTCTATAGACTGGATTTTTCTCATATGTAATCATGATTTTAATCTTAATAAAATCGTCTTCTTCTGTGCATATGATGATTTTGCCATATACTTTGCTGTGAAATCTGAATATGTGTAGCTTCGACACGTCTGGTAGCTTTACGCTGACTCTGATAGAAAGAGTATTAGGTCCCGTCCTGTCTTTTACGTATAACTAAGGATGCGCAAAAAGCCGCTTAGCATTTAAGTCGAGTATTCGAACTGTCCTGCTGTTAGGAATGGGAGCCGCGTAGAATTCTGAACCGTTACTTCTGATAAGAAGAACTTTCGTTCAGACCATCATCTTCAAGAATGATTTTCCGAAAATCCCTTGAAACAGGGCGAGAAATGGCTGTCAAACTGAGTCACCGTCTTGAACTGTAGATGAAATATTCAGACTGGATTCTGAATGAACTTCCAATCGACCCAAGGAGAAGAGTCATTTTTCAATGTTGGACTCCGTATGCTTTGGGTACTTGGGATATTTTAGGGCCAAGAAGGAGTATCTTCTGTGTGAACTCTTGCAATTGACCGCCTTGAGAATTGTTCATATATATACGTATGCCCTGGCCTGCGTATAGATCCGTGAATGTGGATGAACGTAAGATCCTGAGTCCGTAGCCTCTCTAGCATAAAAGCTGCTGAGCATAAAAGCATCCGGGCGTAGAAACTGTAGATTCGTAGCCTTTGAGCGTAAAAATCCACCGAGCGCGAAATCATAGATCTGTAGCTCCTGAGCGTGAAGTCGTAGGTTTGTAGCCTCTCGAGCGTAAAAGCTACCGAGCATAAAAGCATCCGGACGTAGAACCATAGACTTATAGTCCCTGAGCATAAAACCGTAGAATTGTAGCTGTCGAGCGTAAGAAGCTCATTAGCGTAGAACCTGTAGATTCGTAGTCTGTGAAAAGGAAATCTTCCGAGCGTGAAGTTGTGGATCTGTTCCCTCTGAGCGTAAAAGCCACCGAGCGTAAAATCATAGATCTGTAGCTCCTGAGCGTGAAGTCGTAGGTTTGTAGCCTCTCGAGCGTAAAAGCTACCGAGCATAAAAGCATCCGGGCGTAAAACCATAGACTTATAGTCCCTGAGCGTAAAACCGTAGATTTGTAGCTGTCGAGCGTAAGAAGCTCCTTAGCGTAGAACCTGTAGATTCGTAGTCTGTGGAAAAGAAAATCTTCCGAGCGTGAAGTTGCGGATCTGTTGCCTCTGAGCGTAAAAGCCATCGAGCGTAAAATCATAAATCTGTAGCTCCTGAGCGTGAAGTCGTAGATTTGTAGTCTCTCGAGCGTAAAAGCTACCGAGCATAAAAGCATCCGGGCATAAAACCATAGACTTATAGTCCCTGAGCGTAAAATCGTAGATTTGTAGCTGTCGAGCGTAAGAAGCTCCTTAGCGTAGAACCACGCATCTCCTCTACACGAAAACTTTTCAAATTTGCTGACTGTCCGCCTTCTCTGAGTAATAGGCTGACGTAATTCCCAATCATGACCGAATAAAAAAAGATTTGGTTTGGGAATCGAGGAGTCCATCCGAACTCTATATATATCCTGCGATTTTCAGAGAAAAACTTTTTATCTGTCTTCTTGCAAAGAAAGCTTTCGACTCTTTGAGTTCTTCTTCGTTTCCTCTCCGAGCCTTCAGAGTTTTCAGTAATGGCCCCGAAACAAGTCCCCCCCTCTAAGGGAAAGAAGGTTGACTCTTCTTCTCGCTCTTCTGCCCAAGCGAGAGCGACTTCGGTCGGGCAAGGCGAGCTTCATTCTGAGCGAAGTGTCCCGCCGACGAGCAGTACACCCGGGATTGAAGGTAGAGTTTTTGGGACGAAAAAGAACGACTAAAAATCCTTCGCACACGTTGTACGTGAACGCGCTAGGTCATCTTCTGTGCTGATAGGCTCTTTGAAGAAGATGATGCACAGAGACGTTTAATATTTTACGCCCACATTCCTAATGTGTCAGCGTAAAAACTCCATATTTTCATAGTCGGGCGTAAAAGCTCAGACTGTCGAAACTTGGCGTATACTGTAAAATTTGAGTATTACGCTTCTGGATGAGAATTCCGGCGTAATAACTCAACTTTGACAGTATGGCGTAAAACACAGACTGTATACTGCCAACCTTGAATTTTACGCTTTAGGAAATGGATTCCAGCGTAAAAACTCAAGTTTTTATAGTCTTGGCGTAAAGCACAGACTGTTGATTTTTGGCTTTATGCTGCAAGATTGTAATGTCTAGTATAGAAACTGACGTGTCTTTCTTGCATTTGCAGTTAACTTGCATGTGTCTCCGCTGGCCGATGTGATAGATTCTGCTGCTGGGATGCTGCATTCCAACTATCTGGAGGATCTGTCCCACGCGACATTTCCTATCTCCGGGCCCCAATATCCTAAAGGAAGGGAAATTTTGATATCGGCTCAGGGTGAGCGAACGCTGCTGAACATGATTAATGGAGAGCCCTTGACGTACATAGACGGGAACCAGTATATAAAGTCGGCTTTTCTCTTCGGGGACATGATTGACAAGCAGTCCCAGACGAAGCCCAAGAAAGAACTCTGGGTTTTCCCTGCCGGGGGCTTGGTCTTGTCCCTGCCCAAGATGCTGAGAGACTATCCCATCTCGGCATTCTTTCATGCTACACATCCCAGGAGGATGTCGTGGACGCTGACTCCCGATCTTCACGGCAGGCCGGGAAAGATATTTTACCAGAAAGGATCTGGCCTAGGGTCATTTGTCAGCCGCCCTTCCGGCTCTGTAATGCCGTTCAGGGGATTGTACCCGGGCAGTGTCCCGAGTGAAGACAGCTTGGTGCTCCAGCCGGTACAATTACCGACTTTCTGCAATGATTTCATGGGGCACGGGGGAGTATACCCCAAGGTGAACCCTCGGTGCAGTGGGTGGATCACCCCAACAAATCTTCGGTGGGCTCGCTTAGCTGACTGGGCCCTAAAGCAATTTTGGACCGAGCTGGAGAGGATTGGTCTATTCGCAGATGTGAATGCCACCAGTGTTGGGTTACCTCTCAACCCCAACCTGTTCCTGGCTCTGATGGAGCGATATATCCCGCTCACCGGGACTTTTGCCACTCTACTGGGGGAGTTGGGATTGGCCCTCCACGAGATGGCAGAGATTTCGAGACTGCCAATGGGGGATACTCCCTATGAAGAGTATGTTCCCATAAACCGGGAGCTGGGGGATTCAGATCCTCGGGTAGTGGCAGTTTACCAGGAGTTGATGTGTCACTACCTGGCGTGCACCGCCTTTTATGATGAGCCTTCAGATTTGGCTCATACCAATAAATGGAAGTCCTACCTCTTCTTTCATCAGGCCAGGGCTGCTAAGCCGGAGAAAGTCTCGGATAGGAAGGATCAGCCTTTGAATTTTCTGAGCGTGCTTAGTGCTCAGGTAGTCGACGATCTTATGGCAGACGCTGGGGCTCCGGACCAGATTCTCGACAAAGGGATAGGGAAATATCCTACAGGCAGTAAGGCCTACAATTATTTGAGGCATTGTCGCAGGCCTCTTTCCAAGGAAGCTTAACTGGCTGGCTTCCTCTCCATATGGCTGCGCCGACTTGTGGTACCCGGGATTGCATCCGCGGACCGTATTCACCGTAACACACTATGGCCTGCAGTGCGTCTGGTGTTCGGGACAAGACTGGGCTTGCTCCCTGCCATGGTGTGCCGCATACAAGCTGGCCTGAGGGCCATGACTGAGAGGCTGTTCGTCGATGAAACTCGGCGTGATAGCTTTCCCAGGGTAGAATTGCCATACCTGTATTTGATGGGATGGTTAATTCTCCATAACCCCAGGGTGATGTCTCCCGGCTCTGGCAGTAGTTCGGGGGATAGTTTCTTGCTGAATTACAAGAAATCCTCCTGGAACGTGGCTACAGTTTTAGACTGTCGGCGGGTGCTGAATTTCAGTCACAGCTGGAAGCTCTTCTGCACTGTCCCCCATGTACATCTCAATCAACAGGGGATCGGACTTCAGGATGTAGGTGACAGGCAGACCATTCTTTCTCCTGAGGCTTTTAATTGGTTGGTCTGCATTAGACCTTCCCATTTACTGTATAGAAGTGAAGACCATTGCTTCTTGGAGCCCTATCTGCCTAGTCGGTTTGCCAGGCAGTTCGGGTTTGACTAATTGCATGTGGGCAATGTCGTCACCAGCTTCAGGTCTAGGGATGGACTCATTGATGGAGCGAGAGGATGGCGATATTTTATCATGGGTTGCACTGAAACAACTTTTACCGTGCCCGTCATTTCACTCTCTACGGAGCTGCACATCCTCCACTCGTATGCCCAGTTCTATGTGGCAACCAACACCTTCCATCGCGATTTTGATATGCATGAAAGTTTTAGGGTGCCCTCCTCCAAGTCTGCAGGAAGAGATGAAGTCCCCTCGGTCTCTTCTGACGAAGGTAAAGATTCCGTAAATCCAGATGAGCCTCTGTTGGCGGTACCGAGGGGTGAAATACCTTCGCCTGCAGGGCCTTTGGTAATCTCTGGTAAGCGAAGGGCTCCTGTTTCGAAGGAGACTTTCCCTCACAAGAGGAAGAAGAAGAAGACGGTTACTCGTCCTCTCAGGATTCCCGGCAATAAGGCTTCTAGAAGTGGGCCTGCACCTCCCCCTGTTGGGGATGATTCTTTGATTGGAGGTTCCTCGTATTTTAGAGAGGGAACCTCTACAGTTCCAACGGGCGGCGTCGGAGAATTCCTGCTCGAGGCTGTTGTTGCTGCAACCGCTTCGGGTAGTGGTACGAGATCGCCTTCAGGGCCGAGCCCAGTAAGGATATCTTTATCCAGACCGGTAACGGGAGAGACCCCTGCCGTGTCTATAAGTACACCCATCGAGATTCCACCTGGTAAACCTTGATTGGATCTGGGTGAAGATTTAGAAGAAGACCTGTCGCTGTCGGCTGGCACACCCCTTTCTCCAGGTATGATAGCTCGCTTAGCGTCATTAAGAAATAATTTAGCTGTACTGGCTGCAGACGCGACATATACACCATCAGCCATGGGTAAATGTCGTTCTTATGCCTCTTTTTTAGAAAAATTAACATCGTGTCGATATTAACTTTCTTATCTTCTTTTCAGGGGAAGACATCTTCGGGGAGGACAGCGTCGATGCGACTTTCGACTTTGCTTTCACTCATGTCTATGGCACGGAGGTGCCTGACTTCGAAGGTGAGACATTTTCGGGTGTCGGCTCGCCCGAAGTGGTTTCGATATCTCAGGAGGAGGATGAGCCTGTCGTTATTACAATGCCTCCTTTGAGTACGCCAGCCACTCCAACCGTTGTTGGTGCCTCTTCTTTTGTCGCACCACCTGTTGAGGCGACGACTGTGGCAATGTCGTCTGCGGTCGTTCCTGGAGGTGGGTTTGCCAATATTGTGGCCACTCCCAGCGTCCATTCGGGTCTAGCTGCGCTGACCGAGGAGTACACTAGTATCTTCTACACCACCTTAAAAATATTAATATCAATGGTGTTGGAGAAGAATCTAAGCTTCGAGGCTCTGAGGAGCTCCTTCCAGTCCGCGATAGTGCCGATCCGAGAATTCAACGACACTGGGGTAGCTGATACGCTGGAGGAGATAGTTAATGGTTTGGAGCAACCCATTAACGAATACTTGCAGGTAGCTCGAGGCAGCATTGACGGTCTCGTTCAAGCTAGGTACGACTCCCTGACTGCAGAGCTTGTTGGGCAAATGGAGTCTCTGAATAAGTCCATTGAGGCTCAGCGGCAGGAGATAGATCATGATCATGCCCAATTGGAGTATGTCATTCCCGAGTTGACCCAGTGCGAAGTCGAATATAAGGAAGAGGCAGCGAGGGTCCGCATATTGAAAGATGAGCTCGCTCGAGCAGAGGCGAAGGCTCTCTCTTTGTCGGCAGCCCGAGACTTGCTGAAGGAGCGACGGGCGACTGTTCAGCAGAACCTGACACGTGTGGGTGTTATCCATGCTGAATTTGTGCAGGCTCGGCCTGAGCTAGTTGCTTTGAACAATAATGCAGCAAGATTGGAGCGGGCTCGCGCCGACGTCTTGAACTCCCGGGATGAGAGAATGGTTGCGCTGGCGCAACAGATTCGTGACCTAACCGCTCCCCCCAAATGATGTACTATTTTTTTACTTTTCAATGTAATTTTGCTCTTTCTGGAATAGTAAGGAGGCTCTTATCTGACTTTGTGGACCCATCATTTTGGAATATAAATGACAGGTTTGGGTGAAAGTGATATCAGAGGTAATATGGACGTGATATACTCTCGGTAAGTTTCAGCAAGACATATCTATTCAGAGGTTATATGGACATGATAGAATATGCTTTAGCCAAAATTTGGAAAGTTTGTTCAGAGGTAATATGAACATAACAAACTTTTGAATTATGACTCCATTGGGGATGGAGGTACATATCTGCTCAGAGGTAATATGGGCATGGCAGTTTTTGTGGACTCAACACCACTGGTGTACTTAGAGTTAAGTACGAATGTTAAGTGTAGATGACAACCGATATCAGAGGTAATATGGACATGATAATCGATAGCCGAAAATTTGGAAAGTTTGTTCAGAGGTAATATGAACATGACAAACTTTTGAATTGTGACTCCATTGGGGATGGAGGTACATATCTTTTCAGAGGTAATATGGACATGGCAGTTTTTGTGGACTCAACACCCACGGATGTTAAGTATAGATGACAACCGATATCAGAGGTAATATGGACATGATAATCGATAGCCAAAAATTTAGAAAGTTTGTTCAGAGGTAATATGAACATGACAAACTTTTGAATTGTGACTCCATTGGGGATGGAGGTACATATCTGCTCAGTGGTAATATGGACATGGCAGTTTTTGTGGACTCAACACCACTGGTGTACTTAGAGTTAAGTACGGATGTTAAGTTGAGATGACAACCGATATCAGAGGTAATATGGACGTGATAATCGATAGTCAGACCAGGATGGTTTGTTCAGAGGTAATATGAACATGACAAACTTTTGAATTGTGACTCCATTGGGGATGGAGGTACATATCTGCTCAGAGGTAATATGGACATGGCAGTTTTTGTGGACTCAACACTACTGGTGTACTTAGAGTTAAGTACGAATGTTAAGTTGAGATGATAACCGATATCAGAGGTAATATGGATGTGATAATCGATAGTCAGACCAGGATGGTTTGTTCAGAGGTAATATGAACATAACAAACTCTTGAATTATGATTCCATTGGGGATGGAGGTACATATCTGCTCAGAGGTAATATGGACAAGACAGTTTTTGTGGACTCAACACCACTGGTGTACTTAGAGTTAAGTACGGATGTTAAGTTGAGATGACAACCGTTATCAGAGGTAATATGGACGTGATAATCGATAGTCAGACTAGGATGGTTTGTTCAGAGGTAATATGAACATAACAAACTCAGCTGGGAAGATACCTGAAGAATCTACTGGGGAAACTTTAGAGATTCATCATCCGATGTTTTCTTGAGGGAGCAAATTGTCACGTTAAAGTAAAGTCGATTTGCAGTGATCGTCCCCTTGTTTACAGATGCAAAGTGATAACCTTGGCATCGATCAACTCCTGAATTTTCCTTTTCAGTATGTAGCACACTTTTGTGGGATGATGAACATACCGATGAAAGAGACAATAATCTGGGTTATCGACTTTGCCAGCCCTCTCAGGATATTTGATGTTAGGTAGCTGAAGTTTGTTTTCCTTCATCAACATATTGAAGATTTCACTGATGTCATCTTCATTGAAGGAAAAAGACCTTTTCGGTCTTCGGGGTCCTGATGCCTGAGTCTTTTGATCTTCCGGGAGGATCGCCCTCGTTGCATCATATTTGGACTCAGAGAGAATTCTACCCCCTGCTCTGGATATTGCCCTATTTTGTCGAGGTAGGCTACCCCCAGATTTGTCGTTGCATTCGTCCACAGAAGTTAATTTGGAAGGACCTGCCTTTGGTATCACAGGATCAGCCTCTGGAGGTTTGAAGTTTGCAGGAGATGCAGTGTATCCTAACCCAAAATGAGTTTTTTGACAGTAAGGATTACTATGCAACGGTGTTCGTCTGCCTTTTCCATAGTTGAGGCCTTGTTTCAACTTCAAATCATAACCCATGCTTTGTATAATCTTCAAAGCTTGTGGGCTATACCTGTGGATTTGTATTTTTCCACCCTCAGATTCGCGAAATTCTTCTTATACAATCGGACTGCTCCGCCTGCGACCGAAGACTATTGGATGCTGGTCGTCGTGAGTTGGAGGAACAATAAAGGCATCATTTTCATATGGTCCATATATCATGATGACATTAGATGTTGATGCATCTTCCCACATAATCTTTCCCCGTTTGATAGTTAGGGGATCTTAAGCCTGTTTATGACTCCTGTCTTTGCGTTTCTGGATCAGATACTCACGCAGATAAGGAGGATTTACAGAAGAAGAGGAAGATGGCTTGTTCCTTCTGTTCGCCTCAGTGGGCATGCGGATGTTGGGAACCATAGTTCTCCCTGTGCCACCCGTGTACAACAGGTTGGCCATCTGGGTAGCGGATGATCCTCGAGGAGCATGTCTTTCCGCAAACTGAGCCTTCTTTACGCTGAGGGGCTTCGCCTGTAGTGCCCCGTTCTCCCGGTGCGGAGAGCGCGGCTAAGAAACACAAGACGGTATCGTTCGATCGGGATAGATTGAATTAAGAACTCGTCCTCGTTATGGATTTGTTTCTTCGGAATCGATTCCCATATTCAGTGGACTGCGCCCCCGGGATCGGCTTAGCGGCAGAGTCAGGAGGGACCTCTCCGCTGCTATCTTTTATTGCCTCGGTTTTCGATGTCGCTTGTTGCTTTCGTGCTTTGAGTTAGTTTTGGGATTTGCTTGTTTTCCTTGAACGGTTTCGATGGTTTTCATTGTTTTCGTTCATTGAACTGCACTTCAATTCTGAGATTGGAAAGAGAGGAAGAAATATTAATCGAGCTGTTCGTGTGCAGGTGAACGAGCAGTAGGCGGCTTACGAGCGGAGTCGTGAAGCGCCTCTTTCCTTCTCCCTTCCAAAATCTAAGTGAGTGGCTACCAACCCGATTAGCTAGCCCTGCTTCCAGCCTCACTCCTTCGCCCCGATCAAACGATACCAAATAATAATAAAAGAAACCAAGATAAAAGAGAATAACTTGGTTATTATGCTTGTCAACAAACTTATGAACGGTTATCATCCTGTATGCTAGTTCGTCTATAACTGTTCTATGAATCATGCTAAGTATGGAAATATATGCTTGTTATGAAATAAACTGTCAGGATGACGATGCAAAACTGTATGCTATGGAACAAATTCTATGAGTATTCTCGATCACGGACGACTTGTGCACAAGGTATGTTATGAGTTCCGCGGACGGTCACCGGGGCGCCGGGACCGATCCGATCCGGACGGAACGTATGTATAGTCGTATGTTATGGGGCAAAGTGTTATGCAGCGGGGCTCGCCACCTGCGGTGTATATCATTTGTGTCTTGAGACTATAACCCGTCCCTTCGTGGCATCAAGCCAGTGATCCCTGTGTATATTTAAACCTGTTGCATACTAACTTGTGTCTTCGTTTCAGGGAAGGCATGGTAAGTATTGTGCAGGTAATTCAGACGGTCAGGTAAAATCCACCGAACGGTGGCACGTTCATTTCAGTAAATTCAATACGCTGCTTACTTGTAAATGAACTAAGGCAAGATAGAAACCCACAAATATGCATGCTTCACTAAACAACGTGTTGATTGGTATAGTCAGGCTAGCTCGCCTTCACCAGCATGTTTCGATATGCTGACCCTCGTTGAAACAGGTTCTCCGCACCAAGGCGAACCGAGCGAGGAGCCGAAGTCGTCTTCCCGATCCAGTCCAGCTGTTAGCGCATCTTCACCGCACCTCGAAGCCTTTTTGAAGTCCGAAGCTGCAACTCTTCATACACAAATGCAGCTCCGTGGCAAAGCGATCCTCCAGCCAGGAGGTCTTTATCGTTTTAAGTTTATAAAGGGATGTAATGTACAGGACTGCTATCTCATTTTGAGTCAACCCTTTTGTAAGCCATTCGGCATATTAGCTGACTCGTTCAGGAGTTTGTAATAGATGTTCATTATCAATAAAGAGAACTTTTCTATGTTTCAAATCTGTGTTTCAATTTATCTGCGTACTCTGAATATGTGCTTGCTATGCAAATCATTAAAGCCTTGTGCGGGCGCAACTCTAGGCCCGCACGGCGGTCACGACTCGGGGGACGCCTCGGGGCATGACATAGTGGTATCAGAGCACAAATTCAAAGTTCCTTAGACTTCGTGCTGGAAAAGTTCCTTTAACGATCAAATTCCTGTGCGAACTCTTGAACTCGCTAGGCCAAAATGAGATACATTCATGCAATAAGTCCATAATACATTATGATCCTAATGTAATTTACCTTCTTTTGAAGGAATGGATCCAGCGCAATCTGCAGCACAACCACCGATCGAAACACAAGAGAGCAGTTCGGGCAATTCGGGAAGCTCTCGAAGCCAAAGAGGCATGTCTCAAGTCGACCCGCTTGAGCGGGTAATGCAAATGTTAGAATCGCAACGACAACGAGACGATGCTCGCCAAGCTAAGCTCGAGAGTAATCTAGAGACCCGATTCTCAGTCCAACAGAAGCAGGTCGATGCCCTGCAACAAATTGTTCAGACTTTGGCTGCCAACCATTCCGCCGCAACAGCAGCGACTCCGGTGGAACAGCCCGTGCTTGAAGTGGAGACGCCTCAAATTCCAAGGCCGAGGGATGTGACTGCCTTCAACTTGGGCCATTTCAAGAAAGTCTGCAACACCCCTTTCAACGGGACTGAGGACCCAGTGGTAGCTCTAGATTGGCTAGCCGAGATTGAAGACCACTTCACTCTGCTAGAGGTCCCCGAAGATAAGCGCGTCGCCTGTGCGCAACTGCAGCTCCGTCTCAACGCACACGATTGGTGGGACGTGCATCGACGATCTCTCCAATTTGATCACGGAGAGGAGGCGATCTCGTGGACGACCTTTCGTGCCGCGTTCGAAGAGGAGTTTATACCGCCTCCAGTAAAACGTCAAATGGAAAATGACTTCGTGCAACTGAGGCAAGGCAGGATGACAGTTAAAGAGTACTCCGCCGAATTCAACCGACTCTCCAAATTCGCTAGGGCCTATTTATCTGATGCAGCGAGTCGAGCTAGAAGGTTTGAAGGTGGTCTCCGTCCTGCCATCCATTCGCACGTGGTCAATAATCAGTACGGGACAATGCGTGAAGTCATGAATCACGTCCTATCTCTCGAACCACAATATCCTCACGTTTCTGTCGGCGCTGTGCATACATCCAGTCACAAACTCCAAAGCGACGATGGAGGAAACAATGCTGCAAAACGACATAAAGACGGTGGTCGCCACAAAGGAAACCCGAGACCATTCTGTGATTTCTGTAAAAGGCAAGGACACTCTACGGAGAGATGTTACAGCAGAAAAGGTCTATGCTTCAACTGTGGCGGGCCTGGCCACGTAGCTCGGGATTGTCCACTCCCCTCTAAGCTCCTGCCTCAACCCAATAACCCCTAACGGTTGGTTCTATTCTTAAGTTTCGGGACGAAACTTCCAATTGGTTGGGTAGGATGTAGCGCCCCATTCTCCCGGTGCGGAGAGCGCGGCTAAGAAACACAAGACGGTATCGTTCGATCGGGATAGATTGAATTAAGAACTCGTCCTCGTTATGGATTTGTTTCTTCGGAATCGATTCCCATATTCAGTGGACTGCGCCCCCGGGATCGGCTTAGCGGCAGAGTCAGGAGGGACCTCTCCGCTGCTATCTTTTATTGCCTCGGTTTTCGATGTCGCTTGTTGCTTTCGTGCTTTTAGTTGGTTTTGGGATTTGCTTGTTTTCCTTGAACGGTTTCGATGGTTTTTATTGTTTTCGTTCATTGAACTGCACTTCAATTCCGAGATTGGAAAGAGAGGAAGAAATATTAATCGAGCTGTTCGTGTGCAGGTGAACGAGCAGTAGGCGGCTTACGAGCGGAGTCGTGAAGCGCCTCTTTCCTTCTCCCTTCCAAAATCTAAGTGAGTGGCTACCAACCCGATTAGCTAGCCCTGCTTCCAGCCTCACTCCTTCGCCCCAATCAAACGATACCAAATAATAATAAAAGAAACCAAGATAAAAGAGAATAACTTGGTTATTATGCTTGTCAACAAACTTATGAACGGTTATCATCCTGTATGCTAGTTCGTCTATAACTGTTCTATGAATCATGCTAAGTATGGAAATATATGCTTGTTATGAAATAAACTGTCAGGATGACGATGCAAAACTGTATGCTATGGAACAAATTCTATGAGTATTCTCGATCACGGACGACTTGTGCACAAGGTATGTTATGAGTTCCGCGGACGGTCACCGGGGCGCCGGGACCGATCCGATCCGGACGGAACGTATGTATAGTCGTATGTTATGGGGCAAAGTGTTATGCAGCGGGGCTCGCCACCTGCGGTGTATATCATTTGTGTCTTGAGACTATAACCCGTCCCTTCGTGGCATCAAGCCAGTGATCCCTGTGTATATTTAAACCTGTTGCATACTAACTTGTGTCTTCGTTTCAGGGAAGGCATGGTAAGTATTGTGCAGGTAATTCAGACGGTCAGGTAAAATCCACCGAACGGTGGCACGTTCATTTCAGTAAATTCAATACGCTGCTTACTTGTAAATGAACTAAGGCAAGATAGAAACCCACAAATATGCATGCTTCACTAAACAACGTGTTGATTGGTATAGTCAGGCTAGCTCGCCTTCACCAGCATGTTTCGATATGCTGACCCTCGTTGAAACAGGTTCTCCGCACCAAGGCGAACCGAGCGAGGAGCCGAAGTCGTCTTCCCGATCCAGTCCAGCTGTTAGCGCATCTTCACCGCACCTCGAAGCCTTTTTGAAGTCCGAAGCTGCAACTCTTCATACACAAATGCAGCTCCGTGGCAAAGCGATCCTCCAGCCAGGAGGTCTTTATCGTTTTAAGTTTATAAAGGGATGTAATGTACAGGACTGCTATCTCATTTTGAGTCAATCCTTTTGTAAGCCATTCGGCATATTAGCTGACTCGTTCAGGAGTTTGTAATAGATGTTCATTATCAATAAAGAGAACTTTTCTATGTTTCAAATCTGTGTTTCAATTTATCTGCGTACTCTGAATATGTGCTTGCTATGCAAATCATTAAAGCCTTGTGCGGGCGCAACTCTAGGCCCGCACGGCGGTCACGACTCGGGGGACGCCTCGGGGCATGACATAGTGGTATCAGAGCACAGATTCAAAGTTCCTTAGACTTCGTGCTAGAAAAGTTCCTTTAACGATCAAATTCCTGTGCGAACTCTTGAACTCGCTAGGCCAAAATGAGATACATTCATGCAATAAGTCCATAATACATTATGATCCTAATGTAATTTACCTTCTTTTGAAGGAATGGATCCAGCGCAATCTGCAGCACAACCACCGATCGAAACACAAGAGAGCAGTTCGGGCAATTCGGGAAGCTCTCGAAGCCAAAGAGGCATGTCTCAAGTCGACCCGCTTGAGCGGGTAATGCAAATGTTAGAATCGCAACGACAACGAGACGATGCTCGCCAAGCTAAGATCGAGAGTAATCTAGAGACCCGATTCTCAGTCCAACAGAAGCAGGTCGATGCCCTGCAACAAATTGTTCAGACTTTGGCTGCCAACCATTCCGCCGCAACAGCAGCGACTCCGGTGGAACAGCCCGTGCTTGAAGTGGAGACGCCTCAAATTCCAAGGCCGAGGGATGTGACTGCCTTCAACTTGGGCCATTTCAAGAAAGTCTGCAACACCCCTTTCAACGGGACTGAGGACCCAGTGGTAGCTCTAGATTGGCTAGCTGAGATTGAAGACCACTTCACTCTGCTAGAGGTCCCCGAAGATAAGCGCGTCGCCTGTGCGCAACTGTAGCTCCGTCTCAACGCACACGATTGGTGGGACGTGCATCGACGATCTCTCCAATTTGATCACGGAGAGGAGGCGATCTCGTGGACGACCTTTCGTGCCGCGTTCGAAGAGGAGTTTATACCGCCTCCAGTAAAACGTCAAATGGAAAATGACTTCGTGCAACTGAGGCAAGGCAGGATGACAGTTAAAGAGTACTCCGTCGAATTCAACCGACTCTCCAAATTCGCTAGGGCCTATTTATCTGATGCAGCGAGTCGAGCTAGAAGGTTTGAAGGTGGTCTCCGTCCTGCCATCCATTCGCACGTGGTCAATAATCAGTACGGGACAATGCGTGAAGTCATGAATCACGTCCTATCTCTCGAACCACAATATCCTCACGTTTCTGTCGGCGCTGTGCATACATCCAGTCACAAACGCCAAAGCGACGATGGAGGAAACAATGCTGCAAAATGACATAAAGACGGTGGTCGCCACAAAGGAAACCCGAGACCATTCTGTGATTTCTGTAAAAGGCAAGGACACTCTAAGGAGAGATGTTACAGCAGAAAAGGTCTATGCTTCAACTGTGGCGGGCCTGGCCACGTAGCTCGGGATTGTCCACTCCCCTCTAAGCTCCTGCCTCAACCCAATAACCCCTAACGGTTGGTTCTATTCTTAAGTTTCGGGACGAAACTTCCAATTGGTTGGGTAGGATGTAGCGCCCCATTCTCCCGGTGCGGAGAGCGCGGCTAAGAAACACAAGACGGTATCGTTCGATCGGGATAGATTGAATTAAGAACTCGTCCTCGTTATGGATTTGTTTCTTCGGAATCGATTCCCATATTCAGTGGACTGCGCCCCCGGGATCGGCTTAGCGGCAGAGTCAGGAGGGACCTCTCCGCTGCTATCTTTTATTGCCTCGGTTTTCGATGTCGCTTGTTGCTTTCGTGCTTTGAGTTGGTTTTGGGATTTGCTTGTTTTCCTTGAACGGTTTCGATGGTTTTCATTGTTTTCGTTCATTGAACTGCACTTCAATTTCGAGATTGGAAAGAGAGGAAGAAATATTAATCGAGCTGTTCGTGTGCAGGTGAACGAGCAGTAGGCGGCTTACGAGCGGAGTCGTGAAGCGCCTCTTTCCTTCTCCCTTCCAAAATCTAAGTGAGTGGCTACCAACCCGATTAGCTAGCCCTGCTTCCAGCCTCACTCCTTCGCCCCAATCAAACGATACCAAATAATAATAAAAGAAACCAAGATAAAAGAGAATAACTTGGTTATTATGCTTGTCAACAAACTTATGAACGGTTATCATCCTGTATGCTAGTTCGTCTATAACTGTTCTATGAATCATGCTAAGTATGGAAATATATGCTTGTTATGAAATAAACTGTCAGGATGACTATGCAAAACTGTATGCTATGGAACAAATTCTATGAGTATTCTCGATCACGGACGACTTGTGCACAAGGTATGTTATGAGTTCCGCGGACGGTCACCGGGGCGCCGGGACCGATCCGATCCGGACGGAACGTATGTATAGTCGTATGTTATGGGGCAAAGTGTTATGCAGCGGGGCTCGCCACCTGCGGTGTATATCATTTGTGTCTTGAGACTATAACCCGTCCCTTCGTGGCATCAAGCCAGTGATCCCTGTGTATATTTAAACCTGTTGCATACTAACTTGTGTCTTCGTTTCAGGGAAGGCATGGTAAGTATTGTGCAGGTAATTCAGACGGTCAGGTAAAATCCACCGAACGGTGGCACGTTCATTTCAGTAAATTCAATACGCTGCTTACTTGTAAATGAACTAAGGCAAGATAGAAACCCACAAATATGCATGCTTCACTAAACAACGTGTTGATTGGTATAGTCAGGCTAGCTCGCCTTCACCAGCATGTTTCGATATGCTGACCCTCGTTGAAACAGGTTCTCCGCACCAAGGCGAACCGAGCGAGGAGCCGAAGTCGTCTTCCCGATCCAGTCCAGCTGTTAGCGCATCTTCACCGCACCTCGAAGCCTTTTTGAAGTCCGAAGCTGCAACTCTTCATACACAAATGCAGCTCCGTGGCAAAGCGATCCTCCAGCCAGGAGGTCTTTATCGTTTTAAGTTTATAAAGGGATGTAATGTACAGGACTGCTATCTCATTTTGAGTCAATCCTTTTGTAAGCCATTCGGCATATTAGCTGACTCGTTCAGGAGTTTGTAATAGATGTTCATTATCAATAAAGAGAACTTTTCTATGTTTCAAATCTGTGTTTTAATTTATCTGCGTACTCTGAATATGTGCTTGCTATGCAAATCATTAAAGCCTTGTGCGGGCGCAACTCTAGGCCCGCACGGCGGTCACGACTCGGGGGACGCCTCGGGGCATGACATAGTGGTATCAGAGCACAGATTCAAAGTTCCTTAGACTTCGTGCTAGAAAAGTTCCTTTAACGATCAAATTCCTGTGCGAACTCTTGAACTCGCTAGGCCAAAATGAGATACATTCATGCAATAAGTCCATAATACATTATGATCCTAATGTAATTTACCTTCTTTTGAAGGAATGGATCCAGCGCAATCTGCAGCACAACCACCGATCGAAACACAAGAGAGCAGTTCGGGCAATTCGGGAAGCTCTCGAAGCCAAAGAGGCATGTCTCAAGTCGACCCGCTTGAGCGGGTAATGCAAATGTTAGAATCGCAACGACAACGAGACGATGCTCGCCAAGCTAAGATCGAGAGTAATCTAGAGACCCGATTCTCAGTCCAACAGAAGCAGGTCGATGCCCTGCAACAAATTGTTCAGACTTTGGCTGCCAACCATTCCGCCGCAACAGTAGCGACTCCGGTGGAACAGCCCGTGCTTGAAGTGGAGACGCCTCAAATTCCAAGGCCGAGGGATGTGACTGCCTTCAACTTGGGCCATTTCAAGAAAGTCTGCAACACCCCTTTCAACGGGACTGAGGACCCAGTGGTAGCTCTAGATTGGCTAGCTGAGATTGAAGACCACTTCACTCTGCTAGAGGTCCCCGAAGATAAGCGCGTCGCCTGTGCGCAACTGTAGCTCCGTCTCAACGCACATGATTGGTGGGACGTGCATCGACGATCTCTCCAATTTGATCACGGAGAGGAGGCGATCTCGTGGACGACCTTTCGTGCCGCGTTCGAAGAGGAGTTTATACCGCCTCCAGTAAAACGTCAAATGGAAATGACTTCGTGCAACTGAGGCAAGGCAGGATGACAGTTAAAGAGTACTCCGTCGAATTCAACCGACTCTCCAAATTCGCTAGGGCCTATTTATCTGATGCAGCGAGTCGAGCTAGAAGGTTTGAAGGTGGTCTCCGTCCTGCCATCCATTCGCACGTGGTCAATAATCAGTACGGGACAATGCGTGAAGTCATGAATCACGTCCTATCTCTCGAACCACAATATCCTCACGTTTCTGTCGGTGCTGTGCATACATCCAGTCACAAACGCCAAAGCGACGATGGAGGAAACAATGCTGCAAAACGACATAAAGACGGTGGTCGCCACAAAGGAAACCCGAGACCATTCTGTGATTTCTGTAAAAGGCAAGGACACTCTACGGAGAGATGTTACAGCAGAAAAGGTCTATGCTTCAACTGTGGCGGGCCTGGCCACGTAGCTCGGGATTGTCCACTCCCCTCTAAGCTCCTGCCTCAACCCAATAACCCCTAACGGTTGGTTCTATTCTTAAGTTTCGGGACGAAACTTCCAATTGGTTGGGTAGGATGTAGCGCCCCATTCTCCCGGTGCGGAGAGCGCGGCTAAGAAACACAAGACGGTATCGTTCGATCGGGATAGATTGAATTAAGAACTCGTCCTCGTTACGGATTTGTTTCTTCGGAATCGATTCCCATATTCAGTGGACTGCGCCCCCGGGATCGGCTTAGCGGCAGAGTCAGGAGGGACCTCTCCGCTGCTATCTTTTATTGCCTCGGTTTTCGATGTCGCTTGTTGCTTTCGTGCTTTGAGTTGGTTTAGGGATTTGCTTGTTTTCCTTGAACGGTTTCGATGGTTTTCATTGTTTTCGTTCATTGAACTGCACTTCAATTTCGAGATTGGAAAGAGAGGAAGAAATATTAATCGAGCTGTTCGTGTGCAGGTGAACGAGCAGTAGGCGGCTTACGAGCGGAGTCGTGAAGCGCCTCTTTTCTTCTCCCTTCCAAAATCTAAGTGAGTGGCTACCAACCCGATTAGCTAGCCCTGCTTCCAGCCCCACTCCTTCGCCCCAATCAAACGATACCAAATAATAATAAAAGAAACCAAGTTAAAAGAGAATAACTTGGTTATTATGCTTGTCAACAAACTTATGAACGGTTATCATCCTGTATGCTAGTTCGTCTATAACTGTTCTATGAATCATGCTAAGTATGGAAATATATGCTTGTTATGAAATAAACTGTCAGGATGACTATGCAAAACTGTATGCTATGGAACAAATTCTATGAGTATTCTCGATCACGGACGACTTGTGCACAAGGTATGTTATGAGTTCCGCGGACGGTCACCGGGGCGCCGGGACCGATCCGATCCGGACGGAACGTATGTATAGTCGTATGTTATGGGGCAAAGTGTTATGCAGCGGGGCTCGCCACCTGCGGTGTATATCATTTGTGTCTTGAGACTATAACCCGTCCCTTCGTGGCATCAAGCCAGTGATCCCTGTGTATATTTAAATCTGTTGCATACTAACTTGTGTCTTCGTTTCAGGGAAGGCATAGTAAGTATTGTGCAGGTAATTCAGACGGTCAGGTAAAATCCACCGAACGGTGGCACGTTCATTTCAGTAAATTCAATACGCTGCTTACTTGTAAATAAACTAAGGCAAGATAGAAACCCACAAATATGCATGCTTCACTAAACAACGTATTGATTGGTATAGTCAGGCTAGCTCGCCTTCACCAGCATGTTTCGATATGCTGACCCTCGTTGAAACAGGTTCTCCGCACCAAGGCGAACCGAGCGAGGAGCCGAAGTCGTCTTCCCGATCCAGTCCAGCTGTTAGCGCATCTTCACCGCGCCTCGAAGCCTTTTTGAAGTCCGAAGCTGCAACTCTTCATACACAAATGCAGCTCCGTGGTAAAGCGATCCTCCAGCCAGGAGGTCTTTATCGTTTTAAGTTTATAAAAGGATGTAATATACAGGACTGCTATCTCATTTTGAGTCAACCTTTTTGTAAGCCATTCGGCATATTAGCTGACTCGTTCAGGAGTTTGTAATAGATGTTCATTATCAATAAAGAGAACTTTTTTATGTTTCAAATCTGTGTTTCAATTTATCTGCGTACTCTGAATATGTGCTTGCTATGCAAATCATTAAAGCCTTGTGCGGGCGCAACTCCAGGCCCGCACGGCGGTCACGACTCGGGGGACGCCTCGGGGCGTGACATCGCCTGGCGTAATTTGGGGCTTTGCTCAGGTTGGCGTAAAGCCGAGGAGGTCCTCAGTCGGCCATCAGCTTCTCGCATAATCCGGAGGGCGGGCAGATTGTTCCCTCACTGGCGTACATGCCGAGAAGTTGAGTAGTCTACCGCCTGCTTTCCCTTGCGTAGATTGCAGGGCTCATCTGCTTTCCCGCGGAAGGCGGATGCATTTTTACGCGCGGAGCACGTTTGGAATTCCTGATTTGGCGCTGAGGCATTATCAGAAATTTTGTCTGCCACATCACAGACGGGAGACAGAGTTTTATGTGCAGAGCGCGATGTATACTTCTGGACTAGCGCTGAGGCATTGCCAGAAGTTTTGTCTGCCCTGTCAGAGACAGGCGACTAAATTTTACGCGCAAGGCACGGAGTATACTTCTGGACTAGCGCTGAGACATTGCCAAAAGTTTTGTCTGTCCTGTCAGCGACAGGCGACTGAATTTTACGCACAAGGCGCAGAGTATACTTCTGGACTAGCGCTGAGGCATTGCCAGAAGTTTTTTCTGCCCTGTCAGCGATAGGCGACTAAATTTTACGCGCAAGGCACGGAGTATACTTCTAGACTAGCGCTGAGGCATTGCCAGAAGTTTTGTCTGCCCTGTCAGCGACAGGCGACTGAATTTTACGCGCAAGGCGCGGAGGGAGCAATGCTACAACCTCGTTGGTCGGAGAGATCGAAGAGATCGGAGAGTCGACAGGAATGGTAGAGGATGTCTTAGGCATCCAGACCTTACGCAGCTTCCTGTTATCTTGGACAGAGAGAGAGTGAGAGCTACCCCCTGTTTGAAGCATATCTTCATAGGCAGACTGGTTGAACTGGACGACCAGGGTCATCTTTACGGATCCCATGAATACCGCATCGTATTGAGCAATTGCTTCCTCATCAGAAGAGAAAGATGTCCCCAGCAGAGTCGCCATCTTGTTTGTGGTGATAAACGAAAGAAGAAAAATAACGAGGTCTTATATGAAAACTCGCTCTTTGGTTTACAAACAGCAAGTACAATTAATCCTATACGAGGATATCGAGTACAATTTTTTAATCTGGGTAAATATTGCTATAGGAGTCTGATCTGCAGTCGATCACTTTGTCCCTTGGACCACATGATGATGAAGAAGTGCCGTAGAAGGCAGAAGAGAGCGCTTCGAAGGTTGCAAAGGAGAGTGGATGCTCGATGCCAAAGTCGGTGATCGCTACTCCTTGTCTGAGCTCTGGATTCTCCTCTCTCAAGGACTCTTCGACTCTTGGTTCTTCAGCTCCAAGTCTTCGACCTCCTTTCTCCAATTTTAAAATCTTCAATCTTTGATCTATTTTTTGACCTTTTTTTCTTTGACCCTTCACCTTTGTTGACAGAGGTCTCTATTTATAGAGTTTTAGTGACAGTGACCACTCAATCAGCGTAGAAATCGAGTAGTGGAAAGTACAGCACCCTTTTACATGATGGTTACAATAACCGTTGCCCGCATATAAATGACCTTTTGAATGAGCGCGTGACGCATGTCCTTTTAAGAGACAATACGTATAACTGCTGCGAAGATCACGGCATAAAAGCCACGTAAGTAATTATCCCTCGCGTAGAAAAGGTTGGCGTAGAAGCCAATGACTGTCACCATGGCGTAGAAGCCAAAGAGTTATCGAACCGGCATAGAAGCTGAGCAGGCATAGAAGCTGAGTGGGCGTAGAAGCCGAGTAGGCGTAGAAGCCGAGTGGGCGTAGAAGCCGAGAGTCGTAACGTGCCAGAGTGATTACGACTTTTGGAGATATA
This sequence comes from Iris macrosiphon, assembly GCA_036927795.1. Taxonomy (NCBI): domain Eukaryota; kingdom Viridiplantae; phylum Streptophyta; class Magnoliopsida; order Asparagales; family Iridaceae; genus Iris; species Iris macrosiphon. Next base: position 193,664,134 of record JAYESA010000006.1, read on the forward strand.
ATCAAATCTCTTGCATTAAATGCAGAGATCCACCATCTGTAACATCCTATTCCGTTCAAGTGGACTGCCGTCTCAAACGGCAATAGTGCAGCTGTCCCGACCCGCTCTGCCTCAAACGAGAAGCAAAGGATATCCAGACTTGTCCCTACAGGAAATCAACTTAGGCTTTCAGAGGCTCGCTCAGACGTATTGCTCTACCGAGGTGAATCATCGCTAAGGTGGGTGGCTACGGTGAACTTGTCTTTGCTTAGCCAGCACACATAAAATCTGGAATGTTTATGTTAGTCGCTAGGTGATTCACCCCCTGCATGCTAATAAATCCAACGCATCTAGCTAAGAGAATAATCCCAACTGTATTGCTTGTTAGAACATGGAAATAAAATACTGCTTGTATTCAGACCCTCGCATGCTAAGTCCCCTAACGATTTCATCTCTCGGCTTACCTTCGGGCTCGAGCAAACGTGTCTGCTTATGTTCCTTAGAAACGTATGCTTGTCTGTTGTATGTTGCCTTGTATTCATCCAAACCCCGGAAGACTACTAAGTAGTCGTTCCGTGCCTGAATGAACCTGCAAGTATCCGGGACCGTTAGGTCACCAAGACAAATTCTGAACCAGGGAATCTGCACCAAGAATGAATAAATCCCTGGATTACAGCTCGAGGAGCAAACTACTGAATCCTGTCTCAACAAGTTCTATATATATATTCTGTTCGAACTCGTTTGATACCGGACTTGTTCATATATATATTCTGTCACGAACTTGTTTCTGTATCTGACCCGAGACCCTGACTTGCATGTCGCGGACAACTTGTAAAAGGTGATCTTCGGATCTCGTTCCGCGGGCGGTCACCGGGGCACTGGGGCCGACCCGGTCTAGACGGAACTTCTGGTAGTCGTCTGTTTCGGCGGGATAAGTGCAAGGCTCTCCGTTTCTGTATGCTTGCACTTCATCCTCGACCCTGAGACTACAGTAGTCGTCTGTTTCGGCAGGATAAAGTGCAATGCCCATCGTGTTCATTGCTTGCACTTCATCCTCGACCCTGAGACTACAAATCTGGTCCTTTATGGCTATGCCAGCGACTTCTGTTCATATAGATAAGTCATCCTCGCTTAGCAACTATCCGCATGCGAGTCATTGCATCGCATCAACTGAACACCTGAACGATCATGTAAAACGACCCTCGTGTTTGCATATGCTATGCCTCCTGAATGTTTATACATGCCCCTGTCACGCCCCGATCCCGTGAAATCGTTAGTCGTCCCCCGGGCGTGACCGCCGTGCGGGCCTAGGTTGCGCACCGCACAAGGCTAAGTATTTTCGTTTCGCATAGCGAGCACATATTCAGAGTACGCAGATAATTGAAACACATATTGAAACATGGAAAAGTTCTCTTTTTATTGATAATATGAACATCTATTACAAACTCCTTGAACTGAGTCATAAGGATTGCCTCTATGGGCTTACAAAAGTGTTGACACAAAATGAGATAGCAGTCCTGTACATTACATCCTTACTAAACTCAAAATATAAGACCTTGGGTCGGAACGACTGCCTTGCCACGAAGCTGCATGGTTGCTTGGTGGCAAACTTCTTCTTTAAAAGGCTTCTACTTCAAAATGCTTCCTCTTCTTCAAAATGCTTCAAAGGTAGCACGGTCGAGGCGTGCCTACAGCTGGACTGGATTGGGGGTTTGTCTCCTGCTCCTCGCTCGGCTCTCCTTAGCGCGGGGAACCTGTTTCAACGAGGGTCAGTACATCAAAATGTACTGGTGAAGGCAAGCTATCCCAACTATACCAATCAACACGTTGATTTAATGAAGCATGCATATTTGTGGGTTTCTATCTTGCCTTAGTTCATTTTACAGCAAGACATATATATGGAATCATCGAAATAACTCGCCACCGTTCGGTGATATTTACCTGCCCGTCTGAACCACCTGCATAATACTTACCTTGCCTTCCCTGTCAAGAAGACACAAGTTAGTAGCAACAGGTTTAAATATACGAGGGGATCACTGGCACGTTGCCATAATGGACGGGCTAGTCTCAGTACGGAGTGCCGTGCAACGCATAGATCAGGACGTCCCAAGGCATTCCGTCCTATAGCAGGCGACTATCATGAGTTCCGTCCGGATCGGATCGGTGCCGGTGCCCCAGCGACCGTCCGCAGGAACTAAGACCTTGTGCACAAGTTGTCCGTGATCAACGCAGTACACTAAGTTAGCAATCGAGGCAAATCAGGGCATATCAGGAGCAGGGCAGTACAGGGCAAGATTTACTTTTGCATAGCCTATCTGTTCAGTTTATGGCATTGAAAATGAGTTCTATACATAGCACAGTTCTAAGAAGAAATATACATTCTAACTTATATTTATGCATATGATGAACATTCCAAACGAGCAAGCATATAAGTAAGTAACCGTTCATGAGTTTCATTTGACAAGCAACATTTCCCAAGTCTATTCCCTTATTATCTTGATATCTTTTAGTTATTTACTTGGTATCGTTTGATCAGGGCAAGCACGAACACGAGATTTAGATGTGAAGACTAGCAAGTAGGGCTAGCTAATCGGGTTGGTAGCCACTCACTTCGATAGTTGGAAGGAAAAGGAAAGAAGTGCTTTAGGCGTCCGCTCGAGCGACGACTACAGCTGGTTCACCTGTATTGACACGAACAGCTGATCAGTACTTCTTCCTCTCTTTCTCTTATCGGAATTGAAGTGCAGTCCTAAGAACGAAAGCAATGAAATCCATCGAAACCGTTCAAGAAAAACCCAAGCAAATCCGAAAACCAAATCAAGGCACGAAAGCAACAAGCGACAGCGAAAACTAGGCAACAAAGAATGCAGCGGAGAGGTCCCTCCTGACTCTGCCGCTAAGTCGATCCCGGGGGCACAGTCCACTGAATATGGGAATCGATTCCGAAGAAACAAATCCATAACGAGGACGAGTTCTTGATTCAATCTATCCCGATCGAACGATACCGTCTTGTATTTCTTAGCCGCGCTCCCCGAATAGTGGGAACGGGGCACCACATCCTACCCAACTAATTGGAAGTTTCGTCCCGAAACTTAAGGAATAAAACCTACCACTAGGAAATAATGAGGGGAACCTTTCCCTCATATCAGATTCAAGCTCCCAAGTAGATTCTTCGACAGAGTGATTCCGCCAAAGCACGCGCACTAGAGGAACCGAACGGGTCCGAAGCAGCTTTTCTTTTCTATCCAAAATTTGTACCGGCTGTTCTACATACGCCAAGTCGGGCTGAAGGTTCAGTTGTTCCAGGTCTACCACATGGCTCGGGTCGTACACATATTTCCTAAGCTGTGAAACATGGAATATATCGTGTACGTCGGATAGGGATGGTGGTAGAGCAATCTGATACGCAACTGAGGCAACCCGCTTTAGTATTTTGAACGGGCCGACAAATCTTGGACTTAGCTTTCCCTTCGCTCCGAACCTGCTGACCCCTCGCATGGGCGAGACCTTGAGGAATACCCGGTCACCTACTTGAAACTCTAGCGGTCTCCGATGAATATCCGCATAGCTCTTCTGACGACTTTGAGCTATCTTTAATCTGTCCCGAATCAGCCGAACCTTCTGGACGGTCTGCTCCACGAGTACTTTGAGCTATCTTTAAGCTATCTTTAATCTGTCCCAAGTACTTGCCGCTCCCCGACTTCGTCCCAACAGATAGAAGATCTACACTTCCGCCCGTATAGCGCCTCATACGGCGCCATTTGAATGCTTGATTGATAGCTATTATTGTAAGCAAATTTGGCTAGAGGTAGATGAAGGTCCCAACTAGTCTTCGTGTCCAAGGCGTAGAGTCGCAGCATGTCTTCGAGGATCTGGTTGACGCGCTCTGCTTGGCCATCGGTCTGTGGATGGTAGGCGGAGCTAAATTTCAACTTTGTCCCCATTGCTGACTGCAGGCTTCCCCAGAAACGTGATATGAATCGACCATCTCGATCGGAGACTATGGTTACGGGCACGCCGTGGAGTCGGACGATTTCGTTGAGATATATCTGAGCCAGGCGGTCGGCACTCCAAGTAGATTTGATAGGCAGAAAGTGAGCTGACTTGGTGAGTCGATCGACGATAACCCAGACTGCATCATGTCCCCGTTGCGTCCTCGGCAAGCCAACAATAAAGTCCATCGTTATATCATCCCATTTCCACTCCGGAATAGCAAGGTTCTGAAGCTCTCCGCCTGGTTTCTGGTGTTCGGCCTTTACTCGTTGACAAGCCATGCAATGCGACACAAACTGTGCCACATCCCGTTTTAAGCCGTGCCACCAAAACGTCGTGCGAAGATCCCGATACATCTTAGTACTACCCGGATGAGAAGTATAACTAGAATAGTGAGCTTCCGTGAGTATCTCTTGTCTGAGGGCCGCGTCGCTTGGAACGCACAGTCTTTCCTTCACTCAAAGCATCCCATCCGTGCTTACCGTAAAGTCGGACGCCTTCCCTGCTGAGATAAGGGCATGAATCTTTTGCAGGAACGGGTCGTCCTTTTGAGCGGTCTTTACTCGTTGTAACAAGTCGGGTTCGAGGCACAGTTGAGCTACTTGCGCCCACTTTGTGTATCTGATTTTTAAGGTAATGCCCAGTGATTCAAGATCTCGGTGCAGCCTATCATCAATAGCCAAACTTTCTGCAAACACTCGACTCAGTGCGTCAGCTACGACGTTTCCTTTTCCAGGCGTGTATCTGATCGTGAGATCGAAGTCGCTAAGGAGTTCAAGCCATCGCCGCTGCCGAAGATTCAAATCCCTTTGAGTGTACAAGTATTTCAGGCTCTTATGGTCTGTATAGATTTCGTACGGCACGCCATAAAGATAGTGACGCCACAGCTTCAATGCAAATACTACCGCGGCAAGTTCAAGATCATGCGTTGGGTAGTTCTGCTCGTGAGGCTTTAGCTGTCTAGACGCGTAGGCTATCACCTTATCGTGCTGCATCAGGACACATCCTAGACCCTTTCCTGAGGCATCACTATATATTTTAAAGTCATCCGGTCCGTTCGGCAGAGTGAGAATTAGGGCAGAGATGAGGCACTGCTTTAACTCCGTAAACGAAGCTTCACAGTCCTCTGTCCAAGTAAACTTCGCACCCTTTCGTGTCAACTGAGTCAAGGGCGAAGCAATCCTAGCAAAATTTTGTATAAATCTTCGGTAGTATCCTGCCAGGCCAAGAAAACTTCGGATGTCGCTAGCTGACTCCGGTCGTTTCCACTGCGTGATTGCTTCTATTTTCTTCGGATCAACTGAGATGCCTTCCGAGGAGATGATATGCCCAAAAAATGAGATACTGTCCAGCCAAAATTCTGATTTGCTTAATTTGGCATACAACTTGTGGTCTCGAAGGGTTTGCAGCACCATCCGCAGGTGTCCTGCGTGCTCATCCCTAGTCTTCGAGTACACTAAGATGTCATCGATAAACACCACCACGAATTTATCGATGAAGGGCCTAAAGACACGGTTCATCGTATCCATGAATGCAGCAGGAGCATTCATCAGTCCAAACGGCATCACGGAAAACTCGTAATGGCCGTAGCGGGTTCTGAAAGCAGTCTTGGGTACGTCTTCTGGCTTAATCTTCAGCTGGTGATAACCCGAGCGAAGATCTATTTTTGAAAATACTGCTGCACCCTGTAGTTGATCGAACAAGTCATCAATCCGTGGCAGAGGATATTTGTTTCTGATTGTGACCTTGTTCAATTCTCTGTAGTCGATGCAGAGGCGTAGAGTTCTGTCCTTTTTCTTCACAAAGAGCACGGGAGCGCCCCAAGGAGATACGCTCGGACGGATGAACCCGCGATCAAGCAATTCCTGGAGTTGGCGCTTTAATTCATTCAGCTCTGCAGGTGCCATTCTGTACGGAGGCTTTGAAATCGGCTGTGTATTTGGAAATGTGTCTATAGTGAATTCAATCTCTCGATCGGGCGGCATGCCGGGTAGTTCGCTCGGAAACACGTCGGGGAACTCCGCCTCAACGGAATTTGGCTCGACGTTTGCGTAGTCCTGCCGCGCGTCCCGAACTGATGCTAGAAATCCCTCGCAGCCTGTGTAGAGCATTCGCCGAGCAGATTTTGCCGAAATTACCATGCAGGCCTTGGTCGCACCGTTCGCTGGACTACTGGTGTAACAGAACACGGCTTCTCCGGGCAGACGGAAAATGACTCGCTTCTCTGCACACTCAATAGTTGCCGCGCACGCGCCTAGCCAGTCCATTCCCAAAATGATATCATAGTCCCGTACATCAAGAACTAAAACATCAAGTGACAGCTTTCTCCCCCCAATACAGATATAACCGCCTAGGCATGCTGAACAGACAGGAATTTTTGTACCAGACGGGGTGCTAACGCTTAAATCTAAATGCAACGGAGTCATTTTAACATTGTTCTCCGTTGCGAAGTTTGTAGAAATAAAGCTATGGGTTGCACCTGAATCAAATAGAACGCGAGCAGGTATATTATTGAAAAGTAAAGTACCTGACACGACGGTATCTGAAGCTAAAGCTTCTTCCCGTGTCATGGTGTAGACTCGGCCTTGAGCTTGATTACGCCCTGGCTGAGGCGCCGTTCGATTTGCCTGAGGAGCCGGAGTCTGTTCTGGTTGTTGCGGTGGACGACGCGGACAGCTGCTAATCCGATGGCCTGGATCGCCACAACGGAGACAAGTCCCAAGCTTGCGGCGACAATCTTTTTCGATATGCCCTGGCTTCCTGCAAAAGTTGCAGGTCTTGCTAGTTTCTCCACGCTGTTTACCGCCGTTATTTGGATGCTTTGCAGCGTTGTTTCCTCTATCATTGCCTTGGCGTTTGTGATTGGAAGTTTGCACAGCGCCGGCAGCAACGTGAGGATACTGCAGTTCCAGGGAGAGGGCATGGTTTAATACTTCCCGCATTGTCTGATACTGCAGAACGGCTACGTGCCCGTGAATGCCAGGACGTAGCCCTCCCTCGAATCGTCTGGCACGACTCGCTGCATCCGGTAGATAAGCGGTAGCAAATTTGGCCAGTTTGTTGAATTCTGCCGAGTATTGCTTCACCGTCATACTGCCCTGCCGGAGTTGAACGAACTCGTTTTCCCGTTGACGTCGTAGAGGTGGGGGTATAAACTCCTCCTCGAACGCGGCACGAAAAGTCGTCCACGCGATCGCCTCCTCCCCATGGCCAAGTTGAAGAGATCGTCGATGCATGTCCCACCAGTCGTGCGCATTGAGGCAGAGCAGTAATTGGGCACAGGTGATGCGCTTGTCTTCCGGCACTTCGAGGAGGGAAAAATGATCTTCAAGCTCGGTGAGCCAATCTAGAGCCACGATCGGGTCCTCAGTCCCGTTAAATGGCGTGTTGCAGACCTTCTTGAAGTTGCCAAAGGTGAAGGCAGTCACTTCCCTCGTCCTTGGCGCGGGCGGTAGTTCAACTTCAAGCGCTGGCTGCTCCACTGGTGTAGCTGTCGTTGCGGCAGAATGGTTGGAGGCCAGGGTCTGAACAAGCTGTTGCAGGGCATCTACCTGCTTTTGTTGGACTGAGAGCCGGGCCTCTAGGTTGCTCTCGAACTTGGCTTGGCGGGCATCATCCCTATGTCTTTGCTCGGTTAACATTTGCACCACTTGTTGAATCGAATCTGTTTGAGACATGCCCCGTTGGCTCCGAGAGCTTCCCGATGTTCCGGAGCTGCTCTCCTGAGTCCGTGTCTCGCCTGGCGCTAGCGCTGATGGTTGCGCTTGCGTTGTTCCTTGAAAGGAAGGTAAATTACATCAGGATCATAATGTATTATGGACTTATTGCATGAACGTATCTCATTTTGGCCTTAACGAGTTCAGGAGTTCGCACAGAGATTTATCGTTAAGGGAACTTTTCCAGTTTAAGAGTCAAAGGAACTTTGAAGCTGTGCTCTGATACCAACATGTCACGCCCCGATCCCGTGGAATCGTTAGTCGTCCCCCGGGCGTGACCGTCGTGCGGGCCTAGGTTGCGCACCGCACAAGGCTAAGTATTTTCGTTTCGCATAGCGAGCACATATTCAGAGTACGCAGATAATTGAAACACATATTGAAACATGGAAAAGTTCTCTTTTTATTGATAATATGAACATCTATTACAAACTCCTTGAACTGAGTCATAAGGATTGCCTCTATGGGCTTACAAAAGTGTTAACACAAAATGAGATAGCAGTCCTGTACATTACATCCTTACTAAACTCAAAATATAAGACCTTGGGTCGGAACGACTGCCTTGCCACGAAGCTGCATGGTTGCTTGGTGGCTAACTTCTTCTTTAAAAGGCTTCTACTTCAAAATGCTTCCTCTTATTCAAAATGCTTCAAAGGTAGCACGGTCGAGGCGTGCCTACAGCTGGACTGGATTGGGGGTTTGTCTCCTGCTCCTCGCTCGGCTCTCCTTAGCGCGGGGAACCTGTTTCAACGAGGGTCAGTACATCAAAATGTACTGGTGAAGGCAAGCTATCCCAACTATACCAATCAACACGTTGATTTAATGAAGCATGCATATTTGTGGGTTTCTATCTTGCCTTAGTTTATTTTACAGCAAGACATATATATGGAATCATCGAAATAACTCGCCACCGTTCGGTGACATTTACCTGCCCGTCTGAACCACCTGCATAATACTTACCTTGCCTTCCCTGTCAAGAAGACACAAGTTAGTAGCAACAGGTTTAAATATACGAGGGGATCACTGGCACGTTGCCATAATGGACGGGCTAGTCTCAGTACGGAGTGCCGTGCGACGCATAGATCAGGACGTCCCAAGGTATTCCGTCCTATAGCAGGCGACTATCATGAGTTCCGTCCGGATCGGATCGGTGCCGGTGCCCCAGCGACCGTCCGCAGGAACTAAGACCTTGTGCACAAGTTGTCCGTGATCAACGCAGTACACTAAGTTGGCAATCGAGGCAAATCAGGGCATATCAGGAGCAGGGCAGTACAGGGCAAGATTTACTTTTGCATAGCCTATCTGTTCAGTTTATGGCATTGAAAATGAGTTCTATACATAGCACAGTTCTAAGAAGAAATATACATTCTAACTTATATTTATGCATATGATGAACATTCCAAACGAGCAAGCATATAAGTAAGTAACCGTTCATGAGTTTCATTTGACAAGCAACATTTCCCAAGTCTATTCCCTTATTATCTTGATATCTTTTAGTTATTTACTTGGTATCGTTTGATCGGGGCAAGCACGAACACGAGATTTAGATGTGAAGACTAGCAAGTAGGGCTAGCTAATCGGGTTGGTAGCCACTCACTTCGGTAGTTGGAAGGAAAAGGAAAGAAGTGCTTTAGGCGTCCGCTCGAGCGACGACTACAGCTGGTTCACCTGTATTGACACGAACAGCTGATCAGTACTTCTTCCTCTCTTTCTCTTATCGGAATTGAAGTGCAGTCCTAAGAACAAAAGCAATGAAATCCATCGAAACCGTTCAAGAAAAACCCAAGCAAATCCGAAAACCAAATCAAGGCACGAAAGCAACAAGCGACAGCGAAAACTAGGCAATAAAGAATGCAGCGGAGAGGTCCCTCCTGACTCTGCCGCTAAGTCGATCCCGGGGGCACGGTCCACTGAATATGGGAATCGATTCCGAAGAAACAAATCCATAACGAGGACGAGTTCTTGATTCAATCTATCCCGATCGAACGATACCGTCTTGTATTTCTTAGCCGCACTCCCCGAATAGGGAGAACGGGGCACCACAGCCCCTGCTTAAATTAACAATGTTTGCCTGGGACAGGGAAGGATAAATGGTAAGTTGGTAAGTCTCGCCGTGTTCCCTCAAACATCGCACGGCGCACTGCCCGACACGTTAGGCTATTCAATGTTTGCATAAAATTGATCCTAAGGCAACTAGAAAGACAACTTAATAGTTGTGCACGGAACCTGTATTACGTGTTTGGATTTGTCGAGCGGGCGAGTAGCTTCCCCACCAGTGCATTCAATGTACTGATAATCCACCAGTTTGATATGCAGGGTGCGGGAGAACCTCGTTCGGTGCGGATGCCTCCAACGTGCGTGCTAAGGCCAGGAGTTCCCTCTGAAGCCTTGCAACGGTGCGTCCGGGACTGAAGCATATATATATATATATATATATATATATATATATATATAAGACATAAGTTGTGAACATCGCCTGACCATCGCCTGTACAAATTATTCCACAGTTGTAGCCACTTGGCACGCTTTTACTGTTTCAGAGAGAGGCTTGAGCGACTTGTAATCTCGGCTATACACCGCCTGTAACCCTGTTTATATCAATAAAGAGTTGCTTACTTCAAACTTGTGTTCAATGCTTTCGCTATATTTGTCGACTCAGTGAACCTGTTACCAAATCGCTTATGCGTTCATGACTCCGCTGCACTCGGACAATCTGTGCGACTCTGTGGCTTAGAACTTTTACCGCCAGCCAATGAACCATGGCCTTGCACGGGCGTGGCTCACGCTCGTGCGGCATCACGCCCGGATGGGTCAAAGCGATCGTTCCGCGGGAGCGCTGGCGAGGGTGATTCCCGCCTAGCGGGAACGGCCGAAATAGCCTGCGGGAGATCGAGGCGTGACAGGTTGGTATCAGAGCCTGGCTTCTACGCCTTTGTCCTCAATTCGATATCTCTGTTTCGAAAGCTCGTTCGTGGGTTATGTGCACGCTCTCTCTCAATGCCTCGATGGGATATTCCAACGATAAGTCTAAATACTTTCAAAATGCATTTTGAATGATATGATTGCTTGTCTGGTTGTATGCTGCGAGTGGCCTTTGTGCCAACCTGTGCGAACCCTTGAGAGTATCGCTAGTAGCTTGTCCGATTTTCACTAACTCTAAGTTTGGTTGAATGCATCTATTCGAGGGACGCCTTGAAATAGTGCACCATCGAAGACTTAGAAAAAAGGTGAAACTCGAGTGCTAAGACTTCGCTATCACTAAGCTGGTTGACGTGTTTACGCTAGAAGTGCACTTCGAAAGTGCGCAAGATCCAGTCTAAGCGATATGCTGATTTCGACGCTTGTGCAAGTGAATATCCAAATGAACAAGTACAACGACTTATCTAGGATTGTCTCAACCCTAGATTACTGCTTGTCCTTAGTAAGTCTCGAGAACGAGACTTTTTCTAAGTTGGGTAGGATGTAACACCCCGTTCCGTTCAAGCAGACTGCCGTCTCAAACGGCAATAGTGCAGCTGTCCCGACCCGCTCTGCCTCAAACGAGAAGCAAAGGATATCCAGACTTGTCCCTACAGGAAATCAACTTAGGCTTTCAGAGGCTCGCTCAGACGTATCGCTCTACCGAGGTGAATCATCGCTAAGGTGGGTGGCTACGGTGAACTTGTCTTTGCTTAGCCAGCACACATAAAATCTGGAATGTTTATGTTAGTCGCTAGGTGATTTACCCCCTGCATGCTAATAAATCTAACGCATCTAGTTAAGGGAATAATCCCAACTGTATTGCTTGTTAGAACATGGAAATGAAATACTGCTTGTATTCAGACCCTCGCATGCTAAGTCCCCTAACAATTTCATCTCTCGGCTTACCTTCGGGCCCGAGCAAACGTGTCTGCTTATGTTCCTTAGAAACGCATGTTTGTCTGTTGTATGTTGCCTTGTATTCATCCAAACCCCGGAAGACTACTAAGTAGTCGTTCCGTGCCTGAATGAACCTGCAAGTATCCGGGACCGTTAGGTCACCAAGGCAAATTCTGAACCAGGGAATCTGCACCAAGAATGAATAAATCCCTGGATTACAGCTCGAGGAGCAAACTACTGAATCCTATCTCAACAAGTTCTATATATATTTTCTGTTCGAACTCGTTCGATACCGGACTTGTTCATATATATATTCTGCCACGAACTTGTTTCTGTATCTGACCCGAGACCCTGACTTGCATGTCGCGGACAACTTGTAAAAGGTGATCTTCAGATCTCGTTCCGCGGGCGGTCACCGGGGCACTGGGGCCGACCCGGTCTAGACGGAACTTCTGGTAGTCGTCTGTTTCGGCGGGATAAGTGCAAGGCTCTCCGTTTCTGTATGCTTGCACTTCATCCTCGACCCTGAGACTACAGTAGTCGTCTGTTTCGGCAGGATAAAGTGCAATGCCCATCGTGTTCATTGCTTGCACTTCATCCTCGACCCTGAGACTACAAATCTGGTCCTTTATGGCTATGCCAGCGACTTCTGTTCATATAGATAAGTCATCCTCGCTTAGCGGCTATCCGCATGCGAGTCATTGCATCGCATCAACTGAACACCTGAACGATCATGTAAAATGACCCTCGTGTTTGCATATGCTATGCCTCCTGAATGTTTATACATGCCCCTGCTTAAATTAACAATGTTTGCCTGGGACATGGAAGGATAAATGGTAAGTTGGTAAGTCTCGCCGTGTTCCCTCAAACATCGTACGGCGCACTGTCCGACACGTTAGGCTATTCAACGTTTGCATGAAACTGATCCTAAGGCAACTAGAAAGACAACTTAATAGTTGTGCACGGAACCTGTATTACGTGTTTGGATTTGTCGAGCGGGCGAGTAGCTTCCCCACCAGTGCATTCAATGTACTGATAATCCACCAGTTTGATATGCAGGGTGCGGGAGAACCTCGTTCGGTGCGGATGCCTCCAACGTGCGTGCTAAGGCCAGGAGTTCCCTCTGAAGCCTTGCAACGGTGCGTCCGGGACTGAAGCATATATATATATATATATAAGACATAAGTTGTGAACATCGCCTGACCATCGCTTGTACAAATTATTCCACAGTTGTAGCCACTTGGCACGCTTTTACTGTTTCAGATAGAGGCTTGAGCGACTTGTAATCTCGGCTATACACCGCCTGTAATCCTGTTTATATCAATAAAGAGTTGCTTACTTCAAACTTGTGTTCAATGCTTCCGCTATATTTGTCGACTCAGTGAACCTGTTACCAAATCGCCTATGCGTTCATGACTCCGCTGCACTCGGACAATCTGTGCGACTCTGTGGCTTAGAACTTTTACCGCCAGCCAATGAACCATGGCCTTGCACGGGCGTGGCTCACGCTCGTGCGGCATCACGCCCGGATGGGTCAAAGCGATCGTTCCGCGGGAGCGCTAGCGAGGGTGATTCCCGCCTAGCGGGAACGGCCGAAATAGCTTGCGGGAGATCGAGGCGTGACACCATCATCCTGCACATTAAATACCGAGGCATGCCTCGAGGATCTGCCGTAATTCTGCTCATTAAATGCAGAGACGTGTCATGAAGATCTGCCATTATTCTGCGCATTAAATGCAGAGACGTGCCTCGAGCCCTGTACGAAGAGCAGCTTTTGACGTGTCCGTCTGTTTTGTCTGTGGTGCATAAACAGCTCACATCTGTCTGTGTAAAACTAGGCGGCGTATTCCTTTGTGTGCGTAGAAGTAGTTTATGCCAAGGAGATGTCACTAAACGACGGTTCGGTGACATTTAATAAAATCTCTTACATTAAATGCAGAGATCTGCCATTATCCTGCGCATTAAATGCAGAGGCATCTCGAAGATCTACCATCATTATAGCCATCGTCTGGGTAGCCGTGCAGTACTCTTTGTCAGGAGTCAGACATCAGGTTTACTGCATGATTTGACAGGTTCATTTCGAGGAATACGAAGCGTTCCTCGTACACTTCAATGCTGTATTGAAAGCGGATAAGTTTTACGCCATAAAGGCGATGTAGCACCCTTTTTACGCTGAAGCAGCCTGGACATACTGTATTACACGGATAATCCTTGAGCTTATATTTTACGCTGTACTCAACGAAAAAGCTCTGTTGCACGCCGATGGCTCTGAAGTCATCTTTTTACGCTGCCCAGCATCAACATGCTGCGTATGGCTATCCAGCGTATTTTTCATGCTTCTACACTCACGATACCTGAGTGGAAATAGGAGCACATCCCTATGGACTTCGTTACGGGATTTTCGAGGAGTCCCAGTGGTCGCAATACGGTATGGGTGATCGTGGATCGACTCACCAAGATCGCTCACTTTTTACCTTTCAGAGTTGGACCGTCTACGGAAGTCTTATTTCAAGGAACGAAATACAGGTTTAGATCACACGCTGACTCATTGGTCAATTGGTAGAGGATTATCACTAGACTCTTAGATTATATATTGACCCGTGGGTATGGAGTGTAAATAGAAGATAGAAGTCTGACAGGAATAGTAGCTGAATAATATGGATTACACATAAACTGCTTAGGGATAGAGATTTAGACTTGTGACTAATAGGACATGAGCTTTTTGAACCTAATCCTTAGTAGTAGGTGGTTATATGGGAACATGTTTTCAAATTACCCTAGCAGGTAGATTTTTAGATTTTAGGATTAGTATTATTATTATTATTATTGGTTATATTTTATTCTAGGATATTTAGAATGATTGAATAGATATTTATTACATAATTTCTATATATTCTTATTACTATGCATTTAGTAGAGACTTATGTTGTATTTTATTACATATACTTCTCCTAGAAATTATTTGAGTTGAGCTTCTAGACTAGGTATGACTAACTAGCTAGATTAGACTTGTTGCTGCTAAGAGCGATTGTAAGAAGTTAGGTTGCATGATTCCATTATGGATACCATATGATGATGATATTATACCTATGAAAGAATATTGAGATATTAACCGTCCTAGTTGCAGAAGAAGGTTAGGACAATGGTTGAGGTGCGAATCGAACCAACATTAGGTTCATGAGTGTTTTCAGTATGCCAATAGAGCCCAACAGATAGTGCAAAGGCCAGTTCCACCAGTCCTAGGTATGTCTGTAGCATTGCTTGATAATTTATAGTTATTATGTGTTTATTTTAATTTTGAGGATAAAATTCTTATAAGTTGGGTAGATTGTAAACTCCTTCGACCAAATTTAGGTCTACCTGGCTTAGATAGAGAGACTAGGGTTAGTTTGCATCTAATTAGAATTATAACACAGTGTTTTAGATTTATTGTGCAATATTTGTATCACTTTGTGCACCTTACCGTTGCTTCGATATTTGGAGCACTACACTAGCATTTGCTTTTAAACAAATTTTACACACTTTTCCTATACGTGCTAGCCTTTTATTCTGACCTTTGTGTAACTCATAAATACATTAACTTATGCTTTATTTTAGTCGCACAATATTCGTTACAAACGTCCGTTCTTAAATTCAAATAAATCTAACTTTGCATCCTTGTCCGTTCCAATCAAAATTGGAGACACAACGTCGACCCATTTTGTGCAACCCAATTTATGATAATATTCTATTCTGAGTCTACTACGTCCATGACACTTGTGTCCCACCCAATTTTAATCCTATGTATTTCCAATTAATTAAAGAGCACCACTTACACTAATTTTAATTAAGTTGGTGTAAGGACCCAACCTAACCAAAAACTAGACCCAACACCAACCCAAACCCCCACTCGCACCCTTAAGGTTCATACTAAACACCAGACATCCGTTTTAGCCACTACATCACACCAAACATGGTATTTTTCCTCATTCAATCCCAAACTCCACTATTTGAGCAATTTTCCAATTGTTGGGGACTTTTATGCAAAAGTGCAGTGAGGTGTCCACCTCCCATTGGACCCAACACATAAAGAAATACCTCCCCTCTTCTTTGACCGGTCACATGTATTTTCTTTGTATTTTTGGAGTATGAAACACTCAAACCTCTCCCCCTTAAGCCATCTCCACCCTCCATACAACCCAACACCATCTCTACCCTTCAAATTCTTTCATGTAAAAACAAGCAAACCCCATCCCTAGGAGGCAGCCGGCCCTAATCCCTAGGCTAGCACCCCCTCTTCTCTCTCCTACATAAAAACTCTTTCTCCATTATTTTGCATCATCATCACCATCCTTCCTCCACCAACCCAAACCCTAAACAAACCCTAAACCATACTAGCAGCCAACCGACCCTTACCCTCGCCGGACCTCCGCTACGGCGACCTCCGTCAGCCACCCCCGACTTCACCTTCGCCTCCGCCTTAGCCACCACCTTCCCCGGCATCTCCACGACCGACCTTACACCACCACAACCCCTCCCTTCTTCCTTCTCCGAGTATCGTCAACACCGCCACCATCTCCGGTCATCCCCCACAGTCACCTCACAGCCACCGTAGTCACCTTCTTCTTCTCCGAGCAACACCTCGTCGCCTCCGTCATCATCTCAGTTCATCACCATCGCCAACAATCTTCCTCACGACCACCCAAGCCGATCACCACCACCTCCAGCATCCCCACCTTCCTCGCCACCATCACCTCGACGCCAGCAAGACCAGCACCATCCCCATCAATACCACCGTCACCAGATCACCTCCGTCGCTACATCGAGCGTCCACTATCTTCATCATCTCCCACACCCCGCCGTACCATAGTCGACTTCCCCATGTCGGACCTCCACCCTATGACTTCACTTTTATTTTTGTTCCCGACCGACCATCATCTCCACAGCCCTCTCCTCCCCGACTTTACCTCCCTTCGAGCAACCGCCTGAGCGCAGACGATCCCGCAGGAGACACGACCGTCTTACCTCAGCTACCTCACGACCAACTTCTCTCCCCTCGACCACCTCATGACCTCCTTCGTATCATCATCACCACCGCCACCAGTATCATCACCACCGCCACCAGTAGCATCATCACCACCGCCACCAGTATCATCACTTCCACGGCCACCATCATCACCATCTCTACCGCCACCATCATCACCATCTCTACCGCCACCGCCGTCACCATCACCACCGACATCATCGTCACAACCACCATCAACAACACCATCACCATCATCACCATCACCCGCCCCCATCCGCTCTTCCCTGACCTTCGTCGGAGACCACCACCACCTTAGCCACCACCCTTCTGCGGCCATCCCGCCATCGCCAGAAACCCGGCACCGCCGACCCAGCCGCTGCTGCTGCCACTGCAAGCTGCTGCCATTGTCGTAGCTGCTGCCAGAGCTGCTGCTGCTACGTGTTGTGCTCGCCGCAGCACCGCACTCCTTCGCCGGAGGCAGGCCGCCGACGAGCTGCAGACATCGCCCCCTCGACAACGATCACGACTAGTTATACACTTGCCCATCTCCTTCTTCGTGTGTTGTTAAATAGGCCTATGTATTGGTGAACCTTGAGTGCTATGTGTGTGTGTGTGTGTGTGTATATTCTAGAATAAAAATTTATGTTAGTGATTACCTCATAGTAAATGTTTTTATTTAATGTGTTACACTTGTGTTGACCTAGGTGTTTAGACAACTGACTTGTGCACATTACCCTGTTAATTAGGACTGGTGTTTTGTGTGATAGGTTATTTAATATTGTAGCATATTTTGGTAGTTAATTTCTTGTTGTGTACGGTATTTGAGGACGTGACACTTGTATATTTTAGCTACGTGCATACGCGACCATGCTAGTTGACCAAATGTGACCCCCCCTGTGTCTGTTACTAAGTGTAGTGTAGTTATAATTCCCATGCGTACTAGTATAATGACTGATAATTTTATTATATTATATTATATTATATGTATAGGGTCGTTGGACCATTCAGGCGAGACATCGGGAGCAGGATTTCTGTACCCATAGATTGAGGATCAAGGCAAGTATACCTTGCCTTGTTGTACTGTTTAAATTCAGTTAATTTTAGTTGCATGCTTTATTATTTTAATATTATAAAACTATGCGCGTCCGAGAAAGACTCGGGTGCAGTCAACGAAGGCGTTAACATTAGGACATGTGTCTGATCTAGTGTCTAGTGGACTCACCTAAAGTTGTGGAGGTATCGATATGACTCCCCAGGCTTTGACACGTATCATTGTACGTCATGGAGTGAGATCATGTAGGGACGCGTGCTTCATGCTTGACTGGCCATCGGTGTGAGCAGCACGTGTAACGGTATTTAGCTTAGTTGTATATTTCTTTAGAGATTTGTATTTATAGTACGAGATGTCTATGTCGTATTTGCGATATTTACATTGGCATTGGGCGGGGAGGACAACTGGTAGGCATATGGGATACACATATTGGAATCCATAGTATCCAGAGGAGCCACGGATCCAATGACTTCCTTTATACAGATATCGCGTTCTTCGGAGCGATACAAACGTATATATTTGCAGATACCTCATTCTTCGGAATGATGGACATTACATGTACAGGTACCATGCTCTTCAGAATATGGACGTTATGCCTACACCTACCCATACGTACCAAGGTTGTCCTCAAATTACATTCACTTAGGAGGATAGTTTACCCTAATTTACTTTACTCAGTATTTACATTATGGCATATATTTTTGTATCTTGTTACATCCCTCTGAGGACCTGGATCCCTTCCAGGTTATTTGTGCAGTTTACAGGATGCTTGATCTAGTGGAGTGTGGCCATTATTGCAGGTATCTTTATATTTCCAGCTACTACAGTCATATACTACTTTCTATTTTTATTCTGCTTTTATAGCCTAGTATTTATAGGCCTATGTTATTCTTTTGGCCTATTCGAATGGATGTATTATTGGGCTGTAGACTGATGATGTCTATCGTTCTTTCTTGAGATTTATTTACCATGGATTAAGATTTAGTTTACTTGTTGCATGTTAGAATTAGATTATTAATTAGATCACTTAACCGTGGACAGCGTAAGTGCGCTTCGTCGGGTCCATTAAATTGGAAAGCCCTATGGAGTCGTACCAGCTGGCCATTGCCACGTGTTTGGTCCCATACGTTTTGGGACTGGGGCATGATAATACTTATGTAACTGGAGAGTGTCTTAGTCTCTGACCAGAACTTTGGCACATGTACTGGCCCTACGAGATACTACTTGCCGCTATGGGCTCCCCAAAACAGAGCTTGTAGTAGTTTCAGCCTGAGTATGAGTAATGCTCTCATTTGCATAGCACTTATATCGTTATTGTAGTTTACCCTTGAGTATATGACATTATACTATTTTACTTTGGCATGATGTTTCTTGTACCTTGTTAGGTCCCTCTGAGGACCTGGTCCCTTGCCAGTTTTGCAGCATAGACCGTTGTGGAGCCTGCCTGGAGTTGCTGATGTGTGGTCTTGTCTTGCAAGTTTTGGTGCCAGGTACTTATATCATTTCTACCAGAATTATAATTATTATTTATATTATTTATTCATCTGCTGATGTAGCCTAGTTTTATAGACTCATATTATAAACCCCCTGATTTTTCAGGATTTTTTTAAATAAATTTTTGTAATTTTTCTGGAAATTTTTTGGTGTTTTTCACTAATTAAAATCAAGGTATTTTTGGAATTAAATAAAATTATATAATTTTAAACAATATAAAAATATTATAAAAATAATATTTTTGGGTGTAAAATAAAATATTGGACATATGGTAATTTTCCTGGAATTTATTGGATCCCAAAATAATTTTTAAAAGACCTAAAAACCCCGTTTTAATAAAAACCAAACTGAACCGGGTTGAACCTGGCTGAACCCGGTCCAACCGAACCGGACTGCCCCTAGACCCTAACGGGTGGGATCCTACCTACCCGACCCGACCCGACCCGTTTCCCCCAAACCCTCACCCGCACGAACCCCCGTACCCCGCATTTTTCGGCCGCCCGCGTCTTTCGGCCATGCCTGCTCCGCCTCGCCCGCGGCCAACCGCCCGCTCTGCCTCTCCCCGCCACCGCCCAGCGTATTACAACCAAACTTGGGTCACAGGGCCAGCAACTACAGCTTAAGTGCATCCTGATGGGTCCATTAAATTGGATTTGCCCATCGGTGTGTGCTGCTGGCCGTTGCCACGTGTCTGGTCCCTCTATATTTTGGGACTGGGACGTGACATAGTTTTTATGGTGGCCCATACAGGTCAATGACTAAATTGCTTCGGTTTTAACTTAGGGACCGAGCAAGCCTGCAGTAAGAATATGATAAGTTTTTAGGATCTCATCTACTTGCTTGAAACGTTCTTGATATCTATATCGGATTCGAATTTATTTCTTAACTTGCATCCTGCCTTGATTCCTGTACGCCTCTTATTGTTTATTTTGGATGCAGAGTTATGGATCCACGAGCCAACGATGAGACTCCTGCAAGATCACCACGAGATACTGTGGTAACCAACGAAGATGAAGTAACACTAGAGAATGGAGGTCAATCAGCTGAACAACATGCCTCAAGAGTCCAGCAAGATGACCTCCTACCTCCACCGCAGTTTACTCCACCAATGCCCGTAATCCCACAAGGGCAGGCTATGGACGGACATCAGATATTTCAAATGATCTATGCAATAATACAAGCTCAATAAGAGGCTTTGAGTCACAGCCTAGCTGTCACGACCCGCACCCAGAAATTCGGGCACGAGTGCGTGGGTACGTCCAGCCTACGCCGCAGAATCGGCGGTAGTACGCTGTCTAGGTCAAATCCAAATTTACTAACTAGCTCATTCACAAATAACATAGGCGAGATAATAATGAGAATTGAAACTTAAGATTGCAACTGAAATAAATATGACAACAGATTCAAATGTTTTAGTACAGGATTTCAAAATGAAATCGGGGACAAACCCGATAAATGAGATAAGAATATAAATGAAAGATAGCTACTACTAGCTACTCTGCAGCAGGGGTCTCCTGGGTGGGTTCTGGCTCCTCATAGATATCATCGGTCCCCTCATAGGGACCATAATAAGTAGGGGCAAGATCCTCATCATCGCCTAAATCAACAGATCCAGTCAGGAAAGGAGCAAAGTATACAGTGCACAACAAGGTTAAACTAAATATTTATGACAATTAAATATCTGATATCATGTTGAGACAACAGCATAACAGAACATTATTATCTCAGAGTTAAAACTGTACGCAGGAATATGAGAAACAAAAATAAATGAGACAGGAATTGAAACTACAACAGTCAGCAAGATATATAACATGACCAGAAACTATCTGTGTGAACTTGTGTTTGTTTTTAGAATACATAGTTGGCATATAGGGGTTTATAAGGCTAATCCGGCCATCATAAACGGCTATTAGACAATATAATCGAGATCCGGCTGATGGACAGTCGTGTACCAACAGCTATTAGACAATACAGGGGAAAGGGTAAACTCCATGCCTCCTTAGTATTCTCCCACCCGACACGAAAAACAAGACATGAACTCCAGTATTCAAGACATAAAAATCCAGTATTCTAACACTACGTGTAATCATCCAATGGTGCTAGTAGAGCAAGGAATTAATTATCACAATATAAAGAATAAACTTGAAGTGCAGGTACTTGCCTGTTGTTTGGATCTGATTAATATTGGCTCTCGGAGGAAAATTCCAGAGATGAGTCCAAAAGCTGAAATAGACATTACCATCACACTCAGAAGATGTCAAAAAGCTAGAAACGTCTGTCCTTGGGTCCAATTTGGAGACAAGGGCAAAAACGGCAGTTTCGGGTCAAAACGGGATCCGCCGGTGGGCCCGCTTTGCACCGAAAAACGTGTCCGGGTCAAAGGTCTCCAAATTCACCAAACTTAGTGTCAACAGGTCAGGAAGACTGATACGAACCCAACGGAACTTCCAGATTTGGATTCCGATGAGCCGAACACAAAATCGCCCGTCGAGCGGGGCTTGTGTGGCCCACGACACGCGATTTCGTCAACGTTCTCAGAATCGAACCAAACTTGACCCACAGGACCAGCGTATCGCTACGAGTCCGATGGTACAAGTTTCGTCTCGATCTGACGAGTGTACAAGAAGTTATGGCAAATTGCCGAAAAGTCGGATACGGGACGATGTCCGCGGATACGCGTTAATTTCGGTGTGCACGCACACCCGAATCAGCTTCCACGAAATCTCACACGTCCGTATCGATGATGCGCACGTATCTGTGAAGACCGCACGCGACCAAGTCGTCCCGTTTGGCGGGGCGCACTCAGTTCCGGGGTAAAAACAGGGTCTGGTTTTTTCTGTTTTTGGATCGCGGTGTGCGATCACCACAGGACGCGATGCCCCGAACAGTTTGTCCGGACACCGAGAGGGTCATACAGGCTTCACAACGCAATTTGCGGAATTGGAAACAGAGCTACGAGGCGAAAGTTACACGCACCTGAAGGGGACCCAAAAATCAGGGTCGAGTCGTGTCCGACTCGTGTCGGACACGCGAATCCGAAATTAGGGTTAGGGTTAGGGGTTCTGGTGGATCTCCGGCCGTGGACGGCGGGGACTGGCCGGAGATGCGTCGGCGAGGGCGGGGGACGGTTCGCCGAGGGGCGGCGCGGCGTCCACGGTGGGGCGGCGGCTCAGGGCGGCCGGCAGCGGCGGTGGGGAGCTGCTCGTGCTGCTGCTGCGGCTGGTCTTCGTCGGGGAGGAGCATCGGCGGCGCTGGCCGGGGGGGCTGCGGCCTCAGGCGGGCGGCGCGGTGCGGTGCGGTGGCTGGGTGAGCGGAGGCGAGCAGCGGCGGAGCGGGGCGAGTGGGTCGAAGGGCGGCCGGGGTCGGAGTTTAAATAGGGGAGTGAGGGAGAGAGAGGCGCCGGGAACGGCGGAGGGGGAGGCGGCTGGTACGGAGGTGCGCGGAGCGGGCGGGGGACGTGGCCGACGTGGCGCGGTGGCCCGGACGGAGCGGCGCCGGACTCGGGCAGCGGGGAGGGTCGTGGGGAGACTCGGCTGGCGGGTCGGGCTGACGGCGGGTCGGGTTCGGTTGAACCCGACCCGACCCGATAGGGTAGGGTCTGGGCTGAGGGAGCGGGCTGGGCCGCGGCCCAGCGGGCCGTGGGCTGCGGAAAAAGAAAAAGAAAATAATAATAATAGAAAATATATAATAATAAATAAATAAATAGATAATTAAAATAAATAATTAAATAGTTTTTAGGCATTTAAAAATAGGTCTGAGGCCCAGAAAAATTACCCTAAGTCCAGTTTTCCATTTTACACCCAAAAATGTTATTTTCATGATATTTTAATATTATTTATTGCCAATTAAAAATCATTTATTAATTAAAAATCTTGATTTTAATTTTAGAAAATTCCCAGAAAATTCCAGAAAATTGGGAAAAATCCAAGATTTAATAATTTGAAAAATTCAGGGGATTTACACTAGCAATCGCACTAGAGCAGACAAATCTACCAGCACGACGGCCAACGACGGGCTCTATCACCGATTTCTGCCAGCTGAAGCCCCGCACCTTTTCAGGCAAGGAGGAACCCACTGAAGTTCATGAGTGGCTCACCAACACTCAACATCAATTAGAAGCAGCTGAGCTTCCAAAAGAACGTTGGATGACTGCCGTCAGAATGCAATTAACAGACAATATCTATCACTGGTGGCTATCTGAGGAGACACGACTCAGACCAGACCGAGTCACTTGGGAAGAGTTTTTCAGACTCTTTCAGGAGATGTACATTCCAGCTATCGCTCGATCAGAACTTCAGGACAAGTTCAATCGCCTCACTCAAGACAGCATGACAGTGGAAGAATACAATGCAGAATTCATTCGTCTGAGTCGCTTCGCCCCAACCTTGATCCCGACAGAAGAAGAGAAGGCTGAGAAGTTCTTCGACGGACTAAACTTCGAGCTACAGAAACTAATCGAATCCGTTGCACCTACATCTTACTCGGACATCCTTGCTACAGCCCGACGCATGGAGCGCGTCACCAGGAGAGAGACCAGTCTAAAACAGACTTCCACATCAGCACTAGCCAGAGCACCACAGGAAGAAGCTGCAAAAAGACCTCACATGCACCAGCCATCCGAAGCATCTCCACAGGCACTACCTGTCTGTCAATAATGTCGCAAGCGAGGCCATATTGAGAACGAGTGCAGACGTAAAAGGAGATTATGTTTAGCTTGCGGATCCAATCAGCATTTAGTAAGGGAATGCCTTGAGCGTCGAGAAGGAGCACCAATGGTAAACCAACAAGCTTTATCAGTACCAAGGTCAGCCTATCCAGCATTGGGAGCACCACAAACAAGAGTTGAAGGAGTCACACCACCGCCTCCAGGAGGGTATCAGCCGAGGCCACCTTTGATACCCTAGGCACAACTCTTCCAGCAGGCTCAACAGCAGCAGAGGAATCGACTGCAAGGACGCGGACAAGCTTTGGCGATAACCTTGGAGAACGCGCAGACTCGTGGAGTAGATAATGCGTGTAAGTTATTCGTAGTTATTCTAGTCTTGTTTTAGCTCGTGCCTATTGGTTCGCGACCTTAGTCTTAACATGGTAATTTCAATCTTGCTAATAACCTAGTATGTTTTATAAAGTGATAACCTAGTTTTTCTAAAACTATAGTCTTCTAGATTTCTTTCCCTCTGGAAATTGCATAACTTCCATTTCTTAGGGAAGTGATTCCCTATGTGTTTTTCTTAAAACCCTCATCCTTGATAGTGATGTGCTTCGAAAAATGCTTGCAACCATGTCATCTCTGTTGACCGATTATTCTTTGACTGCGAGGATGCAATCCTCTTAAGGAGGGTAGATTGTAAACCCCCTGATTTTTCAGATTTTTTTAAATAAATTTTCGTAAATTTTCTGGAAATTTTTTGGTGTTTTTCACTAATTAAAATCAAGGTATTTTTGGAATTAAATAAAATTACATGATTTTAAATAATATTAAAATATTATGAAAATAATATTTTTGGGTGTAAAATAAAATATTGGACATATGGTAATTTTTCTAAAATTTATTGGACCCCAGAACAATTTTTAAAAGACCTAAAAATCCCGTTTTAATAAAAAACAAACTGAACCGGGTTGAACCGGGCTCAAACCGGTTTGAACCGGGCTAAACCCGGTCCAACCGAACCGGACCGTCCCTAGACCCTAACGGGTCGGATCCTACCTACCCGACCCAAACTCGACCCGTTTTCCCCAAACCCTCACCCGCACCAACCCCCACACCCGACGTTTTTCGGCCGCCCGCGTCTTCCGGCCACGCTTGCTCCGCCTCGCCCGCGGCCAACCGCCCGCTCCGCCTCTTCCTGCCACGACCCCTCCGCTCCGCTCCGCCTTGCCCGGCGCCATCTCCCTCTTCCCCGCCCTATAAAAGCCCGACTCCACCAGCCCTCCGCCACCACGCTCTGCCACCCGCCCTCGTGTGCCCTAGCTCCGCCGTCCCCGGCCAGCCCCCGAGTTCCATCAGCCTCCAGCGCCGCCCCTCCCCGCCGCCCTAGCCGCCCTGAGCTCCGCCCCAACCTCGTCGCAGCAGCGCCGCCCTCCGCCTTCCTCCACGAGCAACTCCGGCGAGCTACCGGCCGCCTCCAGCTCCGGCGTACTCGAGCAGCAAAACCCTAACCCTAGCACTGTGTCGGGGTGTGTCGTGTCATCTCGTCTCGCGGACACGAGAAACCCAGTTCTGCGTAGCCCTGTTCATGTAGCATTTTCTCTCTCCTCATTGCCACATTTTCCGTTCCGTCTGTTGTGACGCGAACCCTGCATGACCCTCTCGATGTCCGTGCAACCCGCTCGGTGTGTCGCGTCCTGTGGTGATCGCAAACTGCGGTCCAAAATCAGGAAAAGTAACGCCCTGTTTTCCCCGGAACTGAGTGCGCCCCCCAAATGGGACAACTTGGTGGCGTGCGAACTTCACCAAAAGGTGCGCACAGTTAATACGGACGTGTGGGATTTCGCGAAAGTTGATTTGGATGTGCGTGCACACCGGAATCAACGCGTATCCGTCGACAACGTCCCGTATCGGCCCCATTCTGGAACTCGTTTTAACTTCGGGTACACACGTCGGATCAAAACAAAACTTGCACCATCGGACTCATAGCAATACGCTGGTCCTGTGACCCAAGTTTGGTTCGATTCTGAGGACGTTGACAAAACGCGTATCGTGGGCCCCGCGGCCCCATTTGACGGGCGATTTTGTGATCGGCTCATTGGAATCCAGTTCTGGACGTTCCATTGGGTTCGTACCATCATTCTGCACTTGTTGACACTAAGTTTGACGAATTTAGAGAACTTTGTCCCTGACACATTTTTCGGTGCGAAGCGGGCCACCTGTGGACCCCACTTTGACTAAAAACTGTCACTTTTGTCCCCTGTGTCCAAATTAGACTCAAGGATAGGCAATTCTAGCTATTTGATATCTTCTGAGCATGATGGTAATATTTATTTCAGCATCCGGAGACGTTTCTGGATATTTTACGAATACCAGAACAGTAGTTGGAAACCAAACACCAGGCAAGTGTACCTTGCCAAAACTTGCAGTACCTGCTTCATATTATTGTCTTAATTTATTCATATGTTGTACATGCTTAATCTAGGACCGTGTGATATTGCTTAGCGTCCGAATAATATTCGGGTGTCAATACTGCACGCAAAGTTGTGTAATGTCATCTAGACATGGATATCGAGACCCTATGTATTCTCGTGCTTGTTTTATTAAGTACGTTATACCCAGGACACCTGAAACTATTCATGAGACAGAATCTTTCTGAGACATTCATGGTGATTCTGTATAGGCTACAGGACTTGTGACATAGATATTATATTCATAGCTATCATATGACTTGCTGTATTAGACTTGATCCTGCGTGGCATGGACATGAGACATCGTGGACATGAGACGTATGATTACATTGGGTGGGGAGAGACACACAGGCTACAGGTTAATTATATTATGCCGACGTCTTAGTCTCTCTCCGAGCTAGACAACCACGTGATATCACTGCTACCGGCTCTCCGACACAGAGCTTGTAGTGGTCTCAGCCTGAGTTCTAGTGATACTCTCATCTTGCATATTACTTAGCTGGTTATATTGTTTACCCTTTTGATTCATTATTGATGTACTGCATTATTTATGGCTTGAGTTATTTTGTACCTTGCTATGTCCCCTGAGGACCTGGATCCGGATTATGTCTCCAGGTATAGCAGACGAGATCTACCCCGAGGTATACAGGACCGGAGCATTAGTAGGAGCAGGCACTGGAGCAGTACCAGATCCAGTAGACGAGTGATTACCGAGGATATCTTCTGAGTATATGCTTTATCCATACTCAGTATTTGCTGTTGTTATCTTTATTTCTGTATCTTGACTATTGTATCAGACTCATTATCGGGTTATTTCCCGAGTTTATGTTTTATTGAGATTGATCTTGCTTTATGATTCTGATATTGCTGTATTCATTTCTGTGGATGAGATTAGTATATCTAAACCCTTATTGTTGTGCTACAGCTTAAGTGCATCCTGATGGGTCCATTAAATTGGGTTTGCCCATCGGTGTGTGCTACTGGCCGTTGCCACGTGTCTGGTCCCTCTATATTTTGGGACTGGGGCGTGACACATATTCATTTCTCGAGTCTATTCGAGCTTATGTGTTACTGGCGGCCGACTTTAGCACATATAGTTCATTCTTGATATCTTATTCTTTATGTGGATTAAGATATAGTGATTTTAATATTTAATTACCCTTATTATACAACTTATATGTATTCGAGTCAGACCAGAGTCTGGTCGAATACGTAGCTGGCATGTTACGTATTCCTAATTCTACGTATTTTGGGACTGGGGCGTTACATGACATGCTAGAATTTTCCTAAACTATAATGCTTGAATTGACAAGATAAAATTTTGTGGTTGATTTGCTTGTTCATGTCCTGAATATACTGTCAAGATCATGTCATATCTTGTCCTACATCGTATCTAAGGCAAATTCCTGAGCACAACGGTCAGAAATTCTTAATAACTTACCCAGGATAATAACTAGATTAATGAATTAGAAATATCTAGAGAGATTTTCTGGCTACATGCAATCCCGGTATCCCACCGACATCTGATGGATTTGGAGCTCTCCGTCGTGAGGGACACACTTCCAATATGTCATCGAGTGTTGCATATTCCTGTAAATTACTATACCTGATATAATTTATTATATGTATTCTTACGCATGGATAACCCTGATAGTCTACAGGACATGTGGCTGTATGGAATCTCAAAACTCGTGTATTAGTAATTAGGACTGTGATAACCCTAGTTAGCAAATAATAGCAAGCCGTAGGACATGATTGGTCATGATTGCTTGATTTTCAGTCTAGTCTAGTCATATCCTGATATGTTTTAACAACTAATCCTGGGAGTAAACATGAGTACTGATTCTATATATCCTTGGTTAAATGCTCCAGAACTGTTTAACTATTTTTCACCCGATGCACTTATTTAACTGTTCCTTGTGCTATTTCTTATTGATTTGTCTGTATGATAGTTTTAGTTCCAAAGTTGGCTCCCTTGTGGTACTTGCTATTTTGGGGTCTAACCCCACTGGTTTTGTATGGACAAATTTTGGAGCAGGATCGTAGGATCTATCATTTTTTCCGCCTCAAGATGGTGAACACCAGGAGCACCCGAGTATATGAGTGGTTTATTCTTCATCACCCACTTAATCATGTACATATACTTTTGAGGCATTTAGCCACCGTGTACGTGTTTAGCTCATGTTTTAGAACTTGACATTCTAGCATGCGGGCCTACATGTAAAGTATTTTCTAGACTATAGCTAGAGTTGATCATGTAATATTGTACTCTTGCTAGTTCTTCATTTTGTGACTAGCTTCATGATCATCTGTGTATGTATAGTTTAGGACGTCTTACTATTATATGTTTGGTGATCATACTTCTTGTAAATTTTTATTTGCTTGAGATTGAGACACCTAGGACTCTTCACCCAGGAATGACTGTTGGATTGTAGAGTAAAACCCTCACATGTCTAAACAGTCATGACTGTATCTTGGGGTATTGAGTACTCTAGTGTACGTAGCCGGCTTTGTCCGTCTCCGCTCTCCAGTATTATTATTCTGGGGCGTGACATGAATCCCTACTACAGCTCGTCAGGGAGTACATTGATGTCTTTGCCTAGAGTTACGAAGACAAACCGGGACTGGACCCCCTCAATATCTTGCCAAAATCTAAGCCGGTCAAGAAATAACAATGATGGTTCTGGCCGAATATCATAAATGACATCGAAGCTGAAGTCAACAAACTGATAGCTAGTGGCTTCATCCGCGAGGAACAACATCCGGATTGGGTAGCCAACATCAAAAAGAACAGGAAGATCATGATCTACATTGACTTCCATGATCTAAATGCGATATGCCCTAAGGATGAGTTTCCCCTTCCGATCACAGATATAATGATCGACAATACTTGTGGCTTCAAACGCATGTCCTTTATGGACGAATTTTTATGCTATAATCAAATCAAGATATTTTCTGACGATGAGAAACATACATCATTCTGAACACCGATAAGAGTGTATTGCTACAGAGTCATGCCCTTCGGTCTAAAGAACGCAGATGCTACATACCAGCGAGTTATGAGCACCATCTTTCGTGAATATCTATGCCAGACAGTGGAGTATTACGTTGATGACATCGTTGTCAAGAGTCGCTCTAAAGATGATCATCTCTGAGATTTAAAGACTGTGTTGGAACTGATGCGTGCGCACTAGCTCAAAATAAATCCTACCAAATCCTTCTTGGGGGTCTCCAGCGGCAAATTTTTGGGTTTTGTCATAACTTTGAAGGGTATCCACGTAGACCCCGACAAGACTAAAATAATCCTTGAAATATACCCGCCAAAGAACCTCAAAGAACTTTGTGGCCTTCAAGGAAGATTGGAATACATCAGAAGGTTCATATTAAACCTCTCTGGACGTTGTCAACTGTTCACTCACCTCATAAAGAAGGGAGTCCCCTTTGTCTGGAACAAAAAATGCCAGCGCGCCTTTGACGACATCAAAGAGTATCTCATAAAAACCCCAGTATTGGTATTCTCCGTTGTGGAAAGACCCTTCTTGCTATATGTGCGGGCAATGAATCACTCCCTCGAAGCTCTAATAATCCAGAAAAGTGATGTCGGTCACGAACATGTCATCTACTATCTTACCAGAATAATGGCCTACGCAGAGCATAGATACAACCCCGTTGAGAAGGAGTGACTCGCTCTGGGCTTCGCCATTCAGAAGACTCGGCATTACGTGGCAGGACAAACCATCCGTGTGATCTCACGAATTAATCCTCTCAGGGTCCTTATGACTAAACAATGAGCGCTCAACTCTCACCTAGCCACATCGGCAATACTGCTATCATTCTATGATATGGTATTTGTCCCATAAAAGGCGGTCAAGGGCCAAGTATTAACAGATTTCCTGGCAGCTTACCCTATACCGAAAACCTTGAAGCTCTACGAGGAGATTCCAAACGAAGTAGCGGACTCAATCATGACCACAAACGCAGAAGCCATTTGGCGAAAGTTCTTCGACGGTGCTTCAAGAATAGGGCCCAAAGACGATATTGTCGTTGGCATCAGGATAGTACTGATTTTCTCATACGATCTGGTCATAAATTATGCTTACTCCCTCACAGAGCCATGCTCCAACAATGTTGCAGAGTACCATGCAACGCCCTCGTCCTCGGGATCCAACTCGCTAACAAAGTGGGAGTAGATTACCTGGAAGCCTACGACGATTCCAAGATGATAGTCATTCAGGTCCGGGCGAGTACGAAGTCCGGCACGAAGACTTGATTCCCTACCACCAAGCTGTGCTTGGAATAATCTCCACCTTCGAGGTCAAAATTTATAGAGCACGTCCCTCGTCCTCGGGATCTTCATAGAGCACGTCCCTCGGGTGCAAAACATCGAGGCTGACGCCCTGGCCGACCTCGTTCTCCCTGATAGTTCTGGTCAAAATTTATCAGCTGATCACAGTGGTCGGTCAAGAGCTGGTTTGCCCGAAAAACAATCTTTGTTTGTGCCTGAGCTACTCAGACGAGACAAACACCGACTCCCAAGACTGGAGACTCCCATTTATCGACTACGCAGTCTATGGAATTCTTTTCGAGAACCCAAAGGAAATCACTTCCATCAGAAGACGTTTCCTCCGGTTCTATTACGATACGGCTACCAAAATGCTATATCATCGTTCCTATAATGATCTGCTGCTACGATGTCTATCAAATGCAGAAGCAAAGCAGGCTCTCCGCGAGGCTCACGACGGGGTTTACGGTATCCATCAGCCCCATCACTCTCCGTTCCCAATATACGTATTTTGAACGTATTTTTATTTTAGCATGGTTGCATGTGCATGGAGACTAGATCCATTCTTTGGTTTAACATGGTTCATTTTGTGGGTTGGTTCAACTCATGAGAATCCTTTGTTCAACCCTCAACCCTATAATATATAACCCAATATTTTTCTTTTTTCTCTTCATTACTTTATTTCTCTCTCTCTCTCTCTCTCTCTCTCTCTCTCTCTTGTGTTTTCTCTCCCCTTTCCATAGACAAGTACACCTTGCATGAAAAATGGAGAAACCCTCCATATTTTTGTTCCATTATATTTGTTATGTATTTTTAAGCACTTTTAGAACTTGGAGTTTTTTTATTTTGATGGGTGGTTTTGAGTATATCTACATTTCTAACTTAGGGTTTTTTTATGGATTTTATAAATTTTTCTTAGTTTTGATCTATTAAGCATGTATTTTAGAAAACCAGTTTTTTCTACATGATAGAGCTTTTAATTTAGAGCGTTTTGGCTTTTGGTTCACTCGATTTGGACTTAAATTGAGGATTTTATGGACAAAATAAGATTTTAGTTTTTGGAGCTTTGCCATGGCCGAACCTACTGTTTGGAGAAGACAAAGTCTTCATGCGGCCAGCGAGTTATGCGGTCGAGAGTGCTATACGGCCTGAGAAGGCTATGCGACCTGAACTTTTATCATATACTGACCAGCATGCATCTATCTTGTTGGACGCACGATTGCCATCACACAAGTGTTCTAGAGCTTATCCTTGAACTCCTTGTGTGTTCACTCGCTGAACGAATGAGAAATTCGCTAAGTCCAAAAGACCTCTATGCGGCATGGACTCATATGCAGCACCGACACTTATGCCTCATTGGAGAGTATACGACCACCATTTTTCTTGGATGCATGACTCTGAAACCGTGGCACATATTTCTATAATTTTTGTCTCTTCTTTCTAACACACTTTATGGCTTGTCACATCAATCACTTTATGTCACATCACTGATACTTTATTTATTGTCTGTCACTTCAACACTTGTCCCAAGGAGAAGACTTTAACCCTAAGCATGTGGCCTGACTTTATTTACGGCCGGGACTGGTCATGCGGCCCTGACTTCATATGCGGCCTTGAGTCATATGCGGCCTGGACTTCCCATGCAGCCTAGAGACCCATGTGGCCTTACTTTTTTTGATTGAATATTTTATTATTCTTTCATAACCCAATGTATACTTGGTAATTGAATTTGAATATTGTATCTGTGCTGATACCACTATTGCCTGATATTGCCCATGATTTAAGATGCGCTGAGGTACGACACATCGTGTCACGTATTAAGTAATTATATTTGGGTTGTATATCGAGAATGCCTCTAAATTCCTGAATATGTGATATTATAAATATATATTATTTTTCCAGCACGGGCATAATAAGCGAGTCAACTACCAAAGCGTGGCTAGGATATTGATTGACTGAATATTGCATACACACTCGGGTGAATCCAGAATTGACTTTCATGGATTCGTATCTAGCGTGCCCGTACTAACCGAAAGACACACTACTTAGCCAGAATTCGCACTTGCTTAGTTTTGTGTATAGCTTGTTGTCCCGAAGAGTCTGAAGCACGCAAGTGCTCTTCATGTTCCTCCTTATTCTTTGAATACACCAAGATATCATCAATGAACAGTACTACAAACTTGTCGAGACACGAGCGGAATACTCGATTCATCAAATCCATGAAGGCGGCAGGGGCATTGGTCAATCCGAACGGCATAACAAATAATTCATAGTGGCCATAAAGGGTGTGAAAGGCTGACTTCGACACGTCATCTGGCTTGATCTTTAATTGATGGTAGCCCGAACGAAGATCAATTTTTGAGAATACTGAGATGCCTTGCAGTTGATCGAAGAGGTCATCGATTCTGGGAAGGGGGTACTTGTTTCAGATGGTGGATTTATTCAACTAGCGGTAGTCGATGCAGAGCCTCAACGATCCATCTTTTTTCTTCACAAATAGCACTGGTGTCCCCCATGGAGATACACTTGAACGGATGTACCTACGATCGAGCAATTCTTGTAGTTGGACCTTCAGCTCCTTCAGTTCAGCAAGGGCCATTCGATATGGAGCTTTAAAAATTGGCCAAGTATCTGAAAATGTATCTATAGTGAACTCTATCTCTCGGTCGGGCGGCATGCCGGACAACTTATCTGGAAACACATCAGGAAAATCTGCCACAACAGAAGTAGACTCTATGTTTGCACAATCTTGCTGAGTGTCTCGAACGGATGCCAAGTACCCTTCACAGCCGGAATGTATCATCCGCCGAGCAAATATTACAAAAATTACCATACAGGCATTCGACGCTCTCGACGGTGGACTGCACGTATAGAAGAATTCGGTCTCACCTGGTAGACGAAACACGACGTTCTTTTTTGCACAATCAATGGTCGTCGAGCAAACGCCGAGCCAATCCATCCCCAGGATAAGATCGTAGTCCCTGATGTCTAAAACTATCGCATCAAGTGACAATTTTTTTTCTCCGACGCAAATACAGCCGTCGCGATAAACTGAGTCAACAGGCAAGTCAATGCCCGATGGGGTACTGACGCTAAGCCTTAGGCCTAACGGTGTCTGAATAAATTTGTGCTCCCTAGCAAAGTTTGCCGATACAAAACTATGTGTGGCAGCAGAATCAAATAATACTTGTGCAGGAACATTATTGAATAGCAATTTACCTGTAACTACGGTGTCCGAGGTGAACGCCTCGTCCCGTGTCAATGCATAAACCCGGCCCACGGTGTTCGGACGACGCTCCTATTTTTGCGCAGGCCAATTTGTTTGGGGTACTTGAGCGGGATTTTGCTACTCTAAACGGCGCGGAGGGACTCGATTTGGGCGATCAGGACAGTCACGAGCATAATAGCACAGCCGACCACAATTGAAGCATGGAGAAACTCTACCCAAGTACAATGCATAAACCAAAAAGTGTTTTTATTACAATTTATATGGAGAAACTCTACCCAAGTACAATGCCACAAAATGACAAGTAAATATAAACTCAAAATTCTCTTAACGTACAATATATAGTAGGATAAAACTTAATTTTTAAATTTTTTATTGGAGATGGCCTTAGGCCAACTAAACATGCACTTAGAGCATCCACAGTGGGAGAGTTTTCAGGTGCTACATTTTAATTTTAGCCAAATTTTGTAGCACTTGAAGGTTGCAGTGGACACTTGTTCATACTTAAAATTTGCTAGAAAGACAAAAGATACTCTAGATTTAGAACATTTTCTAGCTCATCTACATTAATTTTTGACCCACCAAAATTAATTGTTCTTACCAAGTAAGGAAGTAAAATAAAGAAGAAAAAGACGAATGAAAAATCTTACTAAACACGAAAGAAAAATAAAGAGAAAAGAGAGTAAGAAAAAAAATGAGGTTAGTTTGGAGTATTTATTTGGAGTGTACCATTTTGTGCCAATATCAAAAAATAACAAAAAGATACTATAAAAATAGTAATTTACACAATTTTTAATAATTTGTAGTATGTGTTGAAGAGTGTCCCCAATTCCCACTATACATGTTCTCATGGTAAATGAATATAATTTTTTATAAAGGCAATATAAAAGTTGATCGGTGCCAGCCAAAATTATTTTTGACTATTTGCAAGTTTGTCATTCCCATGGACTGCCCAACCCCACACTACAAGACTGTCTGCAGATATGACTATCAAAATTTTGACAGTCCAAGCTAAACAAAAATTAGTTTAGCACCGATCAACTTTTGTAGTGTCTTTTATAAAAAGTCATGAATATTTATAGCTTACTAATAAATTCGCGTGCGTTGCACGTAAAATAAATTAATTTTTGTAATTAATTATTTAACTACATATTGTTATATAACTATAGTCAAATACCTCTTTTAACTCTTGTGGTTAAGGTGGGAGGCATTTTCCTTGGTTGGTTAGGTTCGATTTTCCATGACGTTATTTATAACAAATTTAATCTTTTTCAACAAATTTATTTTATAATATTAAATTTTTTAATAAATTGTGGATATAGAAACAGTTTAGACGGCTAAATTTTAAATCGTTTTGAAATCTTCTTATAAAAGTAGCTTATTTTTACGATTTTAACAATGTTAAAGTATCGAATTCGATAAGATCAGTGGATCGAATCACGGAAACGTATTATTTTTTTTATTTATAAACGATAAAAGTTGGATGACATTAGTACGATATAGTGTGTAAAAAGGTTCGAGATCCATAATGTTATGTTGAGAATTAAAAAAAAATATCAAAGCTAGTTTTTGTCCGATAGCTCTATGAGAAGACGTTTCTCGTGTTTGGAAATGAACAGTGGAGTCTATCACCGTCTTTCTTTCTGGATGGACGTTATTCTATTTTCTATCGTTATTAGACAGTCGGTTTTTTTCGTTTAAAGTAATAATATTTATTAAAATTATAAAAAAAAGGGAAAAGTTGGGGTATTAGCAGACAGGGGTACTACTCGCCATCTGACTTGGCGAGGCGCTCTCCTCGAGAGGCCGCTCGCCAACTCAGTTGGCAGGGCGCAGTCCACGAGAGACTGCTCGCCAACTGAGTTGGCGGGGCGCTGTCTACGAGAGACCGCTCGCCAACTCAGTTGGCGGGCCATGCTGAGTTGGCAATGACCGTTGCACTTTCCAGCCGTTGCACAACGGCTACATTCCCTCCCTATAAACACCCCCCCAAACACTCCTCACAGCACATTCTCCTCCTCCTCCTCCTCCTCCTCCTCCTCCTCCTCCTCCTCCTCCTCCTATTTTCACAGCTTCCTCCTCCTTAATCACAGCAATCCTCTTTCTCCTCCTGATATTTACTGGCGATGGCTACCCACAATGACGGTCGTATTCCTGGTGGACCGACTACCCAGCTTATTATTAAGCAACGTGAAGACCACATTTCTAGTCAGATATTTACTAGCGAGGTAATTTTTGAAATTACAATTTGCCAACTTTATTAATGCATATATTTTTTATAATGCATATGTTTACTTTATTAATGCATATTAATTTACACACAAAATATAATGCATGTGTTTTTTTATAGTTATACGACCATGATCTTGGTTTACGAACCCGAATCTATGTACATTGGCGGGCCGAAAGGAATTATCGTACGTGGGAGCTAAATTCGGTCCAAAAGGCTTTGGTGGAATCCTTTGGATTCCACTATATAGATCGTGTTAGATATTTAATCCACGATCTTCATTTAGTTGTCAGCCTTGCGGAGCGTTGGTGGCCCGAACGCAACACTTTCCAACTCCCATTCGGCGAGATGACGATCACCCTTTTTGATGTGGCGAATATACTAGGGTTACCTATTAAAGGTAACGCTATATATTTTGATCCGCACTTAAAGGGATCTGATCTGATCAGGAGGTATCTCGGTGTTAGCCCTCCATCAGGTCTAAAAGACGGCAATTTGGTGAAATTTACATGGCTCCGTGGCAACTTTATGGACCTACATTAAACTATTGATGGGGTGGTTGATGTAGATGAAATGCGGGTATGTATTTTTATTAGTAAATTTGTTTATGACTTAATTTAGTGGTATAATTCTATATAACACTTAATATATCCAGGTCATTCGTTGCACTAGAGCGTATCTGCTCTGTTTATGTGGTGCAATTCTATTTTCCGATGCTTCAGAAAATATGGTAAATGTGCAGCTTCTACCATTCTTGGATGATCTGACAAAACCTACTGAGCATGCGTGGGGAGCTGCTACTCTTGCCTTTTTATACGCCAATCTGACAGAATTTGTCAGATCCAATCGTAAGAGTATTTGTGGATGTATTTCACTGATACAGGTATGAATGAAAGACCTTAAAAAGTTAGAGTAATTTTATACGCAAATTTTGTTTTTACTAATATCATATTTTTGTTTTATAGTTCTGGTCCTACGAGCACTTCTATATTGGTAGGCCTGTTACCAGCATTCTCAGTGATGTTGGAGTATTTCCAGTTGTTATGCGCTGGCCTACAGAAGTAGTGGATTATCAACACTACCAATACATGACTGTATCACTTTATCGTAGCCAATTTGATACACTGCAGTATCATGAGGTAATTTTTAAATATGCAATAAATATCTTTAAATTATTTAAGTTTTGATCGTAGATAAATATCACATATAATTGATACAATATTTTAAATAGGTAACCTGGTTACCGTACTCATGTGAACCTGATGCTCCAGAAATCAAGAGGACATCATATGCATTTACTTTACACATATGTCATATTATATATGATCGGTTCACCATGTACCATCCGGCAGATCGTGTTCTTCGGCAATTCGGAATGGCCCCAATAATTCCCGATGATCCACCGACAGTCGGTTATGAGACATCAAATACATTACAACGAATCATTGGTCTCGTTGCTGACTGGAACAATCGGTTCGAGAATTATAGTGTGAGGGACATGTCTCCCAGACTAAATTCTGCTGAGGAATGTAAGTTATAAGTTACTCATTATTCGTATTGATTTATTGTAAATAGTTTGCTAAAATTTTGTTTACATTTTGCAGACATGGGTAGCCTGGACTATAGGCAATGGTGGGGATGCCCTCTTATGAGTAACCGAGTATACCACTATGAGGAGCAAAGGTTCAAGACTATATCTGTAGACGATTATACTCTGCGTGCTTTTGCCGATGGAATGCATGATTTGGTATGACTTCATTATACTTTCAAAAATACATATACATAGATATGATAAATATATTAATTTACAAGTTTTAAATTTCAGAGTGGTGTATACCGAGAATATTTACAATGACCTCATATGGAGGAACATGTGACTCATCGTCTTATGGAGAAACTTGTGACTCGTGTTGAGCATCTGGGTATTGGACGGGAACAGGAAATGCCTCCAGTACAATCCCGTCTTCCACAGGACAATCCGACCGGCTTAGTACGACAGAGACACTCTCGTCGGCGGCGGCGGGATACTGCTGGAGGGAGCCCGAGTTACCAGTATGCAGGAGCGGACCCGAGTTACCAGTATGTAGGAGCAGGCCCGAGTTACCAGTATGCTGGAGCGGGCCCGAGTGGCCAGTATGCTGGAGCGGGCCCTAGTTACCAGTATGCTGGAGCGGGTCCGAGTTACCAGACTGCTGGAGATGAAAGCTACCAGATATTCTGTTACGCCCCAGTCCCAAAATATCGAGGAACTGGACACGTAGAAATGGCCAGCAGCACACACCGATGGACAAACCCAATTTAATGGATCCATCGGGGCATACTTAAGCTGTATTACGATGATCAGGGTTTACTAATCTCATCCACAGAATAAACACAGCAATATCAACAAAAGTATTAAACAACATCCAGTCACAAGTAAATAAAATCGAGGAACACCCGATATTAAGTCTGTTACAATGTTCTCTTAAACAGGAAATAAAGAGTTTATTTTCCATAAAAACTGAGCATAGAGAAACAGATGTTCAGGAGAAGTCCTCAGCGATCACCTCATCCTCAGGGTCTGGTACTGTTTCGAGAAGTGCTCTTGTCCCGTATACCTCTGGATAGACCTCGTCTGCTAATCCTGGGAACATAATCCGGATCCATGTCCTCAGGGGACATAGCAAGGTACAGATAACTCAAGCCAAATAAATGCAGTGCAGAAATAAATAAAATAATAGGGTAAACTATATAACCATCTATGTGAAATGCAAGATGAGAGCATCACTAGAACTTAGGCTGATATCACTACAAGCTCTGTGTCGGGGAGCCGGTAGCAGTTATACTATGCTATATAATTTACTATGTTGTGGCTTATATATATATATATATATATATATATATATATATATATATATATATATATATATATATATATATATATATATATATATATATATATAATCAGCCTGTAGCCTGTGTGTCTCTCCCCACCCAATATAATCATACGTCTCATGTCCACGATGCCTCATGTCCATGTCACGTAAGATCATATCTAATGCAGTGAGTCATACTATGTCTATGAATATAATGTCTAGAAATATAATGTCTAAGAATATAATGTCTATATCAATCATGTATCCTACACAGAATCACCATGAATATCTCAGGAAGATTCTGTCACATGATCAGTGTCAGGTGTCCTAGGTATAACGTACTTGATATGGCAAGTACGAGAATGTAAACGTCACGATATCCATCTCTAGTTGACCTTACACAACCCCGCGTACGGTGTTGGCACCCGACTATTAATCGGACGCTAAGTAAGTCATACGGTCCTAGGTTTAGGCATATACAACAAGTATATATGTCAAGAAAATAAGCAGCAAAAACTGCAGGATTTGGCAAGGTACACTTGCCCGGGGTTCTGGCTCCAATTGTGGCTCTGACTTCAGCGAAATTTATAGGAACTCCTTCGGTTGCTGAAATAAACATCACCATCATATCCAGAAAATATCAATCAGCTAGAAACGCATGTTCTTGAGTCCAATTTGGACACAGGGGCGAAAATGATATTTTTAAGTCAAAGTGGGGTCCACATGTGGGCAGGTTTGCACCGAAAAATGTGTCAGGGTCAAAGGTCTCCAAATTTATCAAACTTAGTGTTAACAAGTCAGGAACGATGATACGAACCCAACGAAACTTCCAGAATTGGATTCCGATGAGCCGATCACAAAATCGCCCGTCAAGTGGAGCCTGTGGGGCCCACGATACGCGATTTTGTCAACGTTCTCAGAATCGAACCAAACTTGGGTCACAGGACCAGCATATTGCTACGAGTCCGATGGCGCAAGTTTTGTCTCGATCCAATGTGTGTACACTAAATTACAGCGAGAACCCGAAAGAACGGATACGGGGCGTTGTCGGCGGATATGCGTTGATTCCGGTGTGCACGCACATCCAAATCAACTTCTGCAAAATCCCGCACGTCCGTATCAATGACGCGGACGTATTAGTGAAGACCGCACGCGACCAAGTCATCCTGTTTGGCGGGGCGTACTCAGTTCAGGGATAAACAGGGTATTAATTTTTCTATTTTTGGATCGCGGTTCACGATCGCCACAGGACACGATGCATCGAGCGGTTTGCACGGACACCGAGGGGGTCACACAGCCTATGCGACACAACTGACGGTACAGAAATTGGGGCAGTGAGGAGAGAGAACGGGTTACTTAAACAGGGCTCCGTAAAACTGATATTCTCGTATCCGTGTGTCGATTCAACACCGTTTCCGTGTCCTGGACGTGTCCGATTTCTGCGTCCAGAGGCTCACCGGGCTCGGGGCTGCTAGCTGAGGTACTGTCGGAGTCGGCCGGGGCACGGGGCGGCAGCAGCGAAGTCAGGCGGCCGGCAGCGACGGGGCAGCGGCCGTTGGGATGTTCTGGACGGGGAAGGAGATCGGGGCTGCTCGGCGGGGCTCTCGGCGGAGGAGTTCGGGACTCTGGCGGAGTGGCGAGGTCGAGGGCGGCCGGGTGTCGGTGTTGGAGGGCTGCGTCGGTGGTCGGCTGGGACGGAGGGGAATGGCCGGAGGAGATGGGGGCTCGGGTTGTTCTGCGGGTGCTGGAGGGCTGAGGGGTCGGGCTCGTCGAAGCTCGACAGCGGCGGAGGAGCTGGGCTGGGGGCTGGAGATGGCCAGACTAGGAGAGGGCAGCGGAAAAGGTTGGCCGGAGGCAGAGGAGGGGAAAAATTTGGGCCGGCTGCGGGTTTAAATAGGGGGAGAAAATGGAGGTGGTTCGTCGGCGGTTGCCGGAATAGGAAGGGGAAGGGTCTCAGGCGGTTGGGGGAAGAGGAAGGGAAAGGTCTCCGGCGGCCACGGCAGCGGAAACGGCCGCCGGAAGGAGAGAGGTCGGGGAAGGTGAAGAATTTGGGGGTTAGGGTTCCAGGCGGGTCGGGTTTTCAGCTGGGCGGGTCGGACCCGGATCCGACCCGCTAAGATTGGGTTGGGTCGGTTCGGTCAGACCGGCCGGTTCGGTTAAATCGGTTTGGTTTATTTTGGTTCAATGAACCGGGTTCAGGTTTAATTGGGTTTAATTTTACAATAGTTTTTAGGGCTTTAAAAATGCTTCCGGGGTCCAATAAATTCTCGAAAAATTACCCTATGTCTAGTTTTTCATTTTACACCAAAAATATTATTTTTATAATATTTTAATATTATTTAACATCATTTAAAAATTATTTAATAATTAAATACCTTAGTTTAATTACAGAAAAATCCCAGAAAATTATAGAAAATTATGAAAAATTTAAATTTAAATTTCTTGAAAAATTAGGGGGTTTACAATATACCCCCCTTAAGAGGATTGCGTCCTTGCAATCAAAGAATAACCGGTCAACAAAGGTGACACGGTTGCAAAATTTATTTCGAAGCACATCAAGATTAAGAAAAGTCAAGGTTGAGGGTTTAAACACATAGGGAAAATCATTTCCCTAAGCAATGGAAGTTATGCAATTTTCCAAATGTAGAAAATCTAAAAAATTACAGTTTAGAAAACTAGGTTATCCTTTAAAACATATCAGGTTAACATTTATAAAATATTCTAGGTTATTTAGCAAGTTCAATTTTACTAGGTTAACACTAGGTTATCTATTATTAGCAAGTTAAAACTGTAGGTTAAGTCTAAGGTCACGAACCAGCAGGCACGAAGTAAAGCAATTCAAAAAATAGAAAACTATAAAAACTTACGCGCAGTAGATACTCCATGGTTCTGCGCGTCTTCCAAGGTCATCGCGAAGGCTTGTCCGCGTCCTTGTGGTGGATTCCTCTGCTGCTGCTGGGCCTGTTGGAAGAGTGCTGCTTGTGGTGCCAAGGGTGGCCTCGGCTGATACCCTCCTGGGGCAGGTAGAGTTTGTTGGTTTGCCCTTGGTGCTCCTCCTCGATGCTGAGGACAATCCTTGGCTAAGTGTTGATTGGTTTCGCAAATCAAGCATAATCCCAACTTGCGTCTGCAGTCCTTCTCAATATGGCCTACCTTGCCACAGTATTGACATGTAGGTAATGTCTGCGGAGAGGCTCTGGGTGACTGGTGTATGTGAGGTCTCTTTGCAGCTTCTTCTTGTGATGCTTTGGCTGAAGTGGAAGACTGTTTCAGACTGGTCTCTCTCCTGGTGACGCGTTTCATGCGTCGGGCTACAGCGAGAACGTCCGAGTTAGAGGTAGGTACGACGGATCCGATGAGTCTCTGTAGATCGAAGTTTAGTCTGTCGAAGAACTTCTCAGCCTTCTCTTCTTCCGTCGGGATCAAAGTAGGGGCGAAGCGACTTAGACGAATGAACTCCGCGTTGTACTCTTCCACTGTCATACTGCTCTGAGTGAGGCGATTGAACTTGTCCCGAAGTTCTGATCGTGCGATAGCCGGAATGTACATCTCCTGAAAGAGTCTGGAAAACTCTTCCCAAGTGACTCGGTCTGTTCCGAGCCGGGTCTCTTCAGATAGCCACCAGTGATGAGCATTGTCTCTCAACTGCATTCTAACGGCGGTCATCCAACGTTCTCTTGGAAGCTCAGCTGCTTCCAACTGGTGTTGTATGTTGGTGAGCCACTCATGAACTTATGTTGGTCCCTCTTTGCCAGAAAAGGTACGGGGCTTGAGCTGTCAAAAATCAGTGATAGAACCCGTCGTTGGTCGCCTGGCTTGTGGGTTCACCTGCTCTAATGCGGTTACTAGGCTGGTCCTTAAATACTCCGCCTCGTGACGCTGAGTCTCTTGATGAATTTGCTGTTGGGCTTGCATCATTGCGTAGATCATTTGAAATATCTGCTGCCCGTCTATAGGTTGCCCTTGTGGGAATACAGGTATTGGTGGAACGAACTGCGGAGGCGGTGGGATGTCATCACGCCGGAACCTGAAAGTATGCTGGCCCGCTTGATTACTTTGAGAAGATTGTCCTCGGTCTTCGGGTGTCACTCCTTCATCATAAGTAACCACAGCATCGTGTGGTGTACTCAAGGGATTCTCGTCTTCGCTTCTTGGATCCATTACTCTGCATCAAAAATAAAATATAAGAGGCGCACAGGAATCAAGGCAAGATGCAAGTCAAAAATTAATTCGAATACGATATAGATATCAAGAACGTTTCAAGCAAGTGGATGAGATCCTAAAAACTTATCCTATTTTTATTGTAGGATTGTTCGGTCCCTAAGTTGAAACCGAACAATTTAGTCGTAGACCTGTATGGGCCACCACAAAAATTATGTCACGCCCCAGTCCTAAAATATCGAGGAACTGGACACGTGACAATGGCCAGCAGCACATACCGATGGACAACCCCAATTTAATGGATCCATCGGGGCATACTTAAGCTGTATTACAATGATCAGGGTTTACTAATCTCATCCACAGAATAAACATAGCAATATCAACAAAAGTATTAAACAACATCAGTCACAAGTAAATAAAATCAAGGAACACCCGATATTAAGTCTGTTACAATATTCTCTTAAACAGGAAATAAAGAGTTTATTTGCCATAAAAACTGAGCATAGAGAAACAGATGTTCAGGAGAAGTCCTCAGTGATCACCTCGTCCTCAGGGTCTGGTACTGTTCCGAGAAGTGCTCCTGTCCCGTATACCTCTGGATAGACCTCGTCTGCTAATCCTGGGGACATAATCCGGATCCAGGTCCTCAGGGGACATAGCAAGGTACAGATAACTCAAGACAAATAAATGCAGTGCAGAAATAAATAAATGAAATAATAGGGTAAACTATATAACCATCTATGTGAAATACAAGATGAGAGCATCACTAG
This sequence comes from Iris macrosiphon, assembly GCA_036927795.1. Classification (NCBI taxonomy): domain Eukaryota; kingdom Viridiplantae; phylum Streptophyta; class Magnoliopsida; order Asparagales; family Iridaceae; genus Iris; species Iris macrosiphon. The sequence continues at coordinate 193,707,870 of JAYESA010000006.1, forward strand.
AACTTAGGCTGATACCACTACAAGCTCTGTGTCGGAGAGCCGGTAGCAGTTATACTATGCTATATAATTTACTATGTTGTGGCCTATATATATATATAATCAGCCCGTAGCCTGTGTGTCTCTCCCCATCCAATGTAATCATACGTCTCATGTCCACGATGCCTCATGTCCATGTCACGTAAGATCATATCTAATGCAGTGAGTCATATTATGTCTATGAATATAATGTCTAGGAATATAATGTCTAAGAATATAATGTCTATGTCAATCATGTATCCTACACAAAATCACCATGAATATCTCAGGAAGATTCTGTTACATGATCAGTGTCAGGTGTCCTAGGTATAACGTACTTGATATGGCAAGTACGAGAATGTAAACGTCACGATATCCATCTCTAGTTGACCTTACACAACCCCGCGTATGGTGTTGGCACCCGACTATTAATTGGACGCTAAGTAAGTCACACAGTCCTAGGTTTAGGCATGTACAACAAGTATATATGTCAAGGAAATAAGTAGCAAAAACTGCAGGATTTGGCAAGGTACACTTGCCTGGGGTTCTGGCTCCAATTATGGCTCTGACTTCAGCGGGATTTGTAGGAACTCCTCCGGTTGTTGAAATAAACATCACCATCAGATCCAGAAAATATCAATCAGCTAGAAACGCCTGTCCTTGAGTCCAATTTGAACACAGGAGCAAAAATGACATTTTCAAGTCAAAGCGGGGTCCACATGTGGACAGCTTTGCACTGAAAAATGTGTCAGGGTCAAAGGTCTCCAAATCTGTCAAACTTAGTGTTAACAAGTCAGGAACGATGATACGAACCCAACGAAACTTTCAGAATTGGATTCCGATGAGCCGATCACAAAATCGCCCGTCAAGTGGAGCCTATGGGGCCCACGATACGCGATTTTGTCAACGTTCTCAGAATCGAACCAAACTTGGGTCACAGGACCAGCGCATTGCTACGAGTCCGATGGCACAAGTTTCGTCTCGATCCAACGTGTGTACACTAAATTACCGTGAGAACCAGAAAGGACGGATACGGGGCGTTGTCGGCGGATACGCGTTGATTCCGGTGTGCACGTACATCCAAATCAACTTCTGCGAAATCTCGCACGTCCGTATCAACGACGCGCACGTACCGGTGAAGACCGCACGCGACCAAATCATCCCGTTTGGGGGGGCGTACTCAGTTCCGGGGTAAAACAGGGTATTAATTTTCCTATTTTTGGATCGCGGTTCGCGATCGCCACAGGACGCGATGCACCGAGCGGTTTGCACGGGCACCGAGGGGGTCACACAGCCTACGCGACACAACTGACGGTACAGAAATCGGGGCAGCGAGGAGAGAGAACGGGTTACTTGAACAGGGCTCCGTGAAACTGATATTCTCGTATCCGTGTGTCGATTCGACACCATTTCCGTGTCCTGGACGTTTCCGGTTTCTGCGTCCAGAGGCTCATCGGGCTCGGGTCGGCTAGCTGAGGTACTGTCGGAGTCGGTCGTGGCGCGGGGCTGCAGCGGCGAGGTCAGGCGGCCGGCAGCGGCGGGGCAGCAGCCGCTGGGATGTTCTGGACGGGGAAGGAGATCGGGGCTGCTCGGCGGGGCTCTCGGCAGAGGAGTTCGGGACTCTGGCGGAGTGGAGAGGTCGAGGGCGGCCGGGTGTCGGTGCTGGAGGGCGGCGCCGGTGGTCGGCTGGGACGGAGGGGAATTGCCGGAGGAGATGGGGGCTCGGGGTTGTTCTGCGGGTGCTGGAGGGCTGAGGGGTCGGGCTCGTCGAAGCTCGACAGCGGCGGAGGAGCTGGGCTGGGGGCTGGAGATGGCCGGACTGGGAGAGGGCGGCAGAAAAGGTTGGCCGGAGGCGGAGGAGGGTGAAAATTTGGGCCGGCTGCGGGTTTAAATAGGGGGGAGAAAATGGAGGTGGTTCGTCGGCGGTTGCCGGAATAGGAAGGGGAAGGGTCTCAGGCGGTTGGGGGAAGAGGAAGGGAAAGGTCTCCGGCGGCCACGGCGGCGGAAACGGTCGCCGGAAGGAGAGAGGTCGAGGAAGGTGAAGAATTTGGGGGTTAGGGTTCCAGGCGGGTCGGGTTTTCAGCGGGTCGGGTCGGACCCGGATTCGACCCGCTAAGATTGTATTGGGTTGGGTCGGTTCGGTCAGACCGGCCGGTTCGGTTAAATCGGTTTGGTTTATTTTGGTTCAATGAACCGGGTTCAGGTCTAATTGGGTTTAATTTTACAATAGTTTTTAGGACTTTAAAAATGCTTCTGGGGTCCAATAAATTTTCGAAAAATTACCCTATGTCTAGTTTTTTATTTTACACCATAAAATATTATTTTCATAATATTTTAATATTATTTAACATTATTTAAAAATTATTTAATAATTAAAATACCTTAGTTTAATTACAGAAAATCCCAGAAATTTACAGAAAATTGTAAAAATTTTAAATTAAAATTTCTTGAAAAATCAGGGGGTTTACATATTCACACAATTTTTTTTGACTCCATCAGCACCGCTGCCTACCCAAACTCAATAAGACGAGGACGAGGATTAGTAGATAATTTGTAATATTGTATGATTATAATTTTTGTATGATTTGTAATAGTTTTTTATTACAATATTTGGGTACTGAACAATTCTATTTTACTCTCTCAGTTGACTAGTACATCTTCTTCGGTTGTGTCCCATAGCACTACAATTACTGCAACGTAGATCTCTTGTCGATGAATTTCGAGGTTAGATGCGGTTCTTCTTTGGTCTTCCGGCTTTGCGTCTTACATCTGGCACCCCAATTTGTCCTCTTACCAAAGGAGCTTGGATCTCGTAGGAAACTGAAATTGGCTCCATTTTTGGTGCGTATACACTTTTCAAGTTTTCCGTCGAAAATACTGCAGGATAAAAATTATCAATACTAATATTGCAATATCTACAAACAAAATATGCATGTATACATGGTATATAAGTATGGTACCATCTAAAATATGTACAAGATCTGTCAGTTATATTAACAATATAGGTTCTACTTGTTGCCCGGTCTATTATTTCAAACTTATAACTATCAATAGCTAATATTTCTAGGTGGTTCTTCTCTTTGATAATAGAAGCCATATTTTTAACACCTTCGGACAATAGTCTGTGTCTATATTTTCAGCATTCTTTCTACGATTGTCATGAAGTGTAATAATCTTGGCTCTAATACCATCGAGAAGTATTGTTATTGGCTTATCTCGTAATTTCTTAATCCAGCTATTGAAACATTCAGCAAGATTAGAAGTGTTAATATCTAATCTAGGACAAGTAGCATACGTTGTTATCCAATGTTCAAATCGACGACTATCATTGTTTACACCAATAAGCCAATCGTACAACATTATGTTCTCGGCTTTAATTATATCAAACACACTCTCTGCATCCGTTTTATTATATGATCTAGCAAGCGAGTCTAACAAGCGTTGAAATACTGGTTCTTTTGTATCTTTTTTCATATTTTGTTTAAAATGTTGAATACAAAAAAAAATGAGAAGATGCAGGAAAAATAGCACGAACAGCATTTATTAATCCCTTTTGCTTGTCAGATATAAATAAAATTGTACTCCAATCATTAAAACAACTTTTAAAAGATATTTTAAGAGAATTTAAAAACCAAGACCAAGAATCACTATTCTCACCTTCAGCAACAGCATAAGCTATAAGATATAATTGATAGTTAGGATCGTGAGCACAAGCAATAAATAAGATACCTTGATATTTAGACGAAAGAAATGTAGCATGAGTACTAATAATTGGTAAACATCCACTTAAAAATCCATCAATACATGACTTAAAACAAATAAAAATTCGTTGGAAGCTATTATTTTCGGCAGTTTTAATAAAACATGTACTACCTGAATTTGTCTCCATAATTCTATAACAATACTCCTCAAGACTAGCATATACCTCATCATAACTACCATTAATTTCAGCTAATGCTGTCTCTCGAGCTCTCCAGGCTTTGGAATAACTAACTTGTATACGGTGCTCCCTATATATATCTTTAACAATTTGTGATGGACTCTAATAATGTCAATTATCATGGTCTTAATCCATGAAGCGGTAGCTAGTCGATGACGTCCTGTACTAAGTCTTCCTAAACAAGAATGACGATTTTCTAATGTACTAACTTTAACTATATCGCCATTTCCAATAGATTTGACATATACTCTCCAATTACAATTCGGTTGATCACAACTATATATAATTCCACGAGCATTATTCATAACACTAGCTGAACAACTAAAATTATATTTAATTGCTAAATTACTTATAAAGCTTCTAAAGTGAGAACGACTAGGAAATAATTGTCCCTTAAATACTTCATCAGTGATAGCTTTTACAACATCATCATCTACCGTATAATCTACATTTTCAACTAAATCATCACTATTTCCATCGTCGTTGTCACTATCATCATCATGGTTAGATTCATCTGATGAATGACCTTCTTGGATAAATGAAACTATTTGTTGAGAAAAACTAGCACCCGAACTAACATGCTGATATTCAAAAAAATATTCATTATTTCTACTATCTAAGGTTGCTGCTACTTTAATAACATATATTTTTATATACCGTGATTGTGAATTAATCTCAAGAATATAATTCCATGCATCTTTACTATCTATCAAAAAATAATTAGAACAAAAAATAGACTTCAGAATAAAATCATAATGAATAGAACAACGTTCAATAATATGATTACGTATATTTTCAAAACTAATATTCGGATAAGTTGAAAAAATTATACTTTCTCCTCCTTCGTAATTTAACCCATTTACTTTACCGTCGTGCGAGCATACAATTCTTACGCTACGATCCATGACGGTTGAGAACTTTTGCTACAGAAAACTCAAATGAACTTTAGCTGCAAGCAGAGAGACAGAGAGAGTGTTGGAGACTTTGCTAGAGGGAAGAGAGGAAATAGAGGAAATAGAGTGAGTGTGAGATGATTTGGTTGAGATAGGTAATTTTTAGAGGGAGAATGTAATAGCCGTTGTTGTTAATAACCGTTGTGGAACAGTCAAAAAATGGATCCTTACTCGCCAACTCAGTTGGCGAGCAGATTGCAACGGTCCTAAGTGCCAACTCAGCATGTCCAGCCAACTGAGTTGGCGAGCGGTCTCTCGAGGAGAGCGCCCCGCCAACTCAGTTGGCGAGTTACTCTCCAACTCAGCACCCCGGCGGGTCATCCTCCTCCACGCAAATTCCTCCAACTTTTCCTTTTTTTTATAATTTTAATAAATATTATTACTTTAAACGAAAAAAACCATATTCGAATTTAAATAAATTTTATCTAAAATATTAAAATTTAAAAAATTTAAAAAATATATCAAAACATATATTAGAAAAATATTTTATATTTTTTAATATTATATTTTTATTGTTCATTTTTTTATTAACAGAAATATAAATAATAATAATAATAATAAGATAAAAAATATTTTTATAAAACACGTTTAAAAAATAATAATAATATAAAATAAAAAATACCTTTAGGAAATACATCTTTTCAAAAGGAACGTATTTTATTTTTTATTATTTTATTTTCTTTCACATCTCTTTCTCTCGTATCTCTCACTCACACTCTCTCTCTCTCTCTCTCTCTCTCTCTCTCTTCTTTCTGCCTGCTATTTCTCTGTCGCTCTCTCGTTCTTTTTCTTTCTCATCAATCTTTATTAAATTTGAGAAATTTAATAAAAAAAAATAGATTTTTTATTTATTTTTGCTTACTGTAGAGTTTTGAGAAAAAATATTTCGATATTTTTTTAGAGAATTAAAATTTTATTTTTTTACATGAACAAAATATTTCGAATTTTTAAATAAATAAAATTATATAGAAAGAAAAAAGTGAAATAAAATTATATAGACAAGGAAATGATTATTTGATTTACTCTATAAGATTATATGTGTTTCGATATGTGTTTACTGAAATCCAAAAGGAAAAAATAAATTAACTTTCTTATTGGTTAGAAACTTATTGAAATCGATAATTATTATGGTCTCTTTAATATTATAAATTGGTTTTATCCAGTATTACAAATGCCTCTCATATTCTATTGGTTATTCAATTAAAAATTTAAAAAATACATGATTCACTTAAGATTTTAAATAATTGAATTTTTTTTTCTTAACGAATATCACATGACTTTATTTGTATAAAGATTACAATAGATTCTTTCAGATTTTATGAGTTCGATTGAGTTCTAAATTTTTTTAACGAATCTTACAGACTTTATTTGTACAAAAAATTTGCTGTATAGAAATTTTTTTTTAAAAATAACTAAAACGAAACAATTTGTAAAAAAATTGAAATCACAAAAGCTTTCGCCATCTCTGATGGCGAAAATATGAACTAATAATTTTTTTCTTTATATATTGTCAAATTTTTGCCAACAAAGTTGGCAAAAATCTGATAAATTATTTTTTAGATTTTTTATTATTGTTTTTTGTTGTTGGTTTTTTTGGATAGTTAGGTTTGATTTTTTTTTTTTTGTTGATTTTATAAATAATTAACCAATAGATTTTCTAATGATAATTTAAAATTAACTAAAATATTTTTTCAAATATTAGATACCACATCTATTATCATTCAAAATATAATTTTAGAAATATCAACCGTTTGATTATTATATATACTAATTTTTTATTATGTATAATAATATAATTTTAAAAATATAATTATTATCTATAGTAATTTGTTATTATCTAACTAAACATATATTCAAATTTTAAAACATATATTTATGGGAAATCATAATTAAAATATATATCACAATTTAATAAATAACAAACTATTTATTATCTATATAATTAATTATTTTAAATAAATTTTGTGTATAAATAATAATAAATTATCTTTTAGTGATATGAAAAAAATATAATATTGATAATAAGATTAATCAATAGATTTTGTTATCATTCATATTAGTGTAGATAATAATAAATTAGTATAGACAATAAAAAAATCAAAAATAAAATTACCGAAAGTAAAATTTGGAGGTCGAAACATTATTTTTTTTGCGATTCTAAAATTTTTCAAAGTCTGTCAAACGGTAAAACGGTTTATCCCGTATACTTTTCGTTACGGTCATTTTGGCACAGACTAGACCTTGTTTAGATCTCTCAGTCAAAAGTTGTGATACTTTAAATATTTAAAATTTATATTTTTGCTTATAACATTTGCTTCTTGCTTCGAATGAAAATTCTTTCTACACTAATTGTGTTACTCTCGTCAAAATCATACAAATCGACCTATTGTTTGACGAAAAACGATTTCCAAACAAATAATTATGGCCGCTCGAAGTCTGCTCGAAGGCAGACGTAATATTATTACGGCAGATTTTTTTGTTGTTGTTGTTCAATGATAGCATATTTATTTTGCATGTTAAATTTTATTTTTTTTTCTAATTTATTTAAAATAATTATTGCTACAACAACTTTTTTTTAAAATAACTAAAAGTAAACAAAAGCAAATTAAAAAAAAAAGCAGAAAAAAAAACCAAATCCAATTATCCAAAAAAAATTCATCACAAAAAGAAACATAAATAACCAAAAAAAAAAAAAACTACTATCATATTTTTGTCAACTTGGTTGGCGAAAATAAAGTCAAATTTTTGCTAACCGAGTTGGCAAAAATTTGACAAATATAAAAAAAATTTCAAATTTTTGCTATCAGAGATGGCGAAACCTTTAGTGATTTCAAATTTTTAAAAATTATTTTGTTTTAGTTAATTTGTTTAAAAAATAGTTTTTGTACAACAATTTTTCTGTTATTTGTGTAAATATTTCAATAAATTCTTATGGATTAAAAATTGGATATACGTAAATCTGTGCTAAAAAAAATATTGCACACGGAACGTGTGTACCATGAACTAGTGGTAGTTGGATTATATATAAAAATAAATTTTAATTCTCTAAAAAAATGGTAGTATTTTTTCTCAAAACTCTAGTAAAAAAAATAAAAAATAAAAATTTAGAAAAAAAATTATTTCATTAAATTTCTCATATTTTATAAAGAGGCTAAAAAAAAAAGTGAGAGAAAAATAACAGACAAAGAGGAGAGAGATATAGTGAGAGAGACGTGAGAGAGAGAGAGGGTGACAGTAACGATTTGGATGTTTTGGACAAAATTTATATAAATTCGAATGCTCAGATGAAAATTTTCTTTTATTTTTTAATCAAAGAATTGAGCAATCGATTCGTTGCATATTCATCCTCTCGTCATTCCTATTCACCTCCCCCCAATTTTGTAGCATTATTTTCCAGAAAGTAAAATGTCAGCTAAAGTCCACGTCGGCGCGGACGACGACGATGCGGCCGCTCCAGCCAAGACGCCGTCGCCGTCGCCTCCACCGGCGCCGAATATTCCTGACGACGGCGATGGCCAGACGGAAGTCGAATTCGCGAAGTGCGAGTGCTGCGGGCTGACCGAGGAGTGCACCGGGGCCTACGTGGCGGGGATACGCGGGCGGTTCGAGGGGCGGTGGATCTGCGGGCTGTGCTCGGAGGCGGTCGAGGAGGAGATCCGCCGGTCGGACCGGCCGATCACGACCGGGGAGGCGCTGGGCCGCCACGCGAGCTTCTCGAGGAGCTTCCTCCGCCCGCCGCCGCCGACGAATCCCGAAGAGCGCCTGATATCGGCGATGAGGCAGCTGATGCGGCGGAGCTTCGACTCGCCCAGGGCGGCGGCGACGTCGAGTCCCGGCGGCGGGGGCGAGAAGAGCGAGGAAGGAGGCGGCGGCGGAGTCCGCCGGCATCCGCTCGGCCGGTCACGGAGCTGCTTCTCGAGCGTTGGCCGTTGAACTTCAGGTGGTCGTGCATCAAAAAAAAGAAATGCTAAGATTGATTCATCGGAAGTGGATAATTGTCCAAGTAAGTTAGGGTTTAATTTAGTGATTATGCCAGTTGCTAGTTTAGTTTAGTGTTGGTTACATCGAGTGAACTCAATTCACAGCTTTTCCTATTCGCTAATTCTTCCTAATGCGTGATTTTTTTTTTTTTTTTTTTTTTTGGGGGGGGGGCTCTTTCTGAAAATTATAATTTCAATAAAAAAAATTCAGGTTTTTGATTTTTTTTTTTAAATGTCCAACATACGCACGGAACTTTATGCACACTGTGTTGCACGCCATTCAGATTTTGAGTTCAGTTTCGATTTTTGAATTCTTACGAGGAATTGGGAGGGGAGACTGAATACTTGGGGGGTAAAATCTGAATCCTTAGTCCATCTCCAATGAAAGTTTCTATCGTAGATAGCAAAAAATTTGGTGGTTTCAATTTCAATTTCTATCTTAGGTGACATTGATGAAGAATAATTTACGTAAGTTTCTCATAGAAATTATCCATCTCTTATGGCAATTATTATTTGTCTTTACATCATTAAATAGATCCTTTCATTTTCTACCATGTAGTATAGAAATTAAAACCATTGGAATTTTTTTTTTTTTTGTTTAATTTTTATGTAGAAACTCTATCAATTAGTATAGAAAATTTTTAAAAATATAATGTCAAGTAGAATATAAACTCAATTTTAGAAATCTCCATTAGAGATGGCCTTAGGGTCCATTTTTTATTTTTTTGGAAATTATTTTTCTATCGTGCTACTTCTTCCTGGCATAAAAACAGAAAAGAGAAGTTTTTTTGGCCCTGTTTCTGGGAACTTAGCCTAAATTCATATTTGAATTCCTTGTGTCTTGCTTAGCTTTAGTTGTAGATTAAAAAAAAAAATCTTTACTCTTTTTTGTTATAAGAGGTGAAATTATTTTTCCATCGTCAAGAAATATCGCGTTTATACAGGAATTTGGAACAACCAAGAGTTACTTAGGTCATCTCCAATAGAATTTTTATCTCACTGTTCCTGTAGTAGGAATTTTGTTCTCTCTCAATAACTGTTTATATTCCAATTTTTATCATGCTTGTATGATAAAAAAAAATTCTACGTTGGTTTCTACAGGTAAAATCTCTTATAATTTTTTTTTTTATTTCTTATAATAATTAATATTGGACTCTACTTTCAATCTAAATCGTTAAATTAATCATTTTATTTTCTGTTGTAGATAGAAATTGAAAACAATTGGAGATTATTATTTTTTGTATAATTTCTATGTAAAAATTTTGACAACTAGGATAGAAATTTCTTAGTACAATGCCAAATTAGAATAGAAACTAAATTTTACAAATCTCCATTGGAAATAGTCTTAATAATACATAAATATATTCTATTTCATAACATCTGAATATAAATATAACATAGTTAAGATTTTTAGGGAATCAGAAGAGACAAGGACATGTTGTAAGTATTACATTTAATAATTAGTCACCTTCTACTCGTGAACAAATTTAATTTGTCATTCACTATTTCGGCGTATATACTATTTGTACTGTCAGGACCACCAAGCACCATCCATGTCACCTAGGGTGCTTATTTGCAAATTGAAATCATACCAATTTAATTGTTCAATATTATGAAAATTAATTGTCTTATGTGCAGTGAATCCGAAAAAAAAATTAAAAAATTGGTGTTATTCTTTTAGCAAATCTTTTATGTAAGGTATATGTAGAGATAAGATCTGAATAATCATACAAGGAAGAAGACAAGTATTACCATTTATTTCATCTATTTTATAAAAAAATACATATAATCCTTTTCTATCCTTTTGGTTCATGGGAAAAAAAAACGTCTTTGTTCTTTTCTTTTCTTTAAAAATATAATTTTTCATCCATTTTTTGGGTGTTTGAAAATATAAAAAAATTGAAGGAAAAATGAATCATTGGAGTGGGTAGGAGAAACCATTTTTCCTTTATTTTTTTTGGAAAATTATTTTTCTTTCCTCGTACTTTTTTTTGGCATCCAAATGCAAAAAATAAATAACTTTTTTTTTTTTTTACAAATGTCCTGATTTCGCAAACCAAACATGACCTATGGTCGATTTAGGAGTCAGATGTTTCACGTTGAAATAATGTTTTGTGTTTGAAGTTCATATAGGTATAGTCGAATGGAATAATTTCATAGATATGTTTGTGTTTAATATATATATATATATATATATATATATATATATATATATATATAATTTTACGAGAAAAATATTTGATAAATACTAAAATAGAATTTTTGAATAATATGTTCACCCTTCTAATCTGAAAATAAATTTCGGTAAGCCAATGAGCAACTACTAACCATATTCTTCTAAAGAGAACAAGTTCTATAGGAGATTATTCGGTGGGACGAGTTCGCCGCATGACAGTGGTGAGCCCTGTGTCTCATTCAATAGTGTTATAATATTTTATGTTCTATTTTTTTTCTCTAATTTAGTCATAGTGGTGTGTTATCATATTATTAGATGAAATTAAAGGTTCACCACTGCCATGTGGTGAGTCCCACATTATAAGTTCTTGTTTTATAGAGTGGGTGTGCTTTGGAATTTTTGATTGACTCATAAATTTTTATAATGCTCAATGTTTAAGTGTTTGTAACATTTACAATTAGGAATGGAATTTTTTGCCTCAAATATCGAGCTCCAAATGCGAAGATTTAAATATTTACTATCCAATTAATTCGTGTACCTTCCAAATGTTCAATGTATCAATTGGTTGTAACATTGTAAAGTTGGTTGGCCCAGTTACTAAAGATATTTATACTGGCTTTTCGGTTTTTCTTATAATTAATTATGTGTTTCTAAATCTGTTGGCACTGAAGCATCGACGAGAGTCCCAATGTTATCCATCCAATTATTAGGGTAAATGGATCGGACCGGCTTCACCCATTATTTTAATGATTAAGTTTGGATTTAGCTAAAAGTGGTCAAGCACAAATAAGACGTTCAACTTGAAATGGCTCTTAGGTTTTTCCATACAAGTTGTTTATTTAGTTATGTATTGTAGTAAGAAATTGACTAGATAATTCTTGGAAAAGATTTAAGAGAGAAGAAAGAGACCGAAGAGAGAAATCTCTATTTGTTATTAATGTCTTAACCTACAAGAATTGTTGTATGCAAAGTATATATAAGCCTCAAGCCTGTTACAACCGAATATCACAAAAGAATTTGTTGAAAACTAAGGGAGATAGAATTCCTATAAAGTTGAGCACAATCAACTCAACTTAATTACAAAACTAAGTGCAACACTCACGCTTGATTATGCACAACTCAATAAATACTTCATGAATAATCAACTAAACTTAATTACAAAACTAACTGCAACACTCACCCTTGATTATGCATAACTCAATAATCATCATCAGTCTTCAAGGATGATCAACATCAATCTTCAGGAATAATCAACAACAACATATTAATGCTTGTTTATGGAAATATACATAAGTAGATTGATTTCACCAAAACCTTGGTTCAAAAAACCAACTAAAAAAACATAATAGAAGGAAACGAGTGGGCTTAATCCCCCAAGCAAATAACATGGATAAAAAGTTCAGTATGGGCCATGGCAATTCACCACATCAGCACAATAGCTAAACATATAAGCAGGATCATTACAGAACATCAATTTACACCCCCACCCCACCCCAGAGTAGCGTGCTCACTTGAAACCTTGATCTTGAAAGAACATCAAACTTCTGGTTCTTAACCATTTTGGCTGGCAAGGCATCACATAATAATTTATCGAAGATGATTAGAATTACAAAAGGTAAGCCACATCAAATCTTATACCATGTTTGGGGATGTAGATAAAAATAAATCCACTGAAAAGTTTCAAGTCCACGTAACACAGCACATAAGTTGTGTTACAGTATCATCAATCTCGTTCGCTGATGGCTGTGAGATGTTCATCAATTTCTTCTGTTGTCAACACTTTGAAACTTGGATCATCTTTCCTCACAACTCCCACCTAGGGAACACCAATCCCATAGTAAAAAAAAAGATCAAATGGTTGCACATTGCATATTAGGTACATTTATAGGACTGAGGATATCTGGTTCTAAAGAAATATTTATAGCTTTATATAAATTGTTTAGTTCGTGGACAACTTCTAACAGGAATAGAATTGAGTGATTTGACTCGAGGACAATCATAATGGGATCTCAAAGGAACTACAAAAACAAGTCTAGGATGCTTCCAAGGGGATTTACTGCTATCAATTAGTATTTATTTTGTTTTTTGATAAAATCCTGAAATAGATTAGAACTAATACCTCAATTTCAGTGGGCTTGAAGTCCTCCTGGAGCACCGACTGCAGTGCGGATATTGCTGTCTGAAATAGGCAGCAAAACTATCAAATCAACATGCTTATCAAGCTCCAAATACCACAAACTACAAAAAGCTCATGTAAATAGAAATAAAAATCGAAGGGTTCAAGATATCATAATGATAAAACCAACTGTGTTAATTAAAAATAATAATTAAATCGAGTAAAATGCTGAAATTAAAGACATTCTAATGAAAAAAACTACAATGGGATTGTGCTATGGATAATAAAAAATTAAGAATTTATCTCATCGATTTTTAAATGGATGAAATGCCCGGCAAGATGAGGAAACGGTTTCAGAAGAAGAATCTAAGTTACATTCACGATCAAATTACCAACAATAATGGGGAACTAATTTGGTAAACATCAAGTTTTACAACATATATGAAAGTGGGTCGTAGTAGTAAAAACTATATATTTCAGGAGGCATTGAACGAGAATGCAAGACAGCCATACAGACCATAAAGTAGTGGGACAAGTCGATTTAGCAGATCTAAATGCAACATGAATGTGACCAATAAGAGGTGACTTGTATCATATCTGAATACACATCATGTTGACTATGGCTACAGATGAAGCTCCAAAATCTCTCAGTTTGGTAAGGGTCTGAACTCTTGCCAAACTAGGCTTAATTTAAGAATACTAGGAACAAATAAGACACCAACAAATCTGAGTTGTCACAAGGATATAAACTACTACATATCAAAATCACAAACAGTTAAAACTAAAGGTGACTAGAACCAAGTCTTAAACCACGTTGTTGACCTAATTGTTTGAGATCCTTACATATAGCCGACTCAAGTTGCCTTCTATGTGTGTGAGGGAGCGGGAAGTGAGTGAAGGGCAGAGGCACATGATACGTATCGTAACTCCTAAAGCATGTCAACGCCCATAATTTACCTGCACAGTTTCATCATATGAGAATGAAGGATCATTCTTCATCTTCTTCTCCAAAAAGTTAATCGCTTCTTGTTCTTTCAGGCCAGCACTTGTAGCCTGGGAACAAATTAATGCATACAGAGTTAATAAACAACTCATATTCAGAATAAACTTCTTGGATAAAACTTAATGAGTTTGTATAGATGAATGACGCACAAAATGGAAAAGGAACTTAAATATAACTAATATATGCAAAAGCTCAATTACAAGAGTTGCTTGAACCGTTGAAAGTTCACAAAGGATCAAGGAAATGCAATGCAGAAAGGAAATTAAGTTAGTAGCAGAAAGTTCAATGTTATTAGTCAAATGATCCCTGTTTCTTCCTGTACGTGCATATGAATTTACTAGCAGAATTCTGTTTCTTCGCAAACTGATTTACTATCAGAATTCAAGTACATAACTCTGGTTACACTGGTCCACATGCAAGTAACATAAATATTCTCCATTATGAAGCTTATGAAAACTTATCCAGCATAAAATAGTTTTAAGGTGAAAACGTAATATTCTGTAGAGTCCATGTTTTGTTTTAAAATTTCAAAAGCCCTAGATGTTCCCAATTTGTGTCAAAAAATGTCATCTTGCAGATAAATTCAAATGTATTTGTCTTGAAATGATTACAGAACATTTTAATTGACTGAATTATCATATCAAATCGCAACACTATGTTAATACTCAAACGGTAAGAAGTTTAGAGGAATCAGATAAATATTAAAACTTATGACAATAAGGACCCGAATTATTAACTTCAAACCCAAAATGATTTGAGAAGGTACAACACATGGAAGTGGTCCACAAATTGCTCTACCGGATTTAGATGTTAGATATCTTGAGATAATAATACAATCATATAATTTTTAGCTTAGACTGCTGCATGAATTGCTTATGTAGTAAATATATACACCATAGAAGTGCATTAATAATAACTAACCAGCTATGTATTTATTGAACTACTAAAATTGATAAGAGACCAGTGTTCTAATAAAGGATCAATAAGCCAAGTCGCCAGCTGTTTCATCCGAATAATCTGATGGAGGACTAATCAGAACTACACAAGGCCACGTATTGTCCTTAATCAACCAAGTAATCTGATAAATCAGTAACAGCCATGTGCATAATGAAAATTGCTCAACATAACATTGATATAGCCTACAAACAATATAAAAATGATAACATATTAATATATTTATAGAAGAATTTTTTTTTATTGTTTTCATACTGTTTCTAAGTTTCGTACGTATGAAATTATGAATTGTGTGTCCCTGCAATGTCACTTTACAGTGCGAGAGGAAATTTCAGATATTAGTTAATGATACTTATAATATGTCACTCGAATCCAAAATATTAACAGAATCTAATAAACAGTTTATGACAGACAGTAGAACTTCCTTGTTTCAAGCTTTAACATTGTATAAGGTCTGCCAGTACAACGTACAACATTATAGTACTTCTTAATTAAATAACTAGGAACTCAATTTTGAAGTTACAAAATTCTCTCTCTATTCGAAATAAGTTCGTATATTTTTACTCTAGATATCTGCGTGAATGCCTAGGCATTCAAGGGATCATTGCCAAGGACCATCCAGTGGTTTCGACAACCTTGCATAAAGCATAGCAATAAACTAGGAACACGAGCTCAAAAAACTAGGTATAGTTCAACCATGAACCACTGATCAATAATCTAGAATTTTCCGTAGTTAGTGGTGATGTTACTATGTGCATACAAAGTATAGGTGTGTATTTGCCTTTGTGCAAGTTTTATACTTGATAGGGTTTTTGTCAAATTCGACTATGAAGTGGTTATTTTCTTATTTGTGAATATGACCATTGAAAGAGCTGACAGTCAGATATATTGAAGACCGATAAAAATAAATAAAATTAGATTTTATACAAGTGTGTGTGTGAAGCTTAGAAAGATCCTAATTCAAGAATATTTAGGCCACTTTATTCAGATATATCCATGTTCACTGAAATTATCCTCTATTATGGTAAATAACATCTTACTAATGTAAATATTTCCTGCCAACAGCTGATGTTGTGCATACACAGGCTTGTCGAGCAAGTAAATGTAATGAAAGTTAAGAGAGATGAAGTCAATAAATTGGATATACCTTGTGCCCAAAAAAATGACCAGCTGGGTCACACTTGAAGAGTTGAGGTCCATTCTCATCATCAATACCCAAGATCATGGCAGCTTCATCATCCAGAAAAAAAAAGGGAAAATAAATGGTAAGGGATAAAAATCATAAGCCGGATTGGATTTGACTGGTAACAAAATCATTATATAATCAAACCTCCACTACAGATACTTCAAAGCTGTACAGACTGACAGTAGCTAAAAAATCACTACTGACCTACTCCAAGAGGTCTCATATAAGCATGTTGAGTGTATATTTGGGATTTGTCTGCTATCCTGCACATAATTTGACGATTATATAGAAGAATGTGATAAGAGGACACTTTAAGATGCATGCAAAAGCAAAATAAGATGGACCTAAAATGATTGCCAAACTGGATGTTGTTTTGCCAAAGTAAATAATTAATGAAAACAACCTCTAGTTACCACAGATTCCTAAACAACCATGTGTCTGATCCATATTGTGCATAAACAATTCAAGTGTCATCCCTATTTTTATCTTAGACTTATAAACAACATGTGCCAAGTCCAATCCAAGTAATTTAGATAAGTAAGCATCACCCACAGTTGTTCATATACATACCACAATAAAATACTAACTAAATGAACATACCACATGGATGCAGAGAAGTATAAATCTACCCTGCCAAAATGTATGGACTAGACAAAGATGCAAGGATAAATAAATAGAAATTGAATTGAGAGGATTTACTAGAAGAAAAAAATAAAGCTGGTTCTAACATTGCACACACGTTGGGGCAGCATACTTTTAAAAGATATCAGTAAAAAAAAGAAAATATATTGAAGCTCATGAATATGGTAAATGATATCCAATATGTAAAAAGTAGACAAAAAGAATCCCAGCCTCGGTATGTTTTTTATGATACTAGTAATTTGAATATTTGTCACAATAGAGCCTCTAAAGTCGTCATATATAATTGTAGCCAGATGCTTAGGGCTGCAACCGACACAAGTTGATCTTGGTTGTTCGAGCTTGACTTGTTTACAGATTGGATTAGTCAAGCCGAGCTCAAGCTCAAAAGACTGTTCAAGCTCGAGGGGGCTCTCTAGCAGCTCGTAAGCTGATAAACACGAGTTCGGTGTACTTAAGCTACTCAACACAAGCTCAGGTGTATTGTAAACCAGACTGATGGTTAGGTTGAGGATGATATTCCGGGTTGACAAAATTATGGCTGACTGCAAAAGAAGTAAAAGGAGAGGGAAAGTCTTACAGATGATGCAATTAGTAAGTTTGCTTGTGTGCATGCACACCCAAGAACACGCACAAACTTACACCAAACGAGAAGGCTATTAAACTCAGTCTGGGCCAAGCTAGCTAAAGTCGAGTTAGGAGAATCAAACCCAAGCTTGAGTCATCATCAGACTTCACGAGTTGAGCTTGCCTGAGAAGCTCGCAGGCCGAGCATTGCTATGTTTCTATGATTGTTTTCTCGCCAGTTTTAGCTTAGACTACGGCAAGGTACATGGCAAAATGTACATAACACAATACAGGGGAAAATTATAAGTAGGAGTTTCTGATCAGGTGTTTCAGTGGCAGGAAAAAGATCAAGAGGAATAAGCTGATCTTCAAAAGATGTATTCTACATGTTGGAGGTAGTACGCGGTCTTCGAAGTTCGAAGAGATCATGTTATGGAAGAGTCTGCTTATGTCCTGAACTTATAGAATGGAGCATGTATGCACCCTACACAAGGTCCTTTTGATGGTTATGTGAATTGTGGTGTCAGAGGATACCGCTGTTGTTTTCATCAGAGATATCCTTAGCTAATCAACTATTTATCCTATAACCAAGACCAAAAAGGACCAGCCAACTACATCTTAGATATGTGAAACCCTGCTGTTTAGCCACCCATTTATCAGAAGAAAAAGTGATACTCGCAATCGTAAGTACCAAAAAAATCTAAATAAAGAAGACGTACAATCACAAAAGTTGCTATCTTACAAGGCATTCATCTTGTGTGTACTACAGATACTAAATACAGTACCATTGATTTTGTTTATCACAACATTGTGCAGTTTCCCCACAAAACCTTGGTCTCGTGCAACTTACATAGACCCAGATATTAGTTATTTGGGAAATAAGTAACTAGTCTGATTGAATACTAGAAAGCTTAGATCAACAGGGAGCAATTATTGATTATGTACTATGATGAACATATAGCATTTCGAGGACAAACATCGGTAGCTAGAAAAAGCCACCTACCATTTGGCCAATACATCAACGGGCATCTCATATCCCCATTTGAAACGGAACTCAGCTGCTTCATTCCTTGCTTGGTGCACTAAGGACCTTGCATCCGCTGGAAAAATAAATGTAATGAAACGTTAACAAGATTGGAAATTATTATGCAAAAGTAAATTATAGAAACATATGATATTCATCTATTCCCCTACAAGCATCGTATAGTTAGACACCAGTATGTAGTCATCTAAGCAAAACATTTTCAGATTAGAGGGATAGATATCAAGTGTTGATCACTAAACATCGTGCCCATTGTGCTGCATTCATCTTTGTGTAATATATATACCGAGTTTTCATAGGCAGAGTAATTCTACTTCATGTGCATTTGATTATCTTGATAAAGAAACAACTTTGCAGCAACTTCCAAATTTAAACAACTTTGCAGCAGCTTCAAAATTTCTTCACAAAATCGAGTGAATGGCGAACTGACCTGTCATCCCGGTGGCCAACAATCCAAGGAACTTTGTGATCCGAAAGAGATGGGTCACGCTCGTCTGGTCCAACAACTTGTCCTGCACCCAAAAAATCTCCAAAATTACAATCATCTACATACAAAAAGATCAAATCTTTCTCCACTCCATCAACAAATTAGGGGGGGAATTACTCACCGGGACCTTCTTCTGCGTGACGACGCACACGGAGTCCTTTCCCCTGACTCCGATCGACGTGATCCCGGCGGCCTTGACGGCCTTGAAGGCGTACTCTGAACAGATCGAGACGGAGCAAATCTGTTAGGAACCGTGTCCGTGTCTGTATCGTGTCGTGTGCGTGCGATTGTGGGGGAGTAGGGAAATCCTAGGGTTTGCTTACCGACTTGGTAGAGGCGGCCCTCCGGGGAGAAGATGGTGATGTGGCGGTCGTAGCCGGCGCCGGTTCCTCGACTCATGGCGATCTAGCTAGGTTGTCTGCCGATAAATTTTTTCTAGGGTTTTGAAGCTAGGATTAGGGTTTTCTATGTGGAGAAGAAGCTCGATGGTTAAAGAGCATAGATATAGAGATTTCCTCCACTTCAAGAAATTAATTAGGCTGATGATAAAAGTACTACAAAATACACTTGGGGTCCATTAATGAATAAAATTTACTCATACTAGCCCAAACATTACTCACTCCTCCCAACCCCCCCAAACCTCACCACCGGAGCCCCCCATCCTCCTCCACTTCTTCCATTTGAAACCTAAAATTTTGCAATCTCCATCTCCTCAAATTCCAACCATTAATCGATGGCTCTCAAACTCTCAAAAGAATCAAGGTACAATTCTTCCCCCTCCTTCAATTTTTAATAATTTCTATTACATTTCGAAAAAAAATTCAAAAATTATCTTTCCAATCTTAAAATTATAGTCCTGAATGTAGTTTCGGATGTACTTTCGACGTATTTATGGAGTCTCGAACCCGATTTTAGGGCATACAAGTTAGACATTCGTCGAACATACGGGACATAAATATGTCGGACTGTAGACATTTCTATAGTCCTATATATATTGTGGACTGTTAAAATATCTGCAGTCTTGTATACAAATAGGACTGTAAAATTTTTACAGTCTTTTATACATCTACAGTCCTGGGATGTTAAAATATATCTTTTTTGTCTTATAGTCACGACCCTCATAATGACATTGAGGATGAAGGTATCAGAAGAAGACGTCCTACTGCGTCGATGCGTAAGGAACGCAATGTTCAACGTGCTGTTGAACCAGCTCTCACTATCCTCGACCCCGAGGCACGCCCTCAAGTTAGGAAACGTCGACTGATGAAAAAGACTGTAACTCGTTCGAAGAGACGTACTCCTAGTATTTCTGGTTCTTCTTCCTCCTCCGATGAAGACATACCAACCGTCCAATATCGGCCAACTGGTGGTTCAGGACCTTCTCAGCATGCAAATAGTCCAGTCGAGATTCGGTCACCAACCCTCAAAAATTGGCCTATTGATGGTTCAGGACCTTCTCAACAACCAGATAGTCCAGTCGAGAGTCGTCCAAACGGTTGCTCTATGTTGTCGTCGATCGAGAACCATATTGCATACCAAATATGGAACAATCCGGTAAGTACATTACGTTATGATAATTTTATATATAGTTCTAAGTTCTAAGTTCATCCAATTATTTATAGATAACTACATTTTACATAAAGGTATAAGTTCATCCAATTGTTTACTTTTCAGGAGAGTTCTCGTATGTTAACGGTGATCAACTACGGCAAAAAGTGCAATACATGGGGGTTTGAATTTTTTGGAGACGATGTCAAGGCTAAAATATGTCACGCCCCGATCTCGCGCAGGCTAATCGGCCGTCCCCGCTAGGCGAGAATCAACGAGCCAGCGCTCCCGCAGGACAATCGCTTGACCCATATGGGCGTGATGCCGCACGAGCGTGAGCCACGCTCGTGCAAGGCCGATGTTCATGCTGGCGATAAAAGATCAAAGCCACAGAGTTGCACAGATTGTCCGAGTGCAGCGGAATTATAAACGCATAGGCGATTGGTAACAAGTTCACTAAGTCGTCAATAGCGGAAGCATTGAATAGCACAAGTAGAAGTAAAACAAAACTCTTTATTGATTTAAACAAGTGTTACAGGCGGCGCTAGGCCGAGATTACAAGTCGCTCAATCCTCTCTCTCTGAAACAGTAAATAGCTTGCCAAGTGGCAACATTTATGGAATAATGTATAGGCGATGTTCCAACATTATATCTTGTATATGTGCTTCAGTTCCGGACGCGGCGCTCCAAGGCTTCAGAGTGAACTCCACGCCTTAGCACGCACGAAGGAGGCATCCGCACCAAACGAGGTTCTCCCGCACCCTGCAAGCAATCTGGTGGGTTATCATTACATGAATGCACTGGTGGGGAGGCTACTCGCCCGCTCGACAAATCCAAACACGTAATATAGGTTTCGTGCACCATCTATTATGTTGACTTTCTAGTTGCCTTAGGATCAGTTTTATGGCATATATGAAAAGCCTAGCTCGTGTGGCAGTGCGCCGTGCGATATAAGAGGAAACACGGCGAGACTTGCCAACTTACCATTGTCCTTTCCTGTCCAAGGCAAACCAAGTAAATTCAAGCACAAGCAACATATATAATAAAATTCAGGAGCAATAGCATATGCAACACAAGTATTATAAGCGAGACTATGTTTCGGGTGCACGAGTATACGGGTTATCCAGAAGTGTTGCAATGGATGTTTGAGTATTTCAATGGATTGTTCGGGTTGTGCTCCATTTGTATAGATGACTTATACTCATTTCTTTCAGGTGATTCTGATGTCTTGGATGTGATGCAATAACTCGCACGTGGATTGCCGCTAAGCGATGATGACTTATCTATATGAACATGAGGTCACTGGCATAGCCATAAAGGACGCCGCATAGTCTCGGACGGAGATGGGGCATAATGAAAGAGTCATTGGGCGTTAGCCATCATCCAGACCAAACATGTGAGACTACCATTTTCATGGAGTCAGTCGGATTATTCGTAGGTAGGATGCCCTACTGAGAGTCCGGCTGCTGTATATTGTGCACCCTAACCAGAGGGCATCCTACCGATTGGCCACGCAATACCATATTCTCCCTAGGGCGGTACGATCCCAGTGCCCCGGTGATTATCCGAGAAATCCATGTTATTACCTCGTGCACGAGTTGTCTGTGACCATGCAAGCCTTGGGTCTACCAATTTAATATCTTGACATGATAATCCATGATTCTTGTTCTGAAACGAGCAATTTGCTCCATGAGCCGTGATTCTTGATTTGCTTGACATGATTCTCGTTCAAAGGTAAACTTAATATGATTATCATTCCGATGTAAACTTGATATAATCCTCGATCGGTGATCCACTTGCCTTGATGTATTCCCCTGGTTCGGGGACTGGTCCCGGATACTTTCAGGTTCATTCTTTGCACGGAACGACTATTAGATAGTCTTCCGAGGAGATCTAGATGAATGCATGACATGCACAGTGTTACACGATTGAGGTATAGTTTATATGACAAGCATTGAAATGAGGCAACAATATAAGTTAACATGTAAGCAGGCAAACATTGCATTCATAAGAAAACTTAAGCATTCACGTTGGCTCAGGCCAGAAGGTAAGCCGAGGAGTGAAACCGTAAAGGGATTTTTCGAGCGAAATGATCTAGGGTCGTGCAGTGTAGCAAGGGAACATTGTACTACAGAGCATATGTATATCGTTCTACTCGAGGCATAGCGGGGTCTAGTTGTACAAGGCAAAGGTAGCATGCAAGGGTCTGATTATAAGCAAAGTTTTATTTCTATGTTCTAACACAAGCAATACCAGTTGGGATTATTCCCTTAGCTAGGTTTGTTGTATTCTTATTAGCATGCAGGGGGTGATTTATCTAGCGACTAGCATGAAATATCCATATTTTAAGTGTGCTGGCTAAGCAAAGACAAGTTCATCGTAGCCACCCACCTTAGCGATGATTCGCCTCAGTGGAGCGATACTCCGAGCGAGCCTCTGAAAGCCTAAGCCGAAACTCCTAAAGGGACAAGTCTGGAAATCTTTTTTGCCTCAACGAGTTGCCTCACAGAGCAAAGTAGGTCGGGACGTTGCACTTTTGCCGTTTGAATCGGCGGTCCGCTTGAGCGGAACGGGTCGTTATATCATACACCACTCAGAAAAAGTCTCGTCCTCGAGACTTCTTGAGCGCAGGCTGTTCTATCGCATTATCGAATCTATCCTAAGCGTATCAATCGGTACCACTAAATCCATTTGAATATAATCTCCTACTCGATCCTTATGCCGTATCGCGTGTATGCTGAGTCAGTCTCATTTGCACCTTAGCGCAGGATATTTTGCTTAACGCGGGGTACGTTATAATCTGTCGTAGATGATGATCTAAGGCTGAGGCAAACTTATACAAGTCGTTATACTTGTTCGTGTCGACATTCACTTGCACTAGCATCGAGATCAGCATATCGCGAGTCTGGATCGTACACATATTCGAAGTGCACCTCAAACATATGCACGCCAACCAACTTAGAGATAGCGAAGTCTTAGTGCTCGTGTTTCACATCTCTTTGAGTCTTGGACCGTGCACACGTTCAAGGCGTCCCTCAAACATATATGCATTCAACCAAACTTAGAGATAGTAAATTCGGACAAGCTACTTGCAAAAATCTTAAGGGTTCACGTTTTATGATTCACAAGGATACTTCCAATAGGGTCAATCCAATTCCAACCAAATTCAAGCATTTTGCACTACCGTTAAGCACGATCTATTCGGTTTACCGACTAGCGTTCATCCGTTCAGGTCAACCATAGCACACGTTACCGTTTCCAGTCTAACTCTAAGTCTTGTTGCCCCAGTTATATAGCTTGTTCAAGCAATATGGTAAAGTCGGTTACATGGGTTCATTCACTCGGTACAGGATCGTCTGCCTAATTGCTAGGTCAGCTCACAAGGTCATAGGTACAAGTTCAAGCACACAATACATCGTGCAAATTCGTCGCACGATGCTCGCCCCAATTCCTAGGGTCAAACCATTATTCATTTACACGGGGTATTCTACCCAAGCTTGTTTCACTCAGATTTATAAACATCAAGCACGGATCATCCTACACATAATAACACATTTGTTCGTACGGGGTCCGAGTTCGTTCAGTCAAATCCAAGATATATCCAAGTTGCAGGACAAGCCTAGTGATTTGCATAGTCTATCTCTCCAAACATATTTTTTGATAGAATCCCTGTCCATTCTAAGTCTAGACCACCAAGACAAGATTCAATTCTAAACCTTTAGTTATAGTCCGAGTTGTCCGACCTGATTCATGTATCCGTTCATGAAACCATCAAGCGTGATTTATTCCAGGTTCTAGGCTTACTTATCCTCAAAATATTTTTGATCACTTGCATTTCCAAATTCGTTTTATCGTATCGAACCAAAAGTCAAGGCGATCCATAAGATGTCACGCCCCGGTCTCCCACAAGTTCGATCACCCTCGTTGGACATGAGATCACCACGTCAATGCTCCCGCTGGATAATCGTCTTAATCCGGGCGTGACGCATGTATGGGCATAGAGTTACGCTCGCACAAGGCAAGAATGTTTGAACGTTATGATTATTTTTGAAACGATCAAGACACCTTATATTTCATTTTTTCCATCCAAGTTAATATACAATCCATCAAGTCAAGTCCGTTCATGCAGTAATTTTAATTCGTCTAGTAAAATCATCCAACTTAAATGTTACCGTTCGGTAAATACATAGTCTTACTTCCATCATTCCTCTAGCAACTAGTTTTAAATATTCAAACCTAAGTCTATTCCATCTTGATACGTTCCATTCATCGAGTTCGTTTGGAATAATCATCGAACATGTTCCCGTGAGTTCGATTATCCCCGCCGTACGTGAAATCATCACGCCGGCGCTCCCGCAGGATAATCGTTCCCGTTGGGACTGGTTTCGAATGTTATCTCTTCGAATTAGATTTCAAGATCGTTCTTCTGAACTTCAAACCAAATCAATATTGTTCATCTCTTTTCTCGAAACACAATATTCATTTTTGGGCTAACTTCTTATTCAAGCGATATTGCATTCAAGTTCAATCTATTTATTTCAATTCGAAATCGCTCGCATGATCCTCCAAGTTTCCTAACCGAGATACCGATTTCCATTTTCGTGAATCCCAATTCGATATAATTCTTATCGTTTATTCGAGACATTCCTTAATTCGTTCAATCCGACTATCGTACGAGACCTATGAATCCGTTTGGACATTTCTAAATGATCCATACACCACTCAAAATTGAGTAATCCAATCAAATCCATATTTGATTTATATCTTCCGACACAAAATATCGTTCGAGCTATTTCTCTAAATCCGAGCACGATTCTCAATATTCGCCTAAGCGATAAATCTGATAAGCTTTCTATCGGTTGCCGTTCTAAGTCTAACTTATCTTATTCCTGAACGATATCCCAATCTCATTGTAACTTGCTTGCACTAAAGAGTCTTGGCGTGCGATACTTTACACAACTTAACCGAAAGGCAGTGTGCATAGCTAACCGTTCAAGCAATATTCGATTTCGTACTCTAACTAGTTGGGTAATCACGTATAGGCATTTTGGGCTTGCACATAAGTCGCGATTCTAGTACGAGTCTAATCCTAAAGTCTAGAACAGGTCGGCACAAAGGCCTTAGCATCATATTTTGTACAAGCAATCACATTATTCACATGCACTTTTTAAAAGTATTTAGACTCATTGTTGGAATATTCCATTGGAACATTGAGAGAGAGTTCACATAACCCACGAACGAGCTTTCGAAACTGAGAAAATTGAAACAAAGTCTAAAGGCGTATAGCCAAGCTCTGATACCAATCTGTCACACCCCGATCTCCCGCAGGCTAATCGGCCGTCCCCGCTAGGCTAGAGTTATCGCGCCAGCGCTCCCGCGGGACGATCGCTTGACCATCTGGGCGTGATGCCGCACGAGCGTGAGTCTTGCCCGTGCAAGGTCGAGGTTCATGCTGGCGAGAAGAGGTCTAAGCCACAGAGTCGCACAGATTATCCGAGTGCAGCGGAATTATAAACGCATAGACGATTGGTAACAAGTTCACTGAGTCGTCAATAGCGGAAACATTGAATAGCACAAGTAGAAGTAAAACAAAACTCTTTATTGATTTAAACAAGTGTTACAGGCGGCGCTAGACCAAGATTACAAGACGCTCAATCCTCTCTCTCTGAAATAGTAAAAAGCGTGCCAAGTGGCAACATTTGTAGAATGATGTATAGGCGATGTTCCAATATTATGTCTTGTATATGTGCTTCAGTTTCGGACGTGGCGCTACAAGGCTTCAGAGTGAACTCCACGCCTTAGCACGCATGAAGGAGGCATCCGCACCGAACAAGGTTCTTTCGCACCCTGCAAGCAATCTGGTGGGTTATTAGTACATGAATGTAGTAGTGGGGAGGCTACTCGCCCGCTCTACAAATCCAAACACGTAATATAGGTTCCATGCACCATCTATTATGTTGACTTTCTAGTTGCCTTAGGATCAGTTTTATAGCATATATAAAAAGCCTAGCTCGTATGGCAGTGCGCCGTGCGATATAAGAGAAAATACGGTGTCTCTTACCAACTTACCATTGTCCTTCCCTGTCCAAGGCAAACCAAGTAAATTCAAGCACAAGCAGCATATATAATAAAATTCAGGAGCAATAGCATATGCAACACAAGTGTTATAAGCGAGACTATGTTTTGGGTGCACGAGTATACGGGTTATCCAGAAGTGTTGCAATAGATGTTTGAGTGTTTCAATGGATTGCTCGGATTGTGCTCCATTTGTATAGATGAATTATACTCATTTTGTTCAGGTGATTCTGATGTCTTGGATGCGATGTAATGACTCGCACGCAGATTGCCGCTAAGCGAGGATGACTTATCTATATGAACATGAGGTCACTGGCATAGCCATAAAGGACGTCGCATAGTCTCAGACGGAGATGAGACATAACGAAAGAGTCATTAGGCGTTAGCCATCATCCCGACCAAACATGTGAGACTACCGTTTTCATGGAGTCAGTCGGATTATTCATAGGTAGGATGCCCTACTGAGAGTCCAGTCGCTGTATATTGCGCACCCCAACCAGAGGGCATCCTACCGATTGGCCACGCAATACCATATTCCCCCAGGATGGTAGGATCCTAGTGCCCGATGATCGTCCGAGGAATCCATGTTATTACCTCGTGCACGAGTTGTCCGTGACCATGCAAGCCTTGGGTCTACTAATTTCATATCTTGACATGATAATCCATGATTCTTGTTCTGAAACGAGCAATTTGTTCCACGAGATGTGATTCTTGATTTGCTTGACATGTTTCTCGTTCAGAGGTAAACTTAATATGATTATTATTCCAATGTAAACTTGATATAATCCTTGATCACTGATCCACTTGCCTTGATGCGTTCCCCTGGTTCGGGGACTGCCTTGGTGACTTAACGGTCCCGGATACTTTCAGGTTCATTCTTTGCACGGAACGACTATTAGATATTCCGAGGAGATCTAGATGAATGTATGACATGTACAGTGTTACACGATTGAGGCATAGTTTATGCGACAAGCATTGAAATGAGGCAACAATATAAGTTAACATGTAAGCAGACAAATATTACATTCATAAGAAAACTTAGGCATTCACGTTGGCTCGGACTCGAAGGTAAGCCGAGGAGTAAAACCGTAAAGGAACTTTTCGAGCGACATGATCTAGGGTCGTGCAATGTAGCGAGTGAACATCGCACTACAGAGGATATGTATATCGTTCTACTCGAGCCATAGCGGGGTCTGTCACGCCCCAGTCCTAAAATACGTAGGACTAGGAACACGTAAGCATGCCAGCCGCATGTATATGGCAACTCCAATATATGGAAACCATAACACATGCGTACGCTGTATTATGAACAATAATTCACAAGTGGTATAAACTATCACAAGATATATGGCATAACTAAATCTTATCCACAAAAATCATAAATAGATAAATAACCAATAACTATGTAACTAAATCTCAATATAAAGTATCAAAGGATGATAGTCGGATAGAAACAAATCCACTACCAAACTAGAATATAAAATAAATAAATACATCAACTAATAATCACGAGGCTCGAAGAGAAGATCTCCTCGAAATATAAGTAGCAAGTCCTGATCTGCGCTCCTGCTAAGTTATGAACATCTACACCTGGAAAGGGACCAGGTCCTCAGAGGGACATAACAATATACATAGAAGCATGACAATAAAGTACTAAAATAAACATCCAATGGGTCGCCTAACCGTCTATGTGAATGCATTGTGAGAACAACTTTCCAACAAGTGGGCTATCTGGCCATAAATGTGATTGTCATGATTCTCTCGGAGAATCAGGAGCCTACAAAGTATGTCGTCTTTTGAACGCCAGAGGCCGCCAGTAATATATAGGGGTCATCACCGCCGCGTATCTCCGACGGAGCGTACGGGTTACAAAAAGGAAAGTACAAATGAGCCCAAATGTCTTACTTATTGTTCTTTCCACCCCATGCTCTAAGTATGTCATATCTTTGACACGATAATACCTCTAATAACTGCCAAGTCTTCTAGCATGCAAATTCTTAATAACAGTTATCCCTAACGCACGTCCCATACGTACAGGAGGCCAGCCTAATGTACATCCCATACGTACAGGATGATGACGATGGTGACGATTGTGATAATGATGATGATAATGATGGCGATGATGATGAAGGTGATGATGATGATGATGATGATGATGATGATGGTGGCTGCCGGAGTCGGAGCTCAGGCGAGGTCAGGGAAGATGGAGGTGGTGATGGTGATTTCAGGTGGGGACTCGGGGTGGTCGACGGGAAGAAGGAAGAACGGGGGAGGAGAGAAGAGGAGGATGAAGGACAGGTCAGGGTCGGCTCCGGCAATCTGCGGGCTGCTCGGTGTAGGTCGAGGTTGTTCGGCGTGGGAAGAATTTTGGCCACGATGGAGCTCCGGCTGTGGGAAGACATGGAGGAAGAAGATGAAGAGGGTGGTGGAGACTGGTGGCGTCATGGTCGAGTCCGGCGGGTCTAATCGGGTCGCGGCTAGAAGAAAGTCGGCTTCAGGCATGCAGGCGGTCGGGATCCGGTCTGCTCCGACAACAGGTTAAAAGAGCACGACGAGGGTTGAGGGCTCCGGTCGGGTTGATGGGGATGGTGAACAACATGAGATGGGGTGAAGGTCGGCTAGGAATAGTTAGGTTAAAATAGAAAAAGGAAAAGAAAAGGAAAAACGATATATATATATGTGTGGAATTTGTGTTGGGTGTTGACCTAGGTAGTTGGGCCTGGTCAACATCCTCCTTGGGATGGGCTTAGCTTCACATGAAGATGTTTGGAGGGCTAGGATTGCATGGTTTCAAAATGGAGGGCCAAGGTTTAAGGAGAGTTGATGTTGAGTGCTACACACTCCAAATTTATGGAGAAAATTCACATGACCAATCAATGAAGGAAAATGGGGTTTCTACATGTGTTGTGTCCAATGGTGTGGACACCTTAATACACTTTTGCATAAAGTCCCCAATAATTGGAAAATTACACAAAGATGGAAATTAGATTAAATTAATTAAAATTAATACAAATGGTGTTCTAAAATTAATTAGAAGTACATGGGGTTAAAATTAGGTAGGACACAAGTATCATGGACGTAGAGGGCTCAGAATAGAATATTATCATAATTTGGGTTGCACAAGTAGGTCAACATTGTGTCTCCAATTTCGATTGGAACGCACAAAGATACAAAATTAGATTTATATAGAATTAAACATAATTGTTTGCGACGAATATTGCTCGACTAAAATGAAGCACAAATAGACATAGTTATGAGTTACACAAGAATCAAAATAGAAGACTGGCACGTCTAGGATAAGGGAGTAAAATTTGTAGGAAGGCAATGGCTAGTGTAGTGCTCTAATTATTGAAGCAACGGTACGGTGACTAGTTGATATAAATATTGTAAAATTATCTAAAACACAATGTTCTATTTCTAATTGGATTCAAACTAGCACTAGTCTCGCTATCTAAACTTAAGTAGGCCTAAATTTTGGTCTAGGGGGTTTACAATCTACCCAACTTAAAAGAATTTCGTCCTCGAAATTAAACTAAGGTATAATTTGTCAAATCCTTCACGTTCGTACATAAGGCAAGTCAATCGCAATATCTTTGCAACAATTTAAAATATATTCAAATCTATCGCAATCACCTTCAAAATTAAATTAACCATTGTTTAAATCAAAATTCAACATATCTTACTATCTTCTCAATTTTTTTAAATAATCAATCATCCAAATCGAACTCAAATCTATATGACATCCCACATCAAAATTTATATCGCAATCTCCAACTATCATAATATCCTCTAGTAAAACCATTATAATCAATATTATTTCTATTTTCAACTTAGGAATTTTATACTCTTCAAATTTTTAATTTTAATTTATATCCTCAATATTTCCAATAGGTGATCCAACAATCAAAATTTAACTTTTAACTCAAATCATCAAATTATAAATTTTTTAAATCTAATTCACCAATTGTTCAAGTCTAAGATTCTATATTGATCCTCAAAATTTAAATTGATGATTCAACCTTCAATATTCAAAATTTAAATCATATGCTCAAGTATAAATATTTGGTCCACAATATCAAGATTTTAAAATTTATTAAATCCTCATCATCTTAATCATTCTTCTAAAATTTCTCAAGATTAAAATGACTTGAATCTCTCAATCTAATCTTGCTTGATCACAAAAATTTTTTTACCTTAAGTTAACAATGCAACTTCTATCCAACTTAGAATTTACCCATCTATCACACAAGGCTTATACATTTAAGAAAGACTTCCTCAAATTATTTAATCGCGTTATTCAATCTTGAAAAGTTTTAACACACAAAATTTCTCATATGCGATATGCCCTTAATTACGAAAAATAGTCAATAAGTAATGCGATTGGCCTATGGGGTATATCTAGTACTCTTTGTGTATCAAACTTATACCAAGCACGAGCGTTCATCTTTCCGAAATAAGGGAAGACGGAGAACAATAATAAAGAATTCAAGGAGGAGGTGATAGAATACAAGTACGGGGTTCAAGGCGATTAAAGAATTTAAAAAGGAGAGTTGTCAAGGCAGTTGCGGATTGAAATCCTATTTTGGTAAGTTTCGATTCGCATGCTCATATCAGAAAAGTTATGTACCTGATACGATATGCACTGACATATCTAGAGGGCAAGTATATTCGTCTCCTAGTCAACTATATATTTCAATCCACGTAAAGTAGTATTGCGAAGAGCGAACCAAGCGCGCTAAGGTTAGCTAGACCATAATACACTGATTCTGATTTAGACAATGTATTAGTAGGCGTTCCCAATAATACATATATCATGAACAAGCTAGATAAAAGAATAAGCTTGTAAAACTAGGCTATAAAATAGCAGCATAAGTCGATGTAGTACAGAAAATATAAGTACGTTGGATTATGATGAAAGAAGGTACAAAATAATTCAAGTTCACAAAGAAGATAAGACTCATCCGGTGTTGTGCCTCTACAGTCGCCATACTAACTCCTTGTCTAAGTCTCTAGTCGACCAAATAGGGGTATGGGCCTCTAAGTTCTACAGTCTGGATAAACGCTATTTTCTTATGCAAGTGTATAGTTGGTGTCATTCAATTATACTTCATTAATGGGTCAAAAGGACTATGTGTTACTTGGTTGTGAGGCATACTATCCAGCTTAAAAGAATTAACTAATATTGTAACTGCCTTAAAGATAGAGTAGAAACTCTTATTGGGGTATACGAGGGAAGATCTTGATATTTATTAAGGTATAGTACTGTATTATAAAGCTACATAGGTAATAGTCAACTTAAGTCTTAATTATAGTGTTTATAGAACAAAAGCGTTAATATTACGAATGGAGAAGTTACTGTCTCTCAAGTGAAAGATGATATAACTTTATTGAGATATATTAATAAAGGTTATATGATCTGGAACTAGGGATAATTATATAGTCATTTTCTAAACTAAATAAACAACCCAACCTGCCAAGTTCTAACTACTAAGCACAAAAATTTAAGATTAACAAACTACAATCATATCAAACTATATATCCTAACATAAAAAAAATTATTTATCCAACAATCAGAAGGGTTATGTGGCACGAATTGAAAGATGAAGGAAAAGTTTTAGTTGTCGCACAAGTAGCGGGCATTAAGGTTTCAGAGGAACTAGATATAAAATTAAATAGAGAGACTCTTGATAATATTATAGTTTCCTAAGGAGAAGTGGTACGCTAGTCTCTATGTTCGAGGTATGATCAAGAGAATTATTATATTTATTCCTCTTGGCTTTCTAAGGTACTGTTCTGCTAATATCAAGACAAGAATCTAAATTTATTATTCTCTAATACTATCTCACTATGAAAGTTAGGTTTAGTCCTAATATTCAACCTTAGATTTCTATTGGTTCCTCAATACTAGGGTCAAATAATATGGTCAATTTCTAACTAACCTTATTAGTGTCTATACTACTCTCAAGTCCTTCATAAATATATCAAGGGATAAGGGTCAATTAATCTACATGTAAGGGATGCTAGGGTTCATTAGATATTCTAAACTTAGTGATGTGTCAATATATTCTAGTTATATTCTTAGTAGGAATGTTACCCTAATTGTTATCCTAACAACAAGGATTCCTATATTCTAGGAGAGGGCTATACTCAAGGAACTAGTAGGAAAGCACATGAATCAAGCAGGATACAATTATTCAAATATGATGGATGGGAAGGAAGATGAGTCATAGTCAAATGTGGATGAGATCCTGTCACTTCCCCATTTCCAGGGCAGAATATTTTTTATATATTTTAATTTGGTAAATTATGTATTGATCATAAATATTTGTATTAATATTTAATTAGTGGATGTATTTATTTTTATTAGTTGTTTTAGGGTTTTGGCTAGTCTGGACTCATGTCAGACCCTAGTGGACCCTTGTCAGACCCAACCAACACCCTTGTCAGACTTATTTATTGGTTTAGAGTAGTTATTTATATTTTAATTAGTTAGTTGGAGTATTTTGGATTAGTTAGAATGCATTTAGAAAACCCTAAACCTAAACCCTAGTTTGGATGACTTAATTGGAGGGTATTTTGGTCTTTGTTTTAGGCTCCCAAACCCTAACCCCATTTTTTTCCTACATGGCCGCCCCACCCCCCTCCCTTCCTTTTCATTTCTTCTTCTTTATTTTCTTCTTTCCACTTTATTTTTTCACTCTCCATTCTCCTTTCTTCACTTCATTCCTTTACTTCTTCCATTCCAAGTAAGTTTCTCACCTTCCCTCTCTTCCTTCACTTACTTCCCTCTTTAATGCAAACCCTAACCTTTCATTTTTCTCTAATCTAGGTGTGTAGAGCCTAGATTTGGTGTAGAAGCTTGGTTTGGAGGCTTGGAGGCTTGGTGTGGTGAATTTGGGGGTTTTTGGAGACTTTAGCCTTGGAATTTTAACTTCCAAGAGGTAAACCCTAATTTTTCCTCTTGTGATTACTCTAATATAGTGTAATTAGTAGTTTAGGACCTTCCTAGACCTTAGGGATATCCATGGGAGAAAGTTGAAACTTGTTTGGATGTGTTTGGAGACTTTAGCATAGGGTTTTGTGTTAATTTTGGATGAAATTCGAGATTGGCCCAATTTTGAGTGTTGCCCTAGGTTAGACGGACCTAGGTAGACGTGCTTAGGTGTCTTGAGGGTAGGTACGTATTTCCGTTCGGACACATGAGGTCGTATCATAGAGTTTTGGGCGTTTTGGGCGATTTGGGAGTTTTTTCTTCGACATGGATTCCACATGCATGTAGAATTTTGCCATGGACCTAGAATCGGAGAGTTAGCATTTTTGTGAGGTTCTAGACATCGATTAAAACTTGTGGATAAATTTTGGGTCAATTTCGAGTAGGTTTGGTGTGCGTTTCACGAGGTATCGCAAACTGCACTCCACGTGTTCATCGAAATGACCAAATGGCCATTTCGACTTGGTTTCCAGGTTTCGGACTTGTACGCGGGTTGGTTTAGCCTTGGGGAGTGTGTACTAGGATTTTCGAGTTTATATTTGTATATATATATATGTGTTTTTATATATATGGGTGAGTATGCGTATAGGTGTTGGTTGGTGTGTTTGTGGGTAGTGTGTGTGTTGTGGGTAGTGTGTGGGTAGTTGGTGTATAGTGTGTGTTTTGTGTAGTGTGTGTATAGGTGTGGTAGTGTGCGTGTTTGTGTGTAGTGTGAGTGAGTGTGAGAGTGTGTGTGTTTGAGTGTGGTTGTGGGTGGGTGAGTGTGTGTTTGAGTGTGTAGGTGTGTGTGTGAGTGTATATATATATATATATATATATATATATATATATATATATATATAGTGTATATATATGTGTGTGTAGTGTGTGTTGATGAGTGAGTGAGATCGAGGGAGAGTGAGATAGAGGGAAAGGGGGAGAGGAAGAGAGAGTAAGGGAGAGAGGAAGAGGGAGAGTGAGATAGATTTATAGAGAGAGCAGCAGCAGCAGCCACAACATTATCAGCAGCAGCCGCAGCAGGCAGCAGCAGCAGCAACAACAGTTTGCAGTATCAGCAGCAACAGCAGCAACAGTACCAACAAACACCCCCTTTTTCCTTTTGCTGCTAGCTAGAGTGAGAGAGAGAGAGAGAGAGAGAGAGAGAGAGAGAGAGATTGAGAGAGATTTGTATATATATATATATGTGTGTGTGTGTGTGTGTGTGTGTGTGTGTGTGTGTAGATATATATATTTACATGGAGTTAGTTAGAGTAGAGAGGGATTAGATATACATATATATGTATATAGATATTAGAGATAGATATATGTATATAGATATGTATATAGATATATATACATATCTATATATTTAGATACATTGTATATATATATATATATATACTAGTATAAATAAGTATATATATATAGGTTAGTTAGTGAGATGAGACGGGTAAGGTATCTCAATATCTTGAGATATCAAGGTATTGAAAGTAGTGAGGTATCGGAGATAAGGTATTGAGGTATAGCCTAAATACTAGGTTATATATATATATATATATATATATATATATATATATATATATATATATATATATATATATATATATATATATGTATTGATAATTACATATAGTAGTATATATAAGTGTATATATATAGATAGTTAGCTAGTTAGTTAGAGCTAGAGGGTAAGGCGAGGTATCTCAATACCTTGAGATACTCAAGGTATTGGGTATCGGGGCGAGGTATTGGGCTTATGCCTAGGTATGGAGTTAGAGTTGCTTATATATATATATATATATATATATATATATATATATATATATATATATATATATACGTGTTATGATATATATTAGAGGGTATAGGCGGGGTATATAGCGTAGGTTGAGATATCGGATACCGAGGGTATCCCGGTATCTCAATGAGGCGAGTTTGAGAGTTTACTAGCTTAATGAGCTAGTTTTGACCTAGAATTTTAGGGGCACCCTAGTTTGACCTAGAGTTGATCGTAGTTGACCCAGTTAACCGCCAAAGTCAACCTTTGACCTAGTTTTGACCAAGAGTTGACTTTTTGGACTCAGAGTTGACTTTTTGACCCAAATTTTACCGGTTTGACCCGTTTGACCTAGAATAACCCTAGAAGCTTATTTTTAGTTATTTTATATCTGTATAACTCTTTAGAATCTCGTTTAACCTTGCTTTTCGTAATAGGTCTTCACGACGCCAGTTCGGACCTCGATCCTCGCGAGTTGCTCAGGACGTCAGGCGAGTACATTCTCTGATAGTTTTTATTATCTGATAATTATTATGATTCAGCTTCTAGTATAGTATTATCTGATTTTCTGGCACGACACTGACTAGTATTTCTGGATTTATTTACTTGCGACACATATATTTCATGTTTCTGGCCACTATTTCTGGAATCACCTACTGGCATCACATCAGGACTCACTACAGGCATCACTCATGTTTTTGGCTGGACTCATATTTATTTTACGTGTCAGGTCTTGGATTCACTTGTACTAGTCGGGGCAGAAAAATACTCGAGTAGACATGTAAATATTCCCAAATATGGAATTACTCCCTCTGGTCTAATCAGGAATGATAGCAGCCGCACACCCAGTGTGCGGTGAGCCATACTTACCCCTAATCGTTTACATGCCGAAACAGGTATTTCAGAGACACTAGTTCATTCTTTCTTGCTGGACTCACTTACACTTCTTGAACGATCTCACCTATACTTTCTGGACTGGACTCATTACATTTACTCTTGCTGGACTCACTTCACGTTATTGTGCACACACTTGCTCTTAGTTTAGATTTCTTGTATCCTGCAGTTATTATTATCTTACTTCTGATTTTCATGCATCTTTACCTTTATGCACCAGTTGACAGATATATATATCTTTTTTTCTTGTTCATACTTTATTTCTTTCACCTTGTACTACTTGCTACAACTGCTTTATAGTTTTTATCATTTAACTGGACTGCTGTTAGAGGTGTACTTGCTCCAATCCTGACTGGATATATTTTTCAGAGGATCCGAAAGTTTGGTGTCCGATGTTTTATGGACCTCAGCCTGTCGATGGTGCAGACATGGACCCCCTAGTTCAGGAGTGATTTCCGGGTTGGTAGCCGGGATCACTAGGACCTCAGTTGTATTTATTAGATTTTGGTACCGGATTTGTCCCCGGATTTTGGTTTGAGACTTTGTATTGTATTTGATTAAGGATATATTGTTGTTGTTATTATTATTATTGTTGCTGTCTTAGTAGTAGTTGTTGTTTAGACTTTGTAGTTGTTAGACTTCCTTGTTATCTTATCGTACTTAGATCATGATTGAGTATTTGTATTATCTTTATCATATGGTTCCTCCGTTTGGAGTTGAGATCTTAGCAGGTACTTATATTGTTGTGTGAGATTGTTAGCTAGATAGTAGACCTAGACAGCATTCTACCGCCGATGCTGCGGTGTAGGCTGGACGTTCCCACGACTCATGCCCGATTTTTCGAGTGCGAGTCATGACACATTTTTGATGTCAGCCCACGCAGGTCTCGAGCTTCGCAATTAGTGCGATGGCGTGGTAGTACAACGATTTAGTTGTACTGCTGCGAGCCTGCTTTAGGATCTAGGATCTAGGATGAGAGTACTCAATCACGGCTAGGAACAATTCCAATCTAATATTTGTTATTTCTAATTATTCTGAAATTGCTTCCTGTTGAAATATTACTGTCCTTCTTTGATGATATCATATCTTGCGTCATATTGATTTCTTTTGATATGTGTTCAGGATGCCTCCAAAGACACGATCCTATCGTACCGTCCCAGCAGTTTCCACCGAGAGGTCTGCCACCTCTCGTCCTGCTCGACTTCAGGCAGCTGCTACCGCTCCACTCACCACTCCTGCGGTTGATGGAGCATCTGCTTCTCTCGGAGATCCTCCTCCACCTGTCGATCCGAGGACTACCCCAGTTGTTCCGTTGGTACCTCCTCCACCACCTCCTACACTAGTAGACGCCTCGCAGTTGTTTGCGTTCTTCAGGGAGATGATGGACACGCAGCACCGCCATGTGGATGTGATAAGGCTGGGCATTGAGAATGCCCACCAGGTGGCCATAACGGCAGTGGACAGAGTGGCTCAGATTCAGCCACAGGCAGAGCAGGCATAACATCCTAGGCCGGGCAACATCATTGACTTCTAGAGGATGCGACCCAAGGAGTTCCGGGGTACAGAGGGGATCCTGTATGCATATGACTGGATAAAGCATATCGAGGGGATCTTCAGGCTGACACAGATTCTAGACAACATGCAGATAGAGGCAGCGGGCAGTCAGATGTTCGACCTCGCTTTGATGTGGTATCGCACTGATACGAGGATCGCAGCACCAGGGCTTACTTGGAAGGCTTTCAAGAGGCTTTTTAAGGAGAAGTTTTTTCCAAATGTGGCGCTCAGTGCTTTGGAGAGCCAGTTTGAGGCACTCGTCCAGGGGATCATGCTGGTGGACGAGTATGCAGCAGAGTTTTGCCGTCTGGGAAGATTTGTAGAGGGCTTGAGTGAGACAGCAAAGACGAGGAAGTTTCGCAAGGGCTTGGTCATGGCGGTCAAGTCTTTGACTATGAGTGACCGCGAGGCGACTTTCGAGCAGATCGTAGGGGACGCTCAGAGGGAAGATGATGACTTGGAGCTCAAGTCCAAGAGATGCAGGGATGATTCAGGTAGTGCGAGTGGTAGTGCGGGACCGGCTAAGCGTCCCTATGTGCAGAAGACAGCGCAGCAGCCGTATTAGTGGGTTGCACCTGCTAGGGCTCCTTTTCAGCAGGGGCAGCAGGGTCAGGATCAGAGAGTGCCCACTTGTGCCTACTACAGGAAGGCAGGACACACTTGGGATGTTTGTAGGAGGAGACTGAAGGTGTGTCTGTTCTGTGGATTCGCTGCTCACCAGATGCGAGATTGCCCCACTGCACCTCCATTTGGTGGAGCACAAGATCAGAGAGTTGGAGCTAGGCCACCTGTGGCACATCATCATGCCCCACACCAGCAGAGGGAGATACCCCAGCAGGGCAGGACTTTTGCGTTGACGGTCGAGGAGGCCGATGCTACGGGTGTCGGGCTAGCAGGTCTGTCTCTTTTTATTCTTCTTCCTGTCCTTTTTTATTTCTTGTGGTGTACTTAATTAGTACCTGTTAGACTTTTCTTTTGTGTTGTGGTAGATAGTGTAGTGACCCTGATTGAGACTATGATAGCATGACCAGTAGGACTATGATCTTGCATGTTGTTTAGGTAGAATTTTTTAACTGTGATTGTTGGGGGTTTGACCTAGAAGAAGTACGATCGACTTTAAATTTTGAGGACAAAACTTTCTAAGGAGGATAGGCTTGTCACTACCCCATTTCCAGGACAGGATATTTTTTTATTTTAATTTGGTAAATTGTGTATTGATCATAAATATTTGTATTAATATTTAATTAGTGGATGTATTTATTATTATTAGTTGTTTTAGGGTTTTGGCTAGTCTGGACCCATGTCAGACCCTAGTGGACCCTTGTCAGACCCAACCAACACCCTTGTCAGATTTATTTATTGGTTTAGAGTAGTTATTTATATTTTAATTAGTTAGTTGGAGTATTTTGGATTAGTTAGAATGCATTTAGAAAACCCTAAACCTAAACCCTAGTTTGGATGACTTAATTGGAGGGTATTTTGATCTTTGTGTTAGGCTCCCAAACCCTAACCCCATTTTTTTCCTACATGCCCCCCCCTCCCTTCCTTTTCATTTCTTCTTTTTTTTTTCTTCCCACTTCATTTTTCCACTCTCCATTCTTCTTTCTTCACTTCCTTCCTTTACTTCTTCCATTCCAAGTAAGTTTCTCACCTTCTCTCTCTTCCTTCACTTACTTTCCTCTTTAATGCAAACCCTAACCTTTTATTTTCCTCTAACCTAGGTGTGTAGAGCCTAGATTTGGTGTAGAAGATTGGTTTGGAGGCTTGGAGGCTTGGTGTGGTAAATTTGGGAGTTTTTGGAGACTTTGGCCTTGGGATTTCAACTCCCAAGAGGTAAATCCTAATTTTTTCCCTTGTGATTACTCTAATGTAGTGTAATTAGTAGTTTAGAACCTTCCTAGACCTTAGGGCTACACATGGGAGAAAGTTGGAACTTGTTTGGATGTGTTTGGAGACTTTGGCATAGGATTTTGTATCAATTTTGGGTGAAATTCGAGATTTGCCCAATTTTGGGTGTTGTCCTAGGTCAGACGGACCTAGGTAGACGTGCTTGGATGTCTTGAGGGTAGGTACGTGTCCCCGTTCGGACACGTGAGGTCGTAACGCAGAGTTTTGGGCATTTCGGGCAATTTGGGGGGTTTTCCTTCGACATGGATTTTACATGCATGTGGAATTTTGCCATGGACCTAGAATCGGAGAGTTAGCATTTTTGTGAGGTTCTAGACATCGATTAGAACTCGTGGGTAAATTTTTGGTCGATTCCGAGTAGGTTTGGTGTACATTTTATGAGGTATCGCAAACCGTACTCCACGTGTTCGTCGAAATGACCAAATGGCCATTTCAACTTGGTTTCTAGGTTTCGGGCTTGTGCGCCGGTTGGTTTAGCCTTGGGGAGTGTGTACTAGAGTTTTTGAGTTTATATTTGTATATATATGTGTTTTTTGTATATGGGTGAGTGTGCGTATAGGTGTTGGTGTGTGTGTGTGTTTGTGGATAGTGTGTGTGTTGTGGGTAGTGTGTATATTTGTGTATAGTGAGTGTGTAGTTGGTGTGTAGTGTGTGTTTTGTGTAGTGTGTATATAGGT
This sequence comes from Iris macrosiphon, assembly GCA_036927795.1. Lineage (NCBI taxonomy): Eukaryota > Viridiplantae > Streptophyta > Magnoliopsida > Asparagales > Iridaceae > Iris > Iris macrosiphon. Next base: position 193,748,331 of record JAYESA010000006.1, read on the forward strand.
GTGGTAGTGTACGTATTTGTGTGTAGTGTGAGTGAGTGTGAGAGTGTGTGTGTAGGTGTGTGTGTGAGTGTATATATATGTATATGTATATGTATAGATATAGATATATATAAGTATGTATATATATATATATGTATATATATATATATATATATAAGTATGTATATATATATATATATATATATATATATATATATATATATATATATATATATGTAAGTGTGTATATATATTGTCATGCTCCAGTCCCAAAATACGTAGGACTAGGACACGTAAGCATGCCACCCGCATGGATATGGCAACTCCAATATATGGAAACCAAAACCCATACGTACGCTGTAATATGAATATCAAATCCACAAGTGATATAAATCTATCACATGTCACAGGGCATAATCTACATATCATCCACTGAAAATCAAATATAAATAAATAACCAATATCTATGAAATTAGATCCCAATATAAAGTAGCTAAAGATGATAGTTGGATGGAAACAAATCCACTACCAACTCGAATATATAAGTGTAATACAACAAACACAATATAAGAATATCAACTAACAATCGCGGGGCTCGAAGAGAAAGCCTCCTCGAATATAAGTAACCGGTCTGGATCTGCGCTCCTGTGAATACTCATGAACATCTACACCTAGAAAGGGACCAGGTCCTCAGAGAGACATAACAAGATACATAGAAGCATGCCAATAAAGTACTAAAATAAACATCCAATGGGTCGCCTAACCATCTATGTGAATGCAGTTTGAGAATAACTTTCTTACAAGTGGGCTATCTGGCCATAAAATGGGATTGGCGTGACTCTCTCGGAGAATCAGGGGCCTACAAAGCATGTCATCTTTTGAACGGCAGAGGCCGCCAAGTAGTATAGGGGTCATCACGACCGCGTATCTCCGGCAGAGCGTACCGGTTACATAAAAAAGAAAGTGCAAAGGAGCCCAAATGTGGTACTTGTTGTTCTCCCCACCCCATGCTCTAAGCATGTCACATCCATGACACGATTTGGTTCATAGCCTATCTTTAGTACAATAGCCCAACCTTGTAACCAAAAAAGGACAAGGATTGGACCACCGTACTACAATAGGCTATGTCCATGGACTACTAATAACTGCTAAGTCTTTTAGCATGCAAAGTTTCTAACAACAGTTATCCTTAACGCACGGCCATACGTACAGGAGGCCAGACCTGTCACGCAGTCCGTGATCTATAAGAGACTCATAACTCGTGTAACAACTGTGTCACGACCAATAAAACCTAATGATGCTTCATGATAATGTGGTGGTCTTATAAACAAGGTCAATGCATATACATAATAAAAATATATCATGACGACACCGTCGTTGCACCCAAGTTTCCTTGGATGCGCATTTTATATAGCAGTTAAAATATATGAACTAAAGACAAAAAATAAAGATGTATGCAACATATGGAATATGAATAATAGTACAATGGCAAGGTATACTTGCCTGGCAAGAGAGCTGCAAAATGTAACGTCCAGATGTCAAACAAAAAGAGTCAGAAACTATGGTCTCAGAATGAACGTCTCCGGATGCTAAAATAAATATCACCAACGTTCCCAGAATAAGCGAAATAGCTAGAAAGCACTACCCTTTCGTCCAATTTGGACACAGCGGCAAAACGGTAATTTTGGGTCGAAGTGGGGTCCACGTGTGGTCCACTTTGCACCGAAAAGTGTGCCAGGGATAAAGGTCTCTAAATAGGACAAATTATAGGTCAAACAAATTCAAAATGTTAGTACGAACTCAACGGTATGTCCAAATGTGGATTCCGGTGAACCGAACATAATTTTGCCCAAAAAGTCAACCGTGGGGCCCGTCGATAAGTGAATTGGTCAACTGTCTCAAAATTGAGTGAAAGTTGGGTCACAAGACCAGCACAATACCACGAGTCTAGTGGCGCAAGTTTCGTTGCAT